>JANPWL010000031.1:600000-762986 GCA_027406405.1 Blastocystis sp. subtype 1
GACAAATCTTCGGATTAAGCCCTTGTCCATACAATCCCGAGTTGTGCTTCGCCATTATTGGATGCGATTCTGGTAATACTATATCTATTGCTTCCATGACTAGATACAAAGAAGGGAGCCCTGTATCGTCTGAACAACCTTCCCTGCACCCACGCCTCGGAGGAAAAGGAGCCGGAGTCGGACAACGCGCAGGAAGCGCCCAAGCAGGCTGAGGTTTCTGGAGAGAATGGCGAGAAGGTGGAGGGAGCGGCGAAGTCCGTCGACGAGGGAGACGGAAAGAAGGAGGAGAAGGAGAGCGTTGAGGAGGAGGAGAGCCTGGCGGACGACAAGAAGAATGCCGTGCCTGTGACCCAGGGACCGACGGAGCTAACCCTTCTGTGCAACGCCCCTCGCGAGAATGTGATCACGTGCGTACTGAGAATGGAGGATGAAGAATAGCGCGATTTGGCATCCCGGCAACCTGGAGGAGGGAACGCTTCCCCACGAGATGGTGATCGTGTACCGCACGGGGTACGCGGGCTACCAGGTGACGGACGAGGGCGAGCTGAAGGAGCTGTTCTTCTACCCGCTGACCAGCCCGTGCACCGCCGCGGCGTGGGACCCGCTGCACACGCACCTGCTGGCGATCGCCGAGGACTGCGACGTGAAGGTCATCAACATCTCGGACAACTCGGTCCATGCGGAGATGAAGCGCGCGCATGCGGACACCATCCTGTGCATGGAGTACAATCCGAACCGTCCCAGCACGCTGTGCACGGGCGGCAAGGACGGCGTGGTTACCGTGTGGCATGTGTCGCATCGCGGCTTGGCCGTGGAAAAGACGCTCCAGGCGCATACGCATTGGTAGAAGAGAGGGTGTGGGGTTACGAGTAGGGTCACGAGCGTGCATTTCAATCCCCTTCATGACCAGCTGCTGCTGACTTCCAGCACCGACAGTGGCATCAGCGTGTGGAGACTGTTCTCGGTGTCCTCTGCGCACATGCGTGAGAAGTGATTGTGGCGTTCTCGGGTCAGGGGTAGGCAGCACGAGGACAAGCTGGTGATGACGCTTGGCGGGGCGCGCACGAGCATCTACTCCACCTGTTGGAGCGCGAAGAACCCTTGGCTGTACTGCGGATCGAGCTACGAGGGAAAGCTGTTGTTCGGCCTGGTTCCCGGAGAGGAAATCGCTGTGCTTCTTGATGAGATATAAGGAGAGCTGTTTGTTGCAAGAATTGCGGAGAAAGAGCAAGTGGAAAAGGCTAATTGGGAACACAATTAAAATAAGGTCCAATCCACTCATTCAGGGAAGATTCTTTTTCCGGTTCGTACTTATCTGCAATGGCTCTGACAGGATCAGCGTGGATACCGATCACGTGCGCCGTTCTGGCGTTTATTGCCTCCATGGGAATGGGTAGGGCGAATAGTGTTTCTGGGTGAGATATAGGCGGCAATGATGTCGCAAACTCTTTCGCAACATCCGTCGGTGCGAAGGCGCTGACTATGAAGCAGACTGTCATTATTGCCTCGATCTGCGAGTTTTCTGGAGCCATGCTTCTGGGAAGTCACGTCACGGCCACCATCAAGGGAGGCATCGTCAATGGGGCTCTGTACAAGGAGAACCCCAATGAGCTGATGTTCGGTATGCTGACCGTGGTGTTCGGTTGCGCTGTGTGGCTGATTGTGGCCACGTTCTGGGCCCTTCCCGTTTCAAGTACGCACACCTGCATTGGAGGTATGCTGGGTATGGCTCTTGTGAGCAAGGGCCTGAAGGCCGTCCATTGGAAGATGGTGCTGAACGTAATTCTGTCCTGGTTCTACACTCCCGTGATTGCGGGCATCATCTCCTACTGCCTGTTCGTCTGCGTCCGCAAGTTCATCCTGAAGGTGGAAAACTCCTTCAACCGCTCCCTCAACTTCTTCTCGCCGATGATCGGCTTCACGCTGGCTCTCAACTTCTTCGTCACCCTCTACAACGGGTGCCCGTGGTTCCCGTTCACCCTCACCATGTGGGAGGCCATCCTGTGGAGCGTGGACATCTGCGTCTTCATCACCATCATCCTCCACTTCTGTGTTGTCCCTTACGTGCGCAAGACCACGGAGCAGGCCGTCGCCAGCCAGGAGAAGGATCTGCAGGAGAAGCTGATTCAGCCCGATGTGGAGAAGGCGACGGAGCAGCCCGCGACGGAAAAGCCGAAGGGAGAGAAGCAGAACGTGTTCTCCAGCCTGGAGTCCGACGAGACAGTGGCGGCCATCCACAGCAAGGCGGAGACCTACGACGCGAAGACCGAGAAGGTCTTCGTGCACCTGCAGGTGCTGGCGGCCATCCTCAACTCCTTCGCGCACGGCGCCAACGATGTGTCGCACTCCATCGGCCCCTTCGCCGCGTGCATCGCCATCTACCAGACCGGCAAGGTGGACGACACCTCGCCCAGTCCCGCGTGGATTCTGGCCTTCGGCGCGGTGGGCATCATTCTGGGCCTGGCGACCATGGGCTACCGCGTGATGGCGACGGTGGGCGTCAATCTGGTGACGGTCACGCCCTGCCGCGGCTTCTTCATCGAGCTGGGCGCTTCTGTGGTGGTGATTGTGGGCTCTCGCATCGGCCTGCCGCTGTCCACGACGCAGTGCAAGATCGGCTCTGCGGTGGGCGTGGGTCTGGTGGGAGGAAAGGGCTCTGTGAATTGGAAGCTGTCTCTGAAGATTTTCACGGGTTGGGTTATCACGATCTTCATTGCCGCCATCGCGTCTGCCATCGTGATGAAGATCGGTATGTGGATCATGCACATGTAACTAGTCCTTTCCTCTGTTTCTTGAACGCATTAGTCCTCTGTTTCTTGAACGAACTGTGTTTGTACGAAACGTGGAAACGGCAGTTTCCCCCTTTGTTCATGGACCAAAATAACCTATTCCAATGTTTTCTGCTCCGTTTGGACCGTCGTGGACGACTCACTGCGTAGTTATCTCAACGAACTCTATGACCAGCTCCCCGAACCCAAGGCGGTGTGGGAGTACTTCCTGAAGGTGACCCAGATTCCTCGTGGCTCCAACCAGGACGGAGAGAACTTCCGCCACAAGCAGATCCTGGCCTTCCTCAAGAAGACCGCCGAGGATCTCGGTCTGGAGGCTAACGTCATCAAGGGTGACAACCTCCTCATCCGCAAGCCCGCATATCCCGGTATGCGGAGTGGCGTGGCCGTGACTGCTAGGTTGCGAGAACAAGTCCACGGTGTGCCTGCAGTGCCACATGGATATGGTGTGCCAGGCGGACGACCAGATCCAGATCGATTTCACCAAGGATCCCATCATTCCCCGCATCGACGGCAAGTATCTCAAGGCCACCCACACCTCGCTCGGTGCCGATGACGGCATGGGCATTGCCACCTGCTTCGCCATCCTCGCCGACAAGACCGTCAAGCACGGTCCTCTGGAGGTGCTCGTCACCCGCGACGAGGAGACTGGCCTCTACGGCGCGAGCGACCTGGAGCCCGGCGTGCTGAAGGCGAAGACGCTGATCAACGTCGACAACGAGGACGAGAACGCGATCTGCATCGGCTGCGCGGGCGGCTTCACGGTGGACCTGAAGCTGCCGACGGTGCGCCGCGTGGAGGAGGGCTTCGTGACGAAGCAGGTGGTGCTGAACAACTTCGTGGGCGGGCACTCGGGCTGCGACATCCACCTGGGCCGCGCGAACCCGATGCACGTGATGGGCCGTCTGCTGGCGGTAGGGTCTGCGTCGTCCCCTCACGCCTAGAGCCTGCAGTGCGACTGCTACCGCGCGGTGGCGCTGGAGTGCGGCACGGCGCACAACGCGATTCCGCGCAAGTGCGTGCTGACAGTGGCGGTGAAGGAGGAGAAGGCGGCCTGCTTCGAGAAGAAGCTGCAGGAGGCCTTCGCGGAGTTCGCGAAGGAGTACCGCCTGATCGAGGCCAACGCCACGCTGGAGGTGCTGCCCGCCGAGGACGCCCGCACGCCCTGCGACCTCGCCTCCACCAAGCGCCTGGTCAACTTCCTGGCGGTGTGCCCGTTCGGCCCCATGCGCTGGTCGCCCGTGGTGGAGGGTCTGGTGGAGACGTCGATGACGTGCGCCATTGGCACCACCGAGTGCCTGGACCACATCAAGTTCACGGCCTCCGTGCGCTCCTCCTCCAAGTCCCAGATCGACTACATGTACAACCGCGTGAAGTGCCTGTGCGAGATGGCGGGAATGTCCATTTCGGAGAGAAAGGGCGAGTACCCCGGCTGGGAGCCCGACGAGAACTCCAAGGTGACGAAGGTGATGACGCGCATCTACGAGGACCTGTACAAGAAGGCTCCGTGGGTGTATGCCTGCCACGCCGGTCTGGAGTGCGGTCTGATCATGGAGAAGTACCCGGGCATGGACTGCACGTCCGTGGGTCCCGAGATCAACTTCCCCCACTCCCCCGATGAGAGATGCCTCATCTCCTCCGTCCCTCCCTTCATGGAGGTCATCCGCAGAACGCTCGAGGAGCTGGACTAAACGTGCTCTGTTTGTTGCATCTACTGCGCTTTTCAATTGGGAGAAATGGGGCCTTTTTCTGCCATGATTACCCCGTTTCCCCTTTTCTTTTTGTCTGCGATCCACAACAAATACGACTTGATAGAAAGAAGCATGTCTGTTTCCTCTTTCGAAGTGAATGCCGCCGCTGCCATGCGTGACTACTACGTGGAGCCCCGTCTGGGTAGATTGCTGGACTGCGGTGTATAACGCGCAGACTACAGAACGATCAGCGGCGTCAACGGTCCTCTCGTCGTGTTGGAGAATGTAAAAGTGGGCGGCGGCGGCCGGGGCGTGAGTTCTCTAGGGACCCCGTTTCTCTGAAATCGTCAACCTCAAATTAGGAAATGGAGAGATGCGCAAGGGCCAAGTGCTGGAAATCTTCGGAAACAAGGCCATTGTCCAGGTGTTCGAGGGAACCTCGGGCATTGATAACACACGCACCCACTGCGAGTTCACCGGCGATATCATGAGAATGGCCATGTGGTTATTGGCGGTAAAGAATAAGGGATAGCTCTGAGGAGATGCTGGGCCGCACCTTCAACGGCTCCGGTGTGGCCATCGACAACGCTCCCCCCGTGCTGGCGGAGGAGTACCTGGATACCGATGGTCAGCCCATCAACCCGTATGCGCGCACGTACCCGAAGGAGATGATCCAGACGGGTATTTCCGCCATCGATGTGATGAACTCGATTGCCCGTGGCCAGAAGATTCCCCTGTTCTCCGCCTCGGGTCTGCCCCACAACGAGGTGGCTTCTCTTCCTCCTCTTTAGGCGTAGCTGGGCGCGCAGATCTGCCGTCAGGCCGGTCTGGTGGCGGGCAAGGACATCCACGACGATCACGAGGACAACTTCGCCATGGTGTTCGGCGCCATGGGCGTGAACATGGAGACGGCGCGCTTCTTCCGCAACGACTTCACGGAGAACGGCACGATGCAGCGCACGGCGCTGTTCCTGAACCTGGCCAACGACCCGACGATGGAGCGTATCATCACGCCGCGTATCGCGCTGACGACCGCTGAGTACCTGGCGTACGAGCGCGACCTGCACGTGCTGGTGATTCTGACCGACATGTCCTCCTACGCCGACGCACTGCGTGAGGTGTCCGCCGCCAGAGAGGAGGTGCCCTCGCGCCGCGGCTACCCCGGCTACATGTACACCGATCTGTCGACGCTGTACGAGCGCGCCGGTCGCGTGACGGGCCGCAACGGGTCGATCACGCAGCTGCCGATTCTGACGATGCCGAACGACGACATCACGCACCCGATCCCCGATCTGACGGGCTACATCACGGAGGGCCAGATCTACATCGACCGCTCGCTGCACAAGCGCGGCATCTACCCGCCGATCAACGTGGCAACCGCTTGGGCGCGTGAGGCGTAGGTGTTGCCGTCACTGTCGCGTCTGATGAAGTCGGCCATCGGCAAGGGCATGACGCGCCACGACCACGGCGCAGTGTCGAACCAGCTGTACACGAACTACGCCACGGGCAAGGACGTGATGGCGATGAAGGCCGTGGTGGGCGAGGAGGCGCTGACGGCGGAGGACCACTTCTACCTGAAGTTCACGGAGGACTTCGAGAACACCTTCGTCAACCAGGGTGCAGCAATGCGATGGGGGTGAGGCGTAGGACCGTACGAGTCGCGCTCGATCTTCGACTCGCTGGACAAGGCGTGGAACATGCTGCGCACCTTCCCGAAGGAGATGCTGAAGAAGATCCCCGCCGACATCATCGAGGAGTTCTACGCGCGCAAGGGTGTGGAGGCTGAAGAAGCCGAGGAGGAGAAGACCAAGGAAGAATAGAGTGTTTGTTTTGGGTGTTTGTTGCTCAGAGAAGAGGAATGAGAACTTGTTCAGTGAGTGATGAGAGAAAGGGTTGATCAGTGAGTAATGAAAGAAACAGAACACTTTCGATTCTTGTCCTCCTCTTCGGCCTTCCAAAGAGAGAGGTTGTCCTTCAGCAGCGGCAGAATCTGGAAGGCCTCTTTATTCACGTCCTCGTCGCCCTGGATAGCATCACAGGCGTCATTGTACGTCTTCTCCGCCAGCTCGCGCGCCTACGGGTGATAGGAGTCTTGTGATACAACTCGGACAGAGTCCCCGAGGATCTCGTAGTAGAAGACGGACAGATTGAGCGCCAGTCCGAGAATGGACAGACTGCACGGTGACAGCTTCCCCTTTACTCCCGCATCCACCGCCTTCTGGTACGCGTCGTTCGCCTTGCCCGCAATCTCCTCCTTCTCCTTGCCCTCCATGAACTCCGCGAGATAGCGGTAGTAGTCTCCGATCATCTTGTAGTAGAACACGAAGTCCTCGGGGCTCAGATCCGGGTTTTCGAGTAGCCTGTTGCAAAGCGCAACGACGTCATCGCACTTGTTCTTCAGTTCGCCCTTGAGAGTCTCCATGAATGTCGTAATCTCGTCGCAGATCTCCTTGTTGTCAGCCACATCGGGTTTCTTCAGGGCCATCTGGAGAACACGAATGGAGTTGCGCTGGTTGGAAGTAATGCTCTTGTAAGCAACGGAGAACATGTTCTTCTCCTTATCGGAGAGGATTACGTACGAAGAGCCCTCCACGGGAGTTGTCAAAACGGGTCTCAAGTAACTGATCATATCTTCAAACCGATCCGCCGCCTCTGCCACCTGGGCCATGTATATCCAATCATTTCGGCTCGTTGTGTCACTCCTACAAGAGCATTAGCATATCGCTCCGAACCACCGCCGTTTCACTCCGACCGGCAAATACACTTACATTCCTTCTTTTCACACTGATTTGTTTCAGCTTTATTTGAAGAATGAGCGATTCCCATCGGGTCACTTTCGCCCATATGGCACCTATCCCATATCTTTGTGCAACAAGTCCTGCTGCGCGAATCGTGATTTGGGCTGGGTGGGAAATGGAGAACGGTGTCCTAGGTCGAGGGAAGTGATCCCCACCGATCCCAACAATTCAGACGCACGCTCCCCTTGAATCAAATCGCACCCGGTTGCTGGAGCTTAGGCTTGACTTGGGAGTTTCGCCGCTCGTTATGACTCAGATTTCATTCAATTTTGAGTCTTCGATTCCGATATTTTGCCAAGTTGTGTAATTATCTCATACAACACCATACACCGCTTATCGTTTTTTCGATGGAGATGGCGCCATGCTGTTTAAGTCTGATGGTATGTGGATATCTTTATCATAATGTAATAGCTGTTTATTACACATTTGACGTGTACCGCTCCCCATTGTCCTCTTCCTGCTGACAATTGCTTTCTAAGTGTCATTCTTGATGTAGCTGTATGCTATTGTACTTAAATGGAGATGCACAATGAATCCCATTATTGATGGGATCCAAGTGCGTCATTCCCGATTAGTCTGTTAGTTGTTTCAAGGACTGAGAGTACTTTCATCTGTCAATGATTGATAATGAGGTAGGGTCTAGAATAGCTCAATTCTTCCCTGCTTGTGTACATCTGCGTTGAAGTCTGCCGTGCTCTGTTGATGCTCACCAATGTTATATTCGGTAGGCATTGAGTCAATACTCTCGCACTCGCCAACCCCCACCCCCCACCTCCCCCTCCCCTCATCCCCTCCCTCTCCCCCCCCCCCCTCCTTTTTCCCCCCCTCCCCCCCCCCACCTCCTCCCTTACCCTCCACCCCCCTCCCCTTTTCCCCCCCCCCCCCCCCCACCCCCCCCCCCCCCCCCCCCCCCCCCCACCTCCCCCCCCTCCCACCCCCTGCCTCACCCACACAAATTTGCTCCCCTTCCCGACCTTCTTCATTTCTGACTCTCTCACATTTACCTTTTTTTTTCTTTCACACTTATCTGTTTTAACTCCACTCCTCTTTACTTTTCAGCTACTCGGCCCCTTCCCACGGCCCAATTGTTTTTAACAAGCCCTCTTTTAGGAATCTACTTTGGACAAAAGTCCTCCATTACCCACACTACCTAAGAATACTCGAATAACCTAAACATATTACACTTTTACGTGTCCTTTTTAGTCGCTCTCTATGGAAACTCCAGCAACCGGGGCAAACGGAAAGAGAAATGGTGAGCGCTTCTTCCCCAAACCGTTACGCGTAGGAAGTGGAGACGAGAGCGCAGGAAATCAAGGACGTAACGCACGTGGAGCGCATTGGAGCCCACTCACACATCCGCGGTCTTGGACTCGACGACTGTCTGGAGCCTCGAGAGGTTTCGGAGGGGTTGGTGGGACAGTGCCACGCCCGGAAGGTGCGTTGCTCGTTTTTGCGGCCTAATGCGCGTAGGCGGCTGGAATTGTTTCCAAAATGATCCAGGAGGGAGAGATCGCCGGAAGAGTGATTCTGCTCGCCGGCGAGCCCGGCACGGGAAAGACGGCCATCGCCATGGGCATTGCGCAGTCGCTGGGATCGGAGACGCCGTTCACGTCGCTGGCCGCGAGCGAGATCTACTCGCTGGAGATGAGCAAGACGGAGGCGCTGACGCAGGCCTTCCGCAAGTCAATCGCGCTGCGCATCAAGGAGGAGAGCGAAATCATCTGCGGCGAAGTGGTAGAAATCAAGGTGGAGCGAAGTCTCTCAGGAAGCGGGGACAAGATTGGCAGCATCACGCTGAAGACGACGGACATGGAGACGGTCTATGAGCTGGGAGCCAAAGTGGTTTTTGGAGGGGCGCGTGAGAAGTAGATGATCAACGCGATTACGAAGGAGAAGATCAGCGCGGGAGACGTGATCACCATCGACAAAGCGAACGGCAAGATCACCCGCCTGGGCCGCTCCTTCAGCCGGAGCAAGGATTACGATGCGGTGAGCAACGACGTGCGTCCCTTTCCTCTCCCTCACCCACAGACGAAGTACGTGCAGTGTCCGGAGGGCGAGCTGCAGCAGCGCAAGGAGGTGGTGCACACCGTACAACACTTCCCGCCAAGTGAGGCGTAGGTGTCGCTGCACGACATCGACGTGATCAACTCGCGCCAGCAGGGCTTCCTGGCGCTGTTCGCGGGCGACACGGGCGAGATCAAGGCGGAGGTGCGCGAGCAGATCGACGAGAAGGTGTCGGAGTGGAAGGAGAACGGCAAGGCGAGCATCGTGCCGGGCGTGTTGTTCATCGACGAGGCGCACATGCTGGACATGGAGTGCTACTCCTTCCTGAACCGCGTGTTGGAGTCCAAGATGGCGCCCATTCTGATCCTCGCCACGAACCGCGGGATTACGACGATTCGCGGGACGAAGTACCAGGGTCCGCACGGCATCCCACTGGACTTTTTGGACCGGCTGCTGATCATCGCGACGGACCCGTACGCGCCGAAGGAGGTGCGCCAGATCCTGAAGATCCGCTGCGAGGAGGAGGACGTGGACATGAGCGAGGAGGCGCTGGAGCTGCTGACGACCATCGCCGGGCAGGCGTCGCTGCGGTACGCGATGAACATGATCATCACGGCGTCGCTGGCGGCGGCGAAGCGCAAGTCGAACACGGTGGGCGTGGAGGACGTGAAGCGCGTGTACGGTCTGTTCTCGGACATTGGGCGGTCGGTGAAGACGCTGAAGGAGTTCCAGGAGGATTACTTGTATAGTGAGGTAGAATGGGGTGTTTGTTTGACGGGCGTTGAGGAAGGCAATGAAAGTGGGAAGGGATAGTGTATAAAGCATTAGAGGAATCGATTGTTGGTAATCACAATCCCATTCGGTTTATCAAAAGTCTACTCCTCCAATGGCTTCTCCACTTGTTACAATTCGATCGTATTGTCACGCATAGAGCTATGTGGTTACGGAGGAGATGATGGACCATCTCGTGAAGGATGGCATTCTGACTCAAGAGCAAAGGGACACGACGTGGGAGTTTATCGTTTCACACCAGAGTGAAGAAGCGGAGAAGTTGTCAAAGAAGAGGGAGCAACGCGAAGTGGCACAATCAGAGGAATTGTCAATACCAAAGCGAGTGGTTGCAACGGAGAAGGACGTCGATTTCTTCAATTTGCGTGTAATGAGTAGACTTCTCCAGATTCGATTCAAAACACATTTGCCAAGATTCTTCCATCCATTCCGTTGCAATCGGTTGCCGATCTTCTTCCTCTTCAGGAAAGCGGGATTGATTCTCCCAACGAAGAGAATGCAACAAACACAAGCATCGACATACCATCAAGAGAAGAAATCCAGAAGCCTGCGAGCTATTCCGTGATTACTACCCAGATCCTCCTCTATCTCGGAGCAAACTCCGCCAATGCCGTCAGCCAGGTGTCATGGAAGCGAGACATCGAATTCACCATCCAAGTCCGCCAATTGGCGTTGTTTGCCCCAGAGCTGCTTTCCAGCTGTCTTTCATCCGTGTTCTCGAGATTACGTCCGCTTTGTAACAGTCTCCGAAGTGCAGTGGTCAAGGCATCCCTTTTGGCCATTCAGGATTTGTTCTTCTCGCTGAAGGTTTGCATTTGCTCCTCTATTCACATTAGGATGAATGCCTTCCGTGCTGTGAAGAGTGCCTGAACCTTGTGGTAAAGAAGTGCTCTGCAGACAAGCAATTCGTTCGCGAGGAGAGCCAGCGTTGCCTGCAATCGGTATCCCTTTTTTCTTTCCGCTAAGAATCAGATGGTACAGAATTGCAAGGAAAGCGTGCTTTCAACGCGATTATGCTCACTCGCTCTAGATATGAGTAAAAACCCAAAGGCACAGGAGAGCGCAGTGGTGGCAATCCTGGAATGGTGGAATACGCACAGAACCGATGGACATGAGGCGGTCATGGAGGATGAGAGGAAAACAACCCTGCCTCAATTGGCAAAGCTAATGGACAGTCGCAGCGCCAAGGTGAAATCGTGTCTTTTCACAGAATGACTGATGTGTAGCGAAATCGTCAAATTCATAAAGAAACAAATGGACATCTTCTCTGCAGAGACGGTCCAGTCCATTTTGAAGGAGGGTGAAGTTCCCGCGCGAATCATCGACGAAGTGATGAAAGGAGATAAGGACACGGCCACAGCGACAACAGGCACAGCCCCATCTTCCTTTCAGTCGTTTCGGAAGGATCGGGAAAGGATGCGACAGTTGAAGGAAGGGGCTTCTTCCAGCGCATCAAACTCCGATGGCGTTCTCATTTTCTGACCGTGTTTGTTCAAAGGACCCCATTTCAGTTTCTTTGTTTCTTCGCCTCGTTTCTTCTGGCTTTTGGCTCCATGCAGGAAGAGAACGCTACGTTCAATCCCGTTCGTGGCTTTGGAGGCGAATCACGGGTGTAGGAGACAGTCGACAAACTTCTCAAATCCTACATGAAGGAGGGAACCAAGATATCGAAGGACGGGTCTGTTGCGGCCGCAGAACTGCTTCGCATGTTTGTGGTGGGTTGGGGTTTTCCCTTCAAATCACTGGTAGAGGCCATCCACAGAGCTCATTTGGAGGCGGATAACAAGGAAGTCGTCACGGCTCAGGACATTCAGCGTATTCTTCCCCAACTTCTTTTAGACTTTTGACTGTTGTTTGTTTTCTAGCACAACCGCCCCTTCCTTCCATTCGATACTCAGTGTGTTTGAATACACCCCGCCAGATTTCACGCGAATAACCGCGGTCTTCGGCATTCCAACGCACCTCTATCAGAAGATCATTTACAGAATGAATCAGGACGATATTATGATGAGAAATTCGTCTGTCCTCGACAGCATCACTTCGTCCACCAGAAGTAGTGCTGGAAAGGATGAGATGTCTCGAGTATTGGCTCTATGGGCGTGTTTGAGCTCGTAGACTCTCGAAGAGGTTGCCAGATACCTTGTGTATCTGCATTCCCCCAATGCGGACGAGAACGTTGTCGATACCTTGGCTTCCGGAACCGTAAAGCGCACGGCGTTTCCTTTACCTCTAGATTCTTTGCGACATCGTGAGCGACTACATTGGCAGCGAATTCATCGACTCCTATCACAATGATGCCAGTTTTGAATGGATGGAGAATTGTTACTTTTTAGAGAGGGAGTCTATTCAGGCGCAGGAGAACCTGCACTCCTTCAGCGCTGCGTGCGGGAAGATGCAGATTCCGCTCTCGTGCGTTGCGACCATGAAGGATTTCAAGGAGAGAAACGTTCGATTGGATGGTGTGGGTAATGCGTAGTACAAGAAGATTGAGCTGACCCTGGTTCTCTTCGTCATGCGTGGCTTCGCCTACAACCTCCCTCACGACGAGTCCATCATGGAGTTGCTGAAGAGTGCCTTTTCAGGGCGTGCTTGACGACTAGACTACCAGTTGGTGGACCTGCCCAAGATGCGGAGCAAGGACCGCAAGGTGTGCGAGAACATCATCGAGGTGTTCCGCGACAAGGGCAACGACAAGGACATCCCGGTGAACACGGACAGCAGCGACAGCGAGTCGCTGCCGAGCGAGAAGCCGGAGCGCAAGAACGGCGTGATCGACGAGCTGAACTTCGTGAACGAGGACAAGCAGGAGGAGGAGGTTGCCGCGCCCGCTGCGCCCGCCGTGCCTGCCGTGCCCGCGCCCACGGGCGAGAACAACTCGGACGTGGAGAAGCCCGCGGAGGAGGAGGACGCGGTGGACGAGCACCTGCCCGAGGAGCGCGAGGAGACGGGCGCGCGTCCGTCGTTGGTGGACTCGGAGGAGGACGCCGTGGACGAGCATGTGGAGCCTGCCGCTCCCGAGGTGCCTGCCGTGCCTGAGGTGCCTGCCGTGCCTGCTGCCCCTGAGGTGCCTGCTGCCCCTGAGGTGCCCGCTGTGCCTGAGCCTGCAGAGGAGGAGGAGGACGCTGTCGACGAGCACCTGCCTGCCGAGCCGCCCGCGCCGCCCGCGCCCGCGGAGGAGGAGGACGCGGTGGACGAGCACACGCCCGAGGAGCCGGCCGTGGCGCCCATCGCGCTGCCGGAGGAGCCGGCGGAGGAGGAGGGCGCGCGCCCGTCGGAGGTGCAGGACGACCTGCAGAGCCCGCGCGAGCTGTTCCCCGACGAGCCGGAGATCATCACGCACTCCAACCTGCCGCCCGGCTGGGACATCGACCCGCGCAGCGCGCCCGCGCCCGTGCCCAAGCCCCGAGAGCACTCCCACCGCCACTCCAAGCCCACTCAGCCTGCCCAGCCTGCTCAGCCCACTCAGCCCGCGGAGACGGAGCAGCAGGGGCAGTCTGCGGAGCACAAGACGGAGCTGCGGTCTCTGGACTCGATCAAGAAGAACGTGCAGGTGCCGAGTCGGTGCGTGTGGGTGTGGTGAGGCGTAGAGAGACAGATCCACTGGTACGTCGTGGCGATTCTGATCTTCCTCATGCTCGTGTGTCTCGCCGGCATTGTGGTGTCCGGCATCTGGCTGGCGAAGGTGAACCAATAAGTATTGTAGTTTGTAATTGTGTGTCGTGCTGTTTTCGGAAAACAGAATCAGGAATAAAACTACATGGTACAGAGAAAGGAGGGCATCTTGTGAATGACGAGGTCTTCTCGCACACTAATCACAGAAAGGCCACTGTCGAGCATCTGTATCCCATCAATATCCTCCATATAGCTACTATCGGCAACGTTGCTTCCCTCAATCAGCAATGTCCATCCCTCGTGCTGTCGCAGCGAGTTGCACGGGAATGGCTTTGCCGGATACCCCACGCCACACTTCGGGATCGGCTCCACACTGTACGTGCACACGCCGCAGGTCTCATCACATCCGAACACCAAGCTCACCTCTGCCTTCATCTTGTCCTTCCTACACCTAATACGCCTCCCACACCCTCACAGCAAGAAGTAGTCCGGCTTGCAGAGCGGATGAACGGTGTAAAAGACAAGACACAGACGCAGGTTCGAACCCACGTGCGCCGCCACCAGAGGGTCGCGTCGACGACTGCGCCAGAGCGAGAAGGGGAAGAAGCGCGCGAGGGAACGGGATTGGTGCGCACGGAGTTCCGTGCAGAAGGCGGCGTAGGAATTGGCGTCGGCCGCGACGATGGTGGGTTGGAAGGAAGAGGGAGTTTGGAAGAGTTGCAGCGTAAAGGCGAACTGCGCGCCGGACAGTAGGGAGGCGAAGAAGAGCGAGAGAGTGGGAACCAGCGAACGCGGGTCCGCCAGAACAAAGTCGTGATCACTAAGGCGTGAAGGAGGAGGAGAAGAAGAACGTGATGGTGTAATGACTGGCGAGAGCGGAGGCGGCGGCAAGCAGGTTGCGATGCGTGATGGTGACGGGCTCTGTGAACAGGTCGTAGACGATCACCGCGGGAGTGGACTCCAATTCGGGGGAGGAGGACAGAGAGGTCGTCGCGCCTAGAAATCACGTGGGAATGGAAAGCGGACGGTAATCGTTGTAATTGGCGGCGATCTCGTGGGAGAGACTCTGGACGAGGAGATCGTTCTCCTGCATGAGGGTTTCTTCGGCACGCCAGTTGAGTCCGATTTCATGTTGGGTGACGATGTCCGCATCGTCGGTGGTCAGGATCACCTTGAGGTTGGGACAATAGCCAACGTTGAGGGCGTCTTCCAGATCGCTCAGATGCGAGTGCTTCACAACCACAATCTCGCATCGCTGCATTTCGATGATGTGAGCGACGGCCTGCAGATCCTGGTCGTGGGTGATGAACACGATCGGGCGACCGATGGAGCCGAGACCAAGGAGGGCTAGGGATCAGCGAAGGGCGATGGAGGGACCGCTGAACTTCGTGGTGCTGAAATCGCCCAAGAAGCACACTGGAGCGTTCGTGGTTGAGTACTTCTCAACGATCTTGGCGAGGATCTCGGAATAGCAAACCAGCTACATTTAGAGCAGAATAGCGTAACTACCGAAGAATACGTGAAGCACTCTCCCTTGTAGTATGTAAAGGGCGCGTTTCCATACAACTGGCACAGACTACATGTCACGAAATACACCCTCTCTCACTTTCGGACATCTGCAATGGTGTGGATATTTGGATGGAGCGTCTCAGAAGACGAGTCCTCGGCATGACATGTAACGAACTCCTTTGGGCTTGAAACTGCTACAGGAGTCTGCTTGCGCCGGCTCTGTACCCACGAGAAGAGTTCGATAACAAAGCCGAGGAAGGACACGAAAAACACCGCGTAGGGCACGTCCGCAGCATGCGGGACGAAGAAACTGGAGAAAATGCGCTTGATGTTCATTTCATTCCACCAATAGGCTTCCTTCAGAAGGGTGAAGATACGCAACTATGTGTCAACAAAACAGCTCCAGAACGCACGCATCGACTGAGTTGGAATGAACCGTGAATGAAGAGAGAGGAAAGCACCCCCCACAGGAAGAACACAGATACCAACAGAAGTGACATCTCAGTAATAGAGTGAAGAGAAACCATGTTGAGCAGCAATAGTTGAAAGTATATGTCAACACATAAAGAAAGAGTGGAAGTGAAGATGGGCGAAGGGCTATCTCTTTCGTCTTGCAGTGAATTCTGTGCATACATACAAGGGTATGATGAAAATTAGTGTAAATGGAGGAAAGGAGTGTGAAGTGGGTGATTGAGTAGAGAGCTAAATTTCAGGTAGGGAGTGAGTGGGAAGGATTGGTACCTCCTTTAATGATCTAAATCAATGAGAAAGAGAAGTGTTAGGCGGGATGTGCAGATTGCACCCCATTCTTTCCTGTCTCGACTCACAACAACGAGTAGTCAATGCAAACAGTACCAAATAGTAAGAGTATTGCAGAATGAGGGAATCACTCCCTATGCGTGCTGCAATACACACAGTAACATATCCATCCTTCAATGCACGGACATGCCGCATTATCCACTCCATCATTACCTTTCATGGATTCATTCTCTTCTCTATGCTCAGCTCCGTTCCAATACTCCACATAGCAGTGAATCACTCCGTTTCCCTTATCCAGTAAAAAGCAACAAGTACTCGACCCAAACCCAAAAGCCCCCAAATGGATACACACACTTCCCTACAGCGAGTCACATTAGGGCCATCCCTTCCCGTTACTCTATTTCTCCGTTTCTTCCTTGTTCTCAAGATTTCTTTCAATTCTTCATAATGCTTGCTAGTATTTGCTCTGGAGAGCCGCATTAATTCCGTAGAGACCGCTCGTGCTCTCAAGCCTACGCTGTTCCGTTCTTTCGCCGCTTCCCGCTGGGCGAACGTAAGACCGTGCTACGGAGTCGCTCATCGCCGTAGGTTGCTCAGGCTCCCCCAGATGCCATTCTGGGCCTGAATGAGATGTTCAAGGCTGATAAGGACCCCAGAAAGATTTCCCTGGGTGTGGGTGCCTACCGTGACGACAACGGCAAGCCCGTGGTGCTGCCCTGCGTTGCTGAGGCCGAGAGACGCATCGCCGGCAAGAGCGATCACGAGTACCCTCCCATTCAGGGTCTGCCCGAGTTCAACAGACTGGCTGCTGAGTTCGTGTACGGTGCCAACAGCCCCGCGATCAAGGAGGACAGAGTGGCCGTGTGCCAGGCTCTTTCCGGCACGGGTTCCCTGCGTCTGCTGGGTGACTTCCTGAAGAACGTGAAGGGCTACAACCGCGTGTACATCCCCAACCCCACGTGGCCCAACCACTTCGGCGTGTTCAACGCCGCTGGAATCCCCAACGAGAAGTACAACTACCTGGACGCCAGCAACAAGCTCGACATTAACGGCATCCTGAAGACCATCAAGGCCGCGTCCCCCGACTCCGCCTTCCTGTTCCACGCTTGCGCCCACAACCCCACGGGTGTGGACCCCACCAAGCAGCAGTGGAAGCAGATCTCCGACGCCATCAAGGCTGCGGGCTGCGGCGTGATCTTCGACTGCGCCTACCAGGGCTTCGCCTCGGGTGATATGGAGGGCGACGCCTACGCCATCCGCCTGTTCGTGGAGGAGGGCCACCAGGTGTGCCTGGCCCAGTCCTTCGCCAAGAACTTCGGTCTGTACGGCGAGCGTTGCGGCGCTGCCTCCGTGGTGTGCGCGAGCAAGGAGGAGAAGGAGCGCGTGGTGTCGCAGCTGAAGGTGGCGGCCCGCACGCTGTGGTCGAACCCTCCTCTGTACGGTGCTCGCATCGTGCAGACCGTGCTGGGCGACCCCAAGCTGAAGGCTCAGTGGTACGAGGAGTGCGCTGGCATGGCCAAGAGAATCATCAGCATGCGCGCGGCGCTGGTGGAGAACCTGAAGAAGGCGGGCTCCACTCGCGACTGGTCTCACATCACCAGCCAGATCGGCATGTTCGCCTACACCGGCCTCACCAAGGCGCAGGTGGAGAGATGCATCAAGGAGTACCACATCTACCTGACCATGAACGGCCGTATCTCCATTGCCGGACTGAACACCCACAACGTGGAGTACGTTGCCAAGGCGTTCCATGAGGTGACCAAGAACTAAAGCAATTGGGTGTTTGTTGGAGAAAGGAGTGTCGTTAAGCAGAACAGTGGGATGCATCATCACATAGGGAATGGTATCCTGTGGATTAATAATCTGCGTGGGTGCAACTGTGGTTGTATTTCCAACGAGAAGGATGGCAGTCAGATTAATCCTCATTCCACATTACTATTCTCGAATAGCAATGGCGCAAGCGCCCACGCCCTCGTATAAGACCATACAACTACTTGCAAAGGAGTAGGTGTTCAGCTGTGACAATAATGCATAGAAACCATATGACTCACCTTTAAGGCGTTGAAAACGAGCGACAATTCGGTGGTGGTAGTGAGGCTGATGGGGAACTGTGGTCTTAACAGTGGATTCCGATTATATGCTGGATCAGTTCAAAATGTATGATTCTCCATTCTTGGTACGATACCTCGACAGTGGTGAAGGCAGAAGAGGGTCTCAGGTATGGACTCGAGAAATGTGTCAGCGATTAGGTTGTGATGGAGTACTGTGATTTGGAATCCCTGGAAAAATACAAGTATATGAATGAAACGCTGACAGAGGAAGCATTGCGTGAAATCACGAGTTGCTGTCTGTTGGGTCTTGCCTACCTTCATTTGCATAATTTTTCGCATGGAGTATTTGATTGTTTCACTGGTAAATGAATAGAACATCAAACCGTCAAATCTGTTCTTATCAGAGGAGGGCATTGTGAAACTGGGTGATTATGGATTGCTGATGGCAGCAAATGCCTACTGTGAGAAAAGAGCAACCGTTTCGCACAAGGCACCCGAGAAATTCACAGGAGCGAGAGAGTTGAAGAGTGACGTGTGGTCGCTTGGCGTTACACTGATTGAGCTGGCGGAAGGGAAGAACCCATATGGGCGTGTTGAATTGGGAACAATTAAGGATTATGTTAACAACAATGATCCTCCTTCTCTTTCAAGCGAGAAATGGTCTGTTGAGTGTGTTGACTTTGTTGAGCAAGTGTTTGGTGAAGGATGTGAAGAAGCGATGGAGTGTGAGCGAGCTTATGGAAGTGAGTACTTGCATGTGTGGTTGATGAGTAGCACCCGTTTGTGAAGGAGTCCATAAGAAGCATTAAACAGGATGGTTACTCGAAGCCACTCCTTGAAGTGGTGAAAAGAATGCAAATCCAGAAGTCATGTATCGAGTACAACAAGAAGGACAATGAGCACTGCTTCTTCAAACTGTTCAAGCACAACGGATTACGCTGGAATGGTGAAGGACTAGTGGAGAAGTCTTCGTCTGCGTTGCTGGAATTGTGTTTGAATCGAGTGAGTTGAAGTGAACAGGAATTCGCATGAATTGCTAAGAGTGAATGGAGAGGAGGTGAGTGGAATTGAACACAGCGTGGTGTTGAGTCTGAATGATGATGGAGAGAGATGGGAAGGGGATGTGTTGAACAGAGAACCGTATGGTTGGGGCGTGTTGTATGACAGTGAAGGCGGAAAGAAGTATGAAGGGTTCATGATTGGAGAAGCGTATGTGTGCTATGGCACTCGGTACTACTCTGACATCCAGAAGGTGGAGTATGAAGGAGAGTGGTTTGAAGGAAAGCGATGGGGAATAGGTGTTCAATATGACCGCACTGGAAACACAGTGTTTGACGGAGAATGGGTGAATGATCAGCATTTGGAGAAGAGGGTTGTACTGAATGAAGAGAACCAATTCCTTCACAATCACATTGAAGAGTTGATTGTAAGTGACAACAGCTGCAATGGGATGGAGTGGAATGGACTGGATTTGTCTATTCTAATCAAGTTGAAAGAATTGACGGTGGGAGATTTGTGTTTTAAGCATGTGAAAGTAGTGGGATTGATGGGATTAAAGCAGTTAGAAAGAGTGGTAATTGGAAAGGGGTGTTTCACCGAGCATGCGAATAACCGACTTGATGCTATTCAACCATACGGTTTTTTCTATTTGAAGAATTGTGAAAGAGTAAGAGAATTGAAGATTGGCTGTGGTTCCTTCTCTGACTATTCCGTATGTAAGATTGAAAGCGTGGATTGCTTGGAAATGATCGAAATGGGAGAATTGAATCGATGGAGTTACAGTTTCTATCACGCTTCATTGGAACTGAAGAGTGAGTGTTACGGAGTGGAATAATGAATAGACTTGCCCAGTTTGAAATCACTCCTGTTTGGTGATCGTACATTCTGTAAGTGTTCTCGTGTGGTATTTGAGAGTATATTCATCAGAAAGAGAATGATGAATAGATTTGCCTGAATTATCTTCGATTCAACTTGGTTACTCCGCGTTCCAGTTCAATGATAACAATTCAACTGAATTGATCATGCGAAGTGGTTATTCAACAGTGAAGTGATTAATAGACTTGCCTAAACTCACATCACTTGGAAGTGATGACGTGTGCCGTTCTGCTTTCTCTAATCCTAAACGCATCATTCTTGAAAGTGAATACTCAAACACTTCATTTAGACATAGACATGCCTTCTATTACTTCCTTTACTCTTCTCTATGCCTTTGATGATAAGAATCAATTGCTTATGAACAGTATTTGTAATAAAGGAGAGAGTGATGCATAGACATTGGTGAATTGATCCATCATCCAAACCTTCCTCGTTCCAATCCCAATGCAACCATTCACTCTGTTGATGAATTCATGGCAATGGATAGGAATGTGGAGACACTCATTGTGGACAGCAATGTTTGTAATGATGAATCATTCACAACAATGGACTTGTCATTCTTCACCAGATTAAAGACGATAGAAGTTGGGGATTATTCCTGTTCATTTGTAAGTGAAATGAAGATAGTAGGACTGAATGGCTTGGAGAGAGTGATGATTGGAAAGCACTGCTTCAAGGATGTTCGTTGTGCTTTAAAAGGTCATTTCTGTTTGAAGAATTGTAAGCGGTTGAGAGAATTGAAGATTGGGTATTCTTCCTTCAGGTATTATTCCGTGTGTGAGATTGAGAGTATGCCTTCTTTGGAAGTGATTGAAATGGGAGGATTGAATGAAATGAATTACAACTTTTACTTTGCTTCATTGGAATTGAAGAGTAGTTCTCAAATTGGGAAATGATGAGTAGACTTGCCCAAACTGAAATCCCTTCTGTTTGGTGGTGTTACATTCAGTGACTGTTCTCGTGCAGTGTTTGAGAGTGAACGGCTTGAAGAGAGATGACAAATAGACTTGCCTGAATTGACTACCATTCGGCTTGGTTATCATGCATTCATGTTCAGTATTGATGACGGTTCAACTGAATTGATCATGCGAAGTAAACCTACAACAGTGAAATAATGACAAGACTTGCCCAAACTCACAACACTCACTACAGAAGAAGAAGACAGTGAATCCTTCCGTTTCCCTCATCACATCATTCTCGAAAGTGCTTCTTCTGTACCCTCACTCCCTTCTAGACATGCCTTCTCTCGCAACAGTCACTCTTCCTCGCGCTTTCCATTACAAGAATGATGTGAGAATCATTGGATGTCACACTCCAACGGTTCCCTCATTTGTAGCTATTGGCTCCCTTGAAGAGTACGACTTCCCTCCTGAATCCTATCACAAACAATCTTCTTGCTGTACTGTGTATTGCTTGTCTTTCTTCAAACAAACCCTTTAGGACTTGCATGTTAACTACACACACGCATTCCGTGAAACGCCTGCTTCATTGAACAAACAATCCTATATCAACTGCATCAGAGCCGGACCCACATCTAGTTGTAATACGAGGGAGACACAACAACTGTTCGCTTGAACGTCATCGCAGTACTCAAAGCAGTGATGGAGAGCCACGTCGGTGACAGAGGGCATGTCTACGACTCACACCACGCTGATTGCACTGACTCTCGAGCGTGACATACCGAGGGTACTGGAACGTGTTGTAGCCTTCTCCTCCATCGAAAGTCAACTGGATTGCAGTGAGCGTGGTGAGTCGGGGCAAATCTAGCCACTCACTCACCCACATCACAGTCACCTCGCATGACCAGAGAAGCATTGTCGTCATTGATACCAAAAGCAAGGGCACACTCTCCACATTGAATGGAGGTCAGTTCAGGCAAGTCTATTCCTCATTCTCTCTCCAATCCATTCACTCTCAATCACAACGTGAGAACAATCATGGAATGACCCATCGCCAAACTGACAGGATCGCAACGCCGCCAAGTCTATTCCTGACTCTGATTCGCGGAGGGTTACTGCTCAGCGTCAACGAAGCGAAATGGAACACGTTGCTTTCATACCCCATTTCTCCCATTTCAATCACTTCCAAGGAGGGATTGTTCTCGATCTCACACGCCGCGTACTCATAGAAGCACCAACGACCCATCTTCAACTCCTTCAGCTTCTCACAATCCTTCAGCGTGAAACGATAATTTGGCTTAGGCCCATTTGCCTGCTCGTATATGAAGCAGTTCTTTCCGATCACCACGCGCTCCAGCTCATTCAAGCCAACGATCTTCACGGTTTCCACAGACTGGAAACTGTGGGAACCAATTTCAATCACTTCCAACGCCCTCCAGTTCGAGAAATCAAGAGTCGTCAATTGGCCGTCATTGCAACAACAACAATCCACAATGAGCCGTGTAACGGAAGAAGACAGACTCGTCCATTCCTCGATACTGTGAACAGTCGCATTGGGATTATGGTGTGGAATGGAAGGATGGTCCATGAGTGCCCCAGCGTCTATTCTTTACTCCTTTTTCATGCATCATTACTCTCCACTTTGAACCACATCGCATAATCGAAGGCATATCGAGGAAGAACGAGTCGATTGAGATTTGGCATGCCTATGTTTGACTTGAAGAGAGAAGAAGCACCCCCAATACTGATAAAACGAGGATGGTGAAAGGAGTCACTCTCTTCCCCTTCAGTGATAAGCTCGGTGAGTTTGGGCAAGTCTAATCATCACTTCAACAACGAATCATAACCGTACATAACAAAGAAGGACTCGTACTTATCCGCTGAAAAAGAGCACACATCCCTGCCCAGTCGAATGGAAGTCAGCTCTGGCAAAGCTACTCATCATTTGCTTCACACGGTTCGTACAACCCAGAACAACACCCGCGCACTCCTGAAACGAATTCCTTCCCACTTCAATGGATTTCAACTTTGGCAAGTCTATTCCTTATTCTCCTAAATAGAGCGTACTCATGATCTTCAAAATGCCATTAATGAAAAGCCCACCATCTTCACCCATCTTCCCCATTTCAATCACTCCCAAAGAAGCGTTGTTATCAATATCACATATACCATAGTAGCAGAATGATTTGCGACCAATTCTCAGTTCCTTCAATCTCTCACAGTCCTTTACTACGAAGCGAGGATTGTAACGATCCGTAAATGTATGCGACCTTTGTGAGAAACAGTACTTTCCAATCACCACTCTCTCCAACCGATTCAATCCAATGATATCCACTCCCGTCACATACTGGAAGCTGTGGGAGCCAATCTCAATCACTCTCAGCGCTCTCCAATACGAGAAGTCAATACGCTTTCCTTGAAGTGCGTCGCAACAGCAGCCATCAGTAATGAACTGAGTGACATCATAAGAAAGCATCATTATTCCAATGGTATTATGAACATTCGCATTGGGATTGTGATGGGGAAGGGAAGGATGATTCATGAATGCTCCAGCGTCTATTGTTCACCATCACTCAAAACACTCACTCTCCACTGTACATTCATTCACCCTATCAAAGGCATATCGAGGAAGAACCACTCGAGTGAGATTTGGTATGTCTATGAGTCATTTGGAGAGAGAAGAAGCACTCTGAAAAACAACACTTCGCACTTCAGAGAAGGATTCACTGCCTTCACCTTCGGCAATGAATGTGGTGAGTTTTGGCAAGTCTATTTCTTATTCATGACAACGGTACACCACTTCGCAGCAAGAGCCTTGTGTACCTTTCATCCGGACTGCAGAATGTATTCTTACCGAGTCGAATAGAAGTCAATTCAGGCAAGTCTATTCCTCACTTCACTCTTCGAGAACTACCCCTGATCATCAATGAAGCCGAACAGAAGGTGGAGGCATCATCATCATTCACTCTTCCCATCTCAATCACTTCCAAACGATCGTTCTCCTCAATCTCGCACATTCTATATCCCTCAAAGGACTCACCACCAATCTTCAACTCTCTTATCAATGGACATTTCTTCAAGCAGAAGCTGCCCTCGTTCTCCGCGAAGCTGCTGTCTCCAATCACCACTCTCTCCAACGCTTTCATCCCAAGCAGTTTCAACTCAATCACATTATTGAAGCAATCATCACCCACCTCCAACACTCTCAGAGCAGACACGAGAGAGAAATCCACGCACTTCCATTCCTTTTCATTACAGGAGTGATTGGGCACAATCAGTTCTTCAATGCAGTTGTGAAGGAGCTGATTCACACCTTTCAGCATCCCTCTCGTTTCCAAATGAGCATCATTGACCCACTCTCCGTCGTACACCACTCTCCCATTTCGATCATAAAGGATACCTCTTCCCCATCGCTTTCCTGCACACCAATTCCCTTCATACTCAATCTTCTGAATATCAGAGTAATACAGAGTACCATAAAGCATATTCTCACTTCCAATGCGAAACCCTTCATAGCGCTTCTCTCCTTCATCATCGTACAATACTCCCCAACCATATGGTTCATTGCCATCAACATCTCCTTCCCATCTCTCTCCCCCATCATTTAAGTTCAATACTTGATTGTGCTCAATTCCGCTCACGGCCTCTCCATTCGATTCTCACCAACTCCCGTTTTGTCACATCTGCCACTATTACAATATCTTCTGTTGTTATCACTACAATTGCGCCCTCCTTGATGCCAATCCCTTCCTTCATATGATATGCACCATTCTCATAGCAAATCGAATATAAAATACGCTGAAAACTACCAGCACCCTCAACGAACGTCTTCAAACTCACATCCTCCGTCTTTCTCCTTTTCGCTTCACTTTCACTCATTTCGCTTCACTGATATCCGAACAAACACGCTGCAAATTACTTGTTCCAGCGGCAAGAGAACATCTGACCCTTCTCCTTATCCAATCGCTCAAAGCCCTCGCCCATCGTGGCGTCGCGCAGGCACTGAATCAGCGCGCTGGGCAGTCTGCCGCAGCGGTAGCTGTCCACGTACGCCAGCGCCGCCATGTGTGTGGAGGCCGTAATTCCAGCCACCACCGTCAGCGTACACACGCGACGCCACACCGCCTGCTGCGCCGCCAGCTCCTTGCCCACCTCCTCCGCCAGCAGCAGGTTCTCCAGCTCCGGCGCCTTCTCGAACACCGCAGCGATCCTGTCCGTCAGCCATACACCCCACACTCACTTCTTCAGCAGCGCGCAGCGGATCACACAGCCGCCGCTCAGCACGCGCGCCACAGCCGCCAGGTCCACCTTCCACTCGTGCTGCGCGGAGGCCGCGGCCAGCAGGCTGAAGGCCTGCGCGTACAGCACGAGGCGCGCGCAGGCGTAGGCGTGCAGCTGGTCCTGCAGCACCGCCTGCAGGTCCAGGTGCTCCCAGTCGAACTTGGGCGCCTTCAGCGCGTTGGTGACTACGCCTCAGCCTTGCAAATCATACTCACTCTTGCGACGCGCGTCCTTGTCGATGGAGGCGTACCGCGCGTAGATCGCGTCCGCCACGATCGACACGTCGCAGCGCTCCGCCACACTCTCCGCCAGCGTGTCCACGCCGCTGCGCTTGGCGGGCGCCTGGTCCTGGATGCGGTCCACCAGGAAGGCGTCGCTGGGCTTGCAGCCGTCCACGTCGGAATCCTTCTTCAGCAGGATCGTGGAGGTGATGTCCAGCAGGTAGCTCTCCTGCTCCGTCTTGTTCCACTCGGCGAAGGTGTCCGCCATCTCCTGGTTGCTGAGACGCGCATGGCGCATCACGTCGTACGCCTCGGCGAGCAGCTGGCACTCGCCGATCTCGATGGAGTCGCAGATCATCTTCGCGTAGCTGGCGGCGGAACCCTCACCCACACGCGCGACGCAGGGATGATCATCCACGGCGGCAGCCACCTTCGTCAGCAGGGGCTCCACGGCGGCGTACGCCTCCTGCGGGCCCGACACGAGGAAAGCGGGGCCCTTGCGCGCATCTGTGTCCGAACCGGCGATTCCCATCGTAATGTACTGCACTCCCTTCTCCTGCATGTCCGCCGCGCGACGGGCGTACTCCGCAACGGAATCCGTCGAGCCGTCCACCACAATGTCTCCCGCCTAGGCAATGAGGGCAAGAATCGAAGCGCAAACCTCCATGAAGGGCACCACCTTCTGGATATTTCTATCAATGGAAGAACCGTTACGCGCGAGGAACAGAACAACACGCGGCGTCTTCAGGTTCTTGCAGAACTCCTCGGGCTAAACACATTAGAGGAGGGAGAGGAAAACGCGTACGTCCTTAATTCCGCGCACCTTCTCCTCCAAGTCGTCCTTTTCAGCCAAATCTGTGCACTCTTTGATCTACAGGGAATGATCACAGGATAACCATGGATCCTACCTTATCCGAGGATTTGTTTCCCACCGTCACCAACAGTCCCTTCGACGCCATATTGAGGGCGAGGTTAATGCCCTGCGAGGTCAGACCGTAAATACCAATATCAGAAGACATTTGATGAGGAGAATGCGAGTGGTGTGATTGATTTCAATGCTTTTCGGTTCTATTGAAAGGAAGGATGTGAGCATGTTCTGTATGTTTAAGGAAAAGGGATTCGTGGGGATTGCGTGGCAATGGGTGCGTAGTAAAAGGAAAGGGGATTTTGAAACGGTGTATGCCAGCAGTCGGATAACAGACATTGAGATCACAGAAGAGGAAGCGGTCATTCCCTCCTTTTCGCAATGGCCAACATTCTGGCAGACAATAAGAAACGGGCTGTTGCGAAGGAGTCTGGAGATTTGCTGCGAGTTGGGGTTGTTTGTGCGTGATCATGCGAAGGACAGCAGAACCCACATTCGTGTGGGAAATCGACTCGTCGGAAAGGAGATGGTCAATATCCAGATGAAGGGAAGACACTACGTGCCGTTGGAGAACTTAAACACGGCAGAGACGGAGAAACTGCATTTGGATGATGTACTTCTGCTTATCATTGTGTTCTAATTGTTATAGGAGGATTGGGTCACGGCTGGAGTGGTTCATCGACGAGTGACTGGAAGCACGCAGTCTGGGAGACCGCTATTCTATCTGCAAATTACAGACATGAAGGACACTTACGTGACGCTATTCCCGCATGGATCAGAAACACAGTACCCCACCATTCCGCAAGGGGGGTTGGTCTACATCCTAAATCCCACGATCATTCCATCTAGAGATGGATCGCAGAAGGTGGCGCTGTCGATTTCCAACAGCAGGTGCCTCATCCATATCGGCCAAGCCGTTGATTACGGTGTTTGCTGCGCCACTCAGCGCAATGGCTTAAAGTGCATGAACGCTGTAAACAAGGAAGTGAGCCGCTATTGCCTGTATCATATCCGCAAAACACAGGAGGATGTGAACACGATGCGATGCGAAGTGAGCACCGGTTGTTGCGATTGCTTCTACTTGACATCCTAGAATTGCTGACAAAGAATATTGTCGCGAACAACCTCTCCGAAGGGCGATTTCAGATTGGGAAGGACGTCATCGACTTTCGGAAGAAGAAACAGAAGCAGGGAGTCAGCATCGCAAAGCTGGCGGGTTTGAAGGAGTGCAAGACACAGATCGTTGATGGGGTTCGAGTTGGTGGTTATGTTGCGTCTCGTATGCTGGAGAAGAAGAAGGAAGAGGAGAGAAAGCGAAGGAGGAAGGAGGAGAGCGAATTGCCGCAAAAGAAGCCCCAGCGCGTTTCCCTGGATTCCGTGCCCCTTTTGGGAAGGGGCGTCTCATCCAATGGCATGGTCGACCTGGAGGAGGACGAGAATGATCGCCAACAGAAGATGCACGAAATCAGGGAGAAACTGGATCAGCTGCAGGAGGAGAAGAAGACAAAGAAGATAGAACAGGCAAAACAAATCCCGCTCACACCGACGGGTAATTCCGTGTTTGACGCGCTTATGAAGGCAACTACATCATCTTTGGAACAGCAGAAGGAGGAGGTGCTGAAGAAGCGAAGTGCCTACGCGGAGAAGGAGCTGAGAGAGCAATTGCGTATTGCCCAGGAGAGAGAAGCGTTGCTGGAGAAGAAGGAAGAGGAGAGACTAAAGGTGACCAGTCTTGACGTGGTTTGCTACTGGTGCCACAATTGCAAGAAGTTCGTGGAGAATGGACTTGGACGCGAGTACTGTGAATCTTCCGGACACTATCTGGAGATACGACATGAGAAGAAGCGCATGTTCGAGTGCATGCAGTGTCATTCGCGTAAGAGCTTCATCGGAACCGAAAAGCCAGTAACGCCATGTGGATGTGGCAATGTTCTGTGGTGTTTGTGTCCATTCTTCAAGGAGAAGGCCGTGAAGACGGAGAAGTTGAAGATCACTCCGGATAGTGTCCATCTGCTCTATTGCCATGAAGCTAAAACGGGGGATTGGACTTGTTTGTTTGATCAACGCATTCCTGTTGTTGCAGCATAACGAGGTGGCTATAGTGTTTGTTCTTTGTAGTTTAATAAAGGGATTGATAATACAGATGGATAGGAGGGGGATTCACCAACACGATCCATTCCATGGTTCTGAGAAGCTCCTATGATTTGTTATTCCTTATGGTTGATGTTAGTACTCTATTTCTGGTTTTTAAGGTCCGCTTTCCAGATTTGACTCTATGCTATGAAATAAAAGTGGAATTCAACGCTATAGATGGGATACAACCAATCATTCCAAAGCTATGGAATGTTCTTGAACCAGTCCCCGTCATCCGTTTCGCACCCATTCCCTTATACCCATTATGCGAGTTTGAGAGTAAAGAAACGAGTGCAATGGGCTAAATCACGATTAGATTAAGAACAACGAGTGTGCTCGCCACTTCTTGATGATCACACGCCACTGAACGTGCATTCATCAGGTAGTTGGAATCCCAGTACGGTTTTGGGTTATTGGATGAATGCGGAATAATATGCATACGATGGAAGAAGAACAGATACTTCGTAAAGTGGAGTGGCGTTTGTGGGTTGAATTACCGCAAATGAACCTCGATATCCCTGCGCAAGAAGTTGCAATCAGAAGGGACATCCTATTGGACTACGTGGAGGAGAATATCAAGGAACTGCTAGAAGCGGCAGCCATTCCTGTTGTACAGAGGAATCGATACACCGTCGTCCATAAGGGCTTCCTCCTGCTTCTATTCTCTCTATTCGGATTCAACGGTTCGCGCGAGTTGATTGGTTTGGGGAACGCCATCAACGATGATCTCCACTTTTGGGTCTACGGTGCGCGGGGAAATGGGAGGTGGAACAAGTACCGAACGGCGTTTTACGACTTCATTAGGAAGTTGAAGGAGAGGAAGGACGTTTTTAGAGTGCAGAAGGGTGTTCCGGACTCCCAGCACGCGTCCGGCATGTACAAGACCTATTTCTCCTACGTCCTCGATTGTTATCTGCAGAGTGTGAACAAAGATCATGTTGTGTACTATTATGACCGGGTGTACTCCTTCAAGCGAGGGTACTGGCAGGCGGGATCCATGCGAACTGGGCCGAAACGCCTCAGTGATCCTTACGTGGTGCCTTGCGACGATACAGAACAGCCAGCGGATCATCAGCACGATCAGCATGATGCTAAAGCCCTACCGGCGTTACTCACACTTGCGGACCCTTGTCTACAAACGGCTGCTTCAAACCACAATTGTTTTCTACAGTTGAATTCTGTATCTCCGTTGCAACTCCCTGGATCGAAGTCTTATGGAGAGGACAACCACCAACGAGAGTGCCCCTTCGGGCCGTTGATGCGAGAGGAAGGAGTGTTGGAGGATGGAAGAGAAGACTGCGATTGGATGGAGAGGATTGCTCCTGTTGAGGAGAAAGTGGTGACAGTTTCTGATCCTATGGCTATGGAAGACCTAGTTGAGAGTGTGGACGCCTTTAGTGCTTCACAATCTGTTGCGGACACTGCAGACTCTCTTGCGCTGTCCGAGAGTCCCTTCATTCCTATGGAAGATTATTGCTGGTAAGGATGCCAAGAACCATGTGCTTTGTTATGATTATTACTCCTTGTGCGTGAATTGTGTTTGTTTCTATTGAAGAGATAGCCTTTCAAGGGATTGTTTGGCGTTAGGCAGAGCCATGTCACTTTGGAGTGGAGAAAGCGACTGTTTCTTCTTTGATAGTGCGCCACATAAAACACACCCACTTCCTTCACCTCCTTTACCATGCACTTGCTCACAAAGTCTACAAATGCAGGAGGGTGATTGGAGGAGGACAGAGAAGGTAGAGCATCGTTCATGATGCATCCATCCAATGCGCTCTTTCCTTCCGCCATCTCAACCAACGAAATGCCCAGCGACCACACATCACTCTTCAGCTCCGCCTTCCCCTCACGCACTTCAGGCGCCATGTATCGCGATGCAACATGGCCCGTGTCCCTCAGAGAGCAGGAATGCTCCAACGGAGTTGTCAAACCGAAATCGCCTAGTTTAATGACTCCCGATTCCGCGATTAGCAAATTGTCCGGATGCACGTCCTAATCACTTACTTGCACTCATTACAGATTATACCATAAATAATATGGCGATCGTGAGGATACAGCAATCCCAACAAGCAACTACTCGCAATCGCGCGAAGAGCATCCTCGTTCAGCTTCTCACCCCTTTCCAGAAAGTGCGATATTGAGCCGCAACGACAGTACTCCATCAGTATCTAGGAGACTCACCCCAGTTTTAAACTACGAACCCACAACTCGTTTCCCACTTTCAGAATGTCGTTCCATCTCACAAGAAACGGAGAATTGCACTTCTTCAACGATTTGACCTCTTCCTGGACGAGCCACTCGTCTTGCACAATTTGCACCTTTTTCACAGCTACAGCATCACCAGAGATCATGTCTTCCGCCACATACACTTCTCCATAGCTTCTGTTCTTCATAATCGCATTGACACACGTACCCCTCTCCCAGCTTGTCCTTCATCTTATATCCATACGCTGTATTCGGATTCACTATGACTATCCTTCATAGTACATTTCTGTGAGCCTCACTTCTTTACTACTCCTTTCACTTCCATTTGCTCTTGCTAGGATTCTTACAGCATTTGTCAACAATGCAACGCCATTCCCGCATCGCAACGCAATCAACTCCCTGTCACTGTAAACACACAATAACCACACTCTTCAAACCATTGCAACTGTCATTCTCGAGATGCAATACGCTGCTCATCCTCCCAAAAGGGCGTTTCATCCCCTGTTTCATGAGTCATTTCTTCGTAAGCACTTCAAATGATCGACTTTTTCTGCATCTTTACGACCACGGGACTCGTTCTGTGGTCGAAGACCTTCTGTGAGATTGTCGGGAAGCCGGTGAACCATCTCATCAAAAACGTTCTTCTGGCGGAAAGAACAAACGAGAAGCAGTTTATCGAGGGACAGTACGTGCTGAAATGGTCCCTGAACAACGATCTCGGCGTTGTCTTTGTTGTGGTGTATCAGCGCGTGCTGCAGCTACCATACATCGATGATTTGCTCGCTTCTGTGAAGAGGTCGTTCACCGCCACGTTTGAAGGGGAGTTCCCTCTTTCTGGACTGTGTGTATCCCTATTCCGTTGTAACATATAGGAAGGAATTCGATTTCGATGTCCAGTTCACGCAGATTCTCGATGCTGTCGAAGATGTGTCTTCTCGTGCAAAGAAGCCTACCGTTTGTTTCATTGGTTAAAGTAATTGCTAGTTTAGCATTTCCCGTGTGAGCCGGTTGAATAACCGTCGAAGGGAGAGCGATGTGATTGGAATGAGGCGCCATGACGTGTAGGCCACGGCGACCGACTCTGCAGCGAGCGAGGAGCCCGCCTCCAGCGATACGGACAGTGTGCAGGAAGAGGAGAACATGCGTCCCGTTCCTCGCTATATCAGCAAGAAATCGCAAAAGAAGGAGAGCAAGAGCAAGGCGCCGAAGAAGCCGAAGAAGAGCAAGTTCCTGATGGACGATGATGACGTGGACGTGGATTCTCTGGACAGGAGCGTTGGCGGCGAATCGACTGCATCCGACGTCGTCGAAAACTTCGTTGCTGCTCCCTCTTCCTCTCCCCATTAGAATGAATCCGAAATGGACATCAACGAAACTCCCGCCACGTCCTCGTCTTCGTGGGGTCTAGGGAAGCTGACGGGCTTCATGAAACGCCTCGTCGGCGAAACGCCCATCACGGAGGAGGAGCTGACGCCGGTGATCGACTCGCTGAAGAAGAAGCTTGTGGAGAAGAATGTGGCGACGGAGATCGCGGAGTCGATTTGCGAGAACGTGAAGACGAAGCTGTTGGGCAAGAAGCTGGGCGGTCTGACGAGCGTGACGAGCGTGGTGCGCGAGTCGCTGGAGGAGAGCATCGAGTCGATTCTGACCACCAAGTCGTCCATTGACATTCTTCGCAAGGTGCAGGAGTACAAGCAACAGAACAAGACCTACAGGTGCTCGAGGGAGCGCGAGCTGAGGCGTAGCATCGTCTTCTGTGGCGTGAACGGCGTGGGCAAGAGCACGTCCCTCTCCAAGGTGGCCTACTACTTCAAGAGCAAGGGCCTGCGCGTGCTGCTGGCCGCCTGCGACACCTACCGCTCGGGCGCCGTGGAGCAGCTGCGCGTGCACGTGGACCGCCTGGGCCTGGACCTGTTCGAGCGCGGGTACACGAAGGACCCGTCGGACGTGGCGTACAACGCGCTGAAGTACGCAAACGACAACGGGTTTGACGTGTGCCTGATCGACACGGCGGGCCGTATGCAGAACAACGAGGGCCTGATGCGCAACCTGGTGAAGCTGGTGAACGTGAACAAGCCGGATTTGATCCTGTTCGTGGGCGAGGCGTTGGTGGGCAATGATGGCGTCGATCAGCTGAAGGAGTTCAACCGGGTAGGGACGAGGGCGGAAATGGACTGTAGGCGCTGCACGACCTCTCGGACTTGCCCGAGCCCAGACTGGTGGACGGCATTGTCCTGACCAAGTTCGATACGATTGACGACAAGGTGGGCGCCGCGCTCTCCATGGTGTACTGCACTGGAAAGCCCATTGTGTTCGTGGGAACCGGGCAGAAGTACACCAACCTGAAGCGGCTGAACGTGAAGGATGTGGTGAACCTCCTTCTCAATTAGGGTGCATGTTGTGTTTGTTAGAGACGTGGGAATGGGGTGTTGTTTTAGCGCGATTTGGAAGGAGTTGGGAGTGAGTGTGTGACAGATCGTTGTTGAGCGATTATTGAGTGATTCCAAGCGAGGGGGACTCTTCTATATCTATAGGCTCATAGGCAAGGAGGAGTGTTAAAGATGATGTTGGAGATGAGAGGATGGCTTACCTAACACGGTTGGCGAGACTGGTATGGGGTGGAATTTACTGGCTTTTGATAGTGTTTTCAATTTGTCTCTTCGAGTGCTTTCTGCATGGAATCTAGTGGATGGTGGATACAGCGAATACGAACGGAGATCGCACTCGGCTCTAGTTCTGAAATGGTATAAACATGAGGGGTTATCGTTAGGAACAGCTGTGACTACAATCGATTAGGATGTTTTGGATTATTCTAGTATTGCGGCCATTCTGTTGTTAGAGAGGGATTTAGTGTATTCGCTGTCACACATGGAAAGAACAACAAGTGAGCATGCGGATGGAATTGAATCGTGTGTGGAAGAAACAATGAACTGGAGATACTGTTGGAGAGCGGGGGTGATGTCTAGGAATGAGGGAGAGGAGGAAGAGGAACTCTTGATGTAAACGGTTTTCTTGTATTTGAAAGCATGACCCTTGTCAAGAGCCACAGTAGAGAGAGAGGGCATGTCTGTTGGTGAGGAAAGAGTAATGGATAATACCCTCCAGTGTGATGGAACGAGGATAACAGAATGTACAACCGTTCCCTGGAGTCGTGAGTGATGCGAGTTTGGGCAAGTCTATTCATCACTTCATTTCATCATCACCACTTCGCATGATCAATTCAGTTGATTTCACATATTGATGGAACTTCAATGCACTTATGCCAAATTGAATGGAAGACAGTTCAGGCAAATCTAGTCATCATTCTCTTTTCAAAGATACACTCTCAAACACGACACGAGAACAAAAATAGAATGCATAATCACCAATCAGAAGTGATTTCAAACTAGGTAAGTCTATCCATCAAATCATTCTTTGAGTATCACTCTTCGACTCCAATGAAGCATAACAGAAACAGTAACTATCTTCATTCAAGTGTCCCATTTCAATCACTTCCAAGGATGGCACATTCTCAATCTCACACACAGCGTAATTATTGAAGGAATAACAACCAATCTTCAGTTCTCTCAATCTCTCACAATCCTTCAAGTCGAAATGACTATTCGATTTAACTTGGCATGGCAAATTACTCTTCTCTTTCGTGAAGCAATTCCATCCAATCACCACTCTCTCCAATTGATTTAACCCAATCAGTTTCATTTCCTTCACAAACTTAAAGCAATCATCACCCACTTGAAGCAGTCGCAAATTGGACATGAAAGATAAGTTCAACACTCTCCATTCTCTTCCATTACAACTGTTGTCTTCCACGATCAGGTTTTCAATGTGACTGTGAAGGAACTGATTCTCTTCATTCAGTACAACCCTCTTCTCCAAATGCTGATCATTCATCCATTCACCGTCAAACACTGTCTTTCCAGTTCGATCATACTGAACTCCTCTTCCCCAGCGCTTTCCTTCAAACCACTCTCCTTCATACTCAATCACTCCAACATCAGGATAGTACCTTCTTCCATAACACTCACTCACTTTTCCAATTCGGAATCCCTCATACACCATTCTGTTCTCACTGTCATACAACACGCCCCAACCATAGGGTTGATTGTTGAAGCACATCGCCTTCCCATCGCTCTCCATCGTCACTCAAATCCAACACTTCATTCACCTTCAACTCCCCTCACATCCTCTCCAATCACTTTCAACAACATATGCAAATCCATATTCACTTCGATCACTCGATTCATACTCAATTCCAACAGCACAGACGAAGACGCTTCGATAAGACCCTCATAATATGCATACAATCCATCATGATTGTGCAACACCAGATAAGCCTCTTTCATACCCTTCTTCAGTACCCATTCACAATACTCTTGATACTTCAGGATCTTCACGAATGGAATCAACAGGTCTTTCTCTTCTTCTTCACATTCCTTCACAAATGGATCCTACTCATCATTCTCATCCCATCACACTCACATTCATCAACTCCTTCACACTCCGTCTTTCGCTCTTTTCCATCTCAAAGCAATTCTGAAGGGAAGCATATCAAATCAGAAGAGTTGATTACACCGATATCAAATGGCAAATCGGGAATCCTTCTCACTGTGGGTAAATCGTTCTTACCACACCCATCATATGGCGTCATGCCCATCATTTCAATCAAAGAGATGCCGAACGACCACACATCACTCTTCTTCTTGTACTCTCTTCTAAACACTTCAGGAGCAAAACTGCGAACTCCATCCCAACCCATCCCCTTAATGGAATAACACTCTGTTTGTGTTGTCAGTCCATAGTAACCCAGTTTCAGCACACCATCTTCAGTCAGGAACAGATTCACTGGTCGCACGTCCTATTCACTCATTCTTACTTCATAATGCTGACTCCATGCATGATGCCTCTTTCATGAAGATGGCTCAATCCCAATAAACAGCCACGAGCGATCTCACGCACTTGCTCCTCTGTCATGTAATCCTTATGTTCCAAGAATTGCGAGAGAGAGTAGCAATCACAATTCTCCATTACAATCTATTCTGTCAACTCTGGAAGGAATCACTACCCACAACTCGTCATCCTTCTTCACAACATCTATATACCTCACAAGATGCTCATTGTCGCATTCTTTCAGTTGGGGAAAGCGTGATTCGATTCCCTTCACATCCAATCCATTCTTCACTCTTGCCATCAATACAGTCTCATTGGTATTCTTGTTGCGTGCTTTGTACTCGTCAAACCACTCTCTACGCTTCATTCAGTCCGTTATTCCTATACCCTTCATTCTGCTTCTCCAACAACTCGTAATCGCCTATCCTAATCATACCACTCATTAGCACTTCAACAAAAGAAATTGTCTGTTTCTCCAACACTCAACTCCGTTATGTCAATAAACAATACCGGCAAACTCCCCAACCCTTGCAACAACACACTCACACCAGTAAAAAGAGAAAAAAGGAATCGCCCACCGGGGGGCTCGAACCCCCGACCACCAGGTTAAGAGCCTGGCGCTCTACCGACTGAGCTAGACGGGCTTGCTTCAGTCCTTCGGACAACTCCTTTGAGACTAGCATTCGGCAACCCGCCTCATTCTATTCTTCAGCAAACCCTCCCCTAACCAGAATGAGCAGCTCGCTGAAACGAATCAACGACAAGGACATCGCCAAAATCGCTAGCGGGCAGGTCATTGTGGATTTGAAATCCGTCGTGAAGGAGCTTATTGAAAATGCTCTGGTATACCCGAGCAATCCGTTTCATGCACTAGGATGCAAAGGCGACCAACATCGACATCAAGCTGACCAACTACGGAGCAGACCTGATTGAGGTGAGCGACAACGGTTTGTCCATAGCGCCTTCGTGAGGATGTAGGTACCGGTATCCTTCCCGTCGATTATGCCGGCATTGCTTTGAAGTACTACACCTCCAAAATTGTGTCCTTCGATGACATTCAGAGCATACATTCGTTTGGGTTTCGGTATGCTGTCTGCGCCTTTCCTTATGTGTAGAGGCGAAGCGCTGAGCTGCATCTGCGAACTAAGTGGTGCGTTCACTGTGCTGACGCGTCACAAAACGATGGACATTGGGGCGGCCATCCAATACAACGCCAATGGCACGATCGCCCAGCAGCGAGAGCAGGCGCGACCTGTGGGAACAACCATCCTAATCTCAAACCTGTTCGAGGTAGGGCGCTGCAAAACTGTGTCATTCCCAGCGCTTGCCGGTGAGAAGGAAGGCATTCATCCGATCAGGGAAAACGCAACTGTCGAACATGATCACGCTTGTCCAGGTACACTGTGATTGAAGAGATGGACTGTAGTCGTATGCCATTAGCGGAGTTGGCGTTCGCTTCTCTCTGACGCACACGCTGTCGGCATCGGGAAAAGACGACGACCATTCTTGCCATTCCAGTGGGATTCTCAAGCGGAAGTGAGGCGCAGGCGAATTACTCGGTGAAGCAACGGATCCAGTCCATTTTCGGCAATCCGATTTCGTCCACGCTGTGCGAGTTCGGATCGTCGTTCTGCTTGCCGCCCGCCATTTCGCAGGAGATGTCCGCATTGGACAGCACACTCAGCACGCTTAGCAGTTCCACGAGTCAGGAGACGTCCACCATCACTCCGTCAAATGAAACGGATCGGATCGAGTATCAGTTCTCCACGCATTGCGATTGGGGCTTCCATCTTCCTCCCTCGACCGACCAGGAACTGAACGGGTTCGTCACGGGCTTCTCCTCGCGTGTTGGGAGCAGCAACAACGGGAGCAACCGTGGGGGCCAAAACCTTGTGGCGAAGGGGGGCATCACAAAGCAGCTGTTGTTCATCAATGGACGAATGATTGAAGACAAGAAGGTGGCTGTGCGTCGGGGAATTGACAGTAGATTCTGAACGCATTTACGCAGGTGTGGCACGAATATGAGCCGCGGACGATGCCGATGCTGATCGTGAATCTGATTCTCCCTCCCTCCTACTACGACGTGAACTTGAGCACGGACAAGAAGCAGATTCTGTTGATGAAGGAGAACGTGATGCTCGCCGCCTTCCAGGAGATTTATCGCTATGTGATCGATGCGAGCAATGCGAACATGCGTGTGTCTTCCGTCAATCAGAAGAAGAGTCAGAATGTCCCGATGGTGAAGCGCGTTCGCGACACGGACCCTGTTGCAAAGGAGGTGGTTTCAGATTCTAAGGCACGGGCGTTCTCTCAAGCGGACGAGAAGAAGCGCGGGTTGGAGGAGGCTGCTTTGATCACTCCGTCGATCCAACAGGCCGTGGATGTGCTCTTTCGGCCCAGTCCAACGCAGTCTTCGCGATCTGCTGTGAAGGTGTCACAGTCGGATGTGAAGGTGTCGCAGTCGGATGTGAGGGTGTCACAATCGGATATGAAGGTGTCACAATCGGATGCGAGTCCGTCCAATCCTGTTGTCACTCCTGTTAAGGGCTCCAATCCCACTCCACTCACGCACTCCACTCCTACTCCACTCACACACTCCCCTCCTACAATTACCCCACTCCCTTCCTCCCCCTTGCAACCAGCTCACACCCCGTAATGACGGAGATCAAGGACACCATCCCAGTAGTAGTGGACCGCTGCAGACGCTCGAAGAAGAGACACGACCCGCTGCTGCTGACGCCCGTGAAGAAGAGAGAAGACTCCCTCGTCCTCTCGCAGACGCCGCCGTCGCACGGCACCACCACCGACTCGCCTCGCCTCGATCTCAAGCAGCCGATAGAGAAGCCTCACACCATCTTCACACGCACGCCTTCCAACGACCTCTCGCAAAACACCAATGTGTCCTTCGCCTCCATCGTGCAACGCTTCCAGACCCTCGCCGCGCAGTCGCCATCTCTCCTTTCTCTCTCTTCGTCGCCTCTGTTTCCAGACTCCCAGAGCTTCGTGCGCTCTGATTTCGCGGGAGAAACCGTTCCCTCGCAGTTCGCGGCGGAGCAGGAGCTGACGTGCATTCTGCAGAAGGTGGGAATTGTGCGAGAGAGTGAAGAATAGAACAGCTTTTTGGAAATGGAGGTGATCGGTCAGTTCAACAACAGCTTCATTCTGTGCCAGCTGAAGAGGGAGCTTTTCATCTTCGACCAGCACGCCTGCGACGAGAAGTTCAACTACGAGGAGCTGATGAGGGACGTGGTGATCCACTCGCAGCGGCTCATTCAGTGGAGGCAGAGAGGAGTAGTCATGATTAGGCCGTTGCCTCTGGAGCTGTCGCCCGATCAGGAGTTCGTGGTGATTCACGAGATGGAGGTGTTTACGAAGAACGGGTTTGACGTGCAAATCGACGAGACCAAATTGTTGGGGTCCCGCGTGTGTTTGAGAGGGCTGCCGTCCTCGAAGCAGTACACCTTCACGGTGGAGGGTAGGAGAAGGGAAGGGGGTCGCAATAATCGGCAGACTTTTTGGAGTTGTTGAACGTGGTGATGAGCTCGGGAGGAAGTGTGAAGAGAACGCCGAAGCTGGCGAAGCTGATCGCCACGCGTGCCTGCCACAAGTCGGTGCGAGCGGGCGATCCCCTGACCTATCCGAAGATGATCTCTGTGAAGGTGGAGTTTGAGCGTGAGATTGTAGATTGTGAGGGGTCTGGCTGTGCTGGACCGGCCATGGTCCTGTCCCCATGGGTACGCTGAGTGGGTGGATTGTCACGAGTAGAAGGCCAACGCTCCGCCATCTCGTCACGCTTCCCAGCCATTAATCCGCACTCTCTTTCTCCTCTTTTCGTTTTATTCATTCTCTTCCTGTTTCCTTCCATTTGTTTGTTGCTGCCAAAGGAAAGGAGTCATGTCATCCGCCCGAATCTATTCTCTCCCTTCTCGCACGCAGATGCGATGGATGATTACCGAGATGGAAGAAAACGTTCCCTGCTCGTTCGTCCTGACAGTGGGCGTGGAAGAACCGATTCGATCGTTTGCTTTTCCTATTGATATTGATTCTAGTTACGTTGTCAATCCAAATTCGCTCACGCTGCGCTCCTGCAAGCAGATGGGGCAAAAAGCGTCGAAGATCGTCGCTCTTCTCTTTTCAAGCCCCGATATCTATTACTGTTCCCCTTTTGCTGGTAGGAGTGCAACCGAAGTGTGATTTCAAGAAATGGTGTACAATCTCTCCGAGCAAGGGAAAGAGACCATGGATGTATCCATTCCACAGTCCCTGCTTTCTCCGTTTCAGCTCACTCGCAATCTAACAAATCGAGCTGTTCCCTTCCTCATTTGCACTCATTCCTAGTATCCCGAGATTGTCTATCACACCTATGATATGAGAGACACCCTGGGACGTATCTACCAGCTGTATGACTTCGATGTGGTTGATCTGTGCACTGTCTCCTCCTCGACCACAATCCTCGCAGAATCTCCGTCTGTCCCGCATCCGTGTCCATTCTGTGCGTCACCGAACGAGTGGAGCACCTCCTCGGCCATCGCATTGAATCCCTCTCAGTGCTTCCGCTGCCAACTCTTCAGCTGCTCCTCCTGCTGCCCAGCCCTTCCCACCCCACCGCCGCTCTCGCCCCATCTCCAGCGCCTCCCTCCCTGCCACTTCTACTGGCTTCACGCTCTCTCCTTCTCCACCTCCTTCTGCGTGATTCACTTTCTCGACGCGCCTGCCGCCGACTCCACGCACTCCCTCTGGAGCGCCATTGCCAGCATGGCCCGCTGTCCTCGCTGCTCACCCAACGTGCAAGACAGGGAAGACAGTGACATGGTCTGTTTTGTGTTTGCGCCGAAGCGGCGGGTGACGGAGGAAGCGCTGGAGGCGCTGAGAGCCGTGCTGCCCACAGCACGAGTGGTGGTGGTGAACGACGAAACTCCCGGCGAAGTGATGAAGTGGGAGTGATGGCATGGGATTCCCCGTAGGTCCGAGATGAACCATCTGCTGAAAATGGAGTGGTCCCTCCCCTATGCCCTGCCCACTCCCGCCATGCAGTTTGAGTCGGTCCTTCCCTTGACTGTTCCCATCCCACCTTCAGTCAACACAGTCAACACCACCGGAAACTGCTTCTCAAGCCCTTCTCCAACGCCTACGCGCCCCGTTCACTTCGCAGTGCTATGCGGTTACAAAGAAGGACGTGCGGGGAGTGCCTGGACTGTGTGTTGGGATTGCCGCGTCGAAGGGAGTGAGTTACTCCTACACACCTCTTCACTACACCGTCTCCCAAACCGACCAGGCGTTCTACGACCAGTACGATGCATACCGGTTCTTTCACTTACCGTGGTTTGATTGGTTAGGCAAATGAAACTCCTGTCCTCCTCCTTCTCCACCGATCTTCTTTCTCTCCCGCTCTATTTCCTCAACCGGCGTTCTCCTTATCATCTCTCCTTCCCTCCAACCCTCCCCGACTCCGTGAACCACATGGCGGCTCTGGCCTTCAAACACAACCTTCTCACGCACACCACACAAGTGTGTCTTTTCCCTCCTTTTCACATAGAACCTTCTCGATTATCACGCCTGCATCCTTGCCATGCAGGAAGAAAACTCCATTCCAAATCGTTCTTCTTCCTCTTCTCTCTCATCTGAAGAATACTTGCTGTTTCTCGGAACCGGAGGCGGAGTTGCCTCCTTCGAGCGTCAAAACAGCTCCATTTTCTGGAGCATCACATCGGATTTGTTCTTCCTTCTCCTCTCCATAACCAATAGCGGCATTCTATTCGACTGTGGATGCAACGCCCCGCGTCGTCTGCGCGAGCTGCTGGGACAGGAGCGCAGTGATCGGGTTTTGTCGCGGCTCCTCGCGATTGTGATCTCTCACGCCCACTTCGATCACATCGCCTACCTTCTGAACACACTCCAGGCGGTGGTTCGTCGCCCACGCTCCCTTCCGCTTCTCCTCTTCCTGCCACAGCCGCTGATCGCCTACTACTCCGCTCTTCTCCCTTCTCTTCCCATTCTCTTCATTCCCATCACCGACTCGCTCCTGCACCAATCGCTTCCTCTTCGTTCCTTCCTTCCTCCACTCCCACCAGCCACCCACCAGCACGACTCGCAGGCCGAGCAACTGTTGACGAATCTGGCCGTTCGGTTTGTTCGCAACAACCACAACAGTCAGAGCTTTGCGGTGGTGGGAGTTGCGTGCGGAGGTGAGGGGTAGGCGATCGACTCTGCACAGTCACGGCAGAACATTATCATGTTCAGCGGTGACACGACGCCGCTGCCGCGAGTGATGAACAACACGACGATTCTCATTCACGAAGTCGTTGTGGAAGTGTGTGGTGTTGTGTAGTGTTCCTTCGATCACGAAGATCGGAACATCGAAACGAAGAAACACACGACGTTCAAGGGATTTGCGGAATGCTGGAGACAGTGCAGGCAACGACCCGTATTTTCCTTTTTGACGCACTTCTCAAATCGGCGAAGAGTGAATGACGTGACGAAGGAGAAGACGGTGAGGACGGATGAGCGAATTGCGCAGCGAATCGTGGAGGACTATCCCGAGATGGTGAGCGAGGTGTCCATTGCCTTCGACGGGATGCTCGTGGACTTTGCGAAGATCTTCCCCGCGCTGTGCTGCCAAATGGAAATGCTCTTTTCGTATCGTGTTTCCCACAAACAGACGCTATCAGGCTAGTGTGAAATTTGCGGAGGAAAGTAGTCCTGAGCGTAAATGCTTCCTAGAACTAAGAATGGAAAGGACGGTCCTACGAGCACTCTTCGATCCCGCAGTGGGTGTTGCCGATTGGACACGCTGCATCTTGGGTATAGGCGAGATCTGGATGTCCGACTGGTGAGAATCGACGATCGGAGTGGGCAGAGACTCTGATATGGTTGACTTCGCTACAGATCAGTTTTGAATACAAACACGACGTCGTTTCGCCATGTGGATCGTCACCTCGCTTCCTTCCTCCATCGGCGTTTGCATCGGCTGGGTTGGCCGGGTATTGTCGCCGAAAGAGACCATGTAGTTGTTTATGGGAGCCACGGCAGGCTCTGCGTGCTGGTTTACGTGAATCGGCGTCTCCACCGATGGATGCATGGAAGGCGATATGTAATTCTCCTTCATGTCCATATCGTCGTGGCCCCACTGGCCCATCCGAATATCGTAAAAAGGGACAGGGTCCATCTTCTGAGCCATCTATCGTTCAGGAGGAAAAGGAAAGGCTACGGGATAATCTCCCGGAACGGTCTTCATGACCTCCATCGCATTCTCTCTGAGGAGGGCAGGGTAACGCGTGCACACATCTCTCTACACGGAATGCAGCAGAACCACAAATACTTTCCACTGCAGCAGGTCGGACGTGATATTGTACAGGTACTGCAGCTCGTTTTCCAACTGCTGTATCCGAGACTCCAGATCGTTGTCCCCGTCTCCGATTTGCTTCCTCCGGATCTTCACCAGCAAGTCCTTTCTGCCGCGAAGGAACTGGGGGTGTTTGAACTCCCATGTTCTGGAAGACGGCGAGCGCTCTTCGGAATACCCATCTCTCGACGACTTTCGGAATCCATAGAAATTGAGCTGGCGAACGAAGCTGTTGAATTTGTTCGATTTGAAATACTTCCCCATCACCGTTTGGGAGAAGAGCGTTGGCGAAACGATGATAAACGCGTCTCCGGCAGTGTTCCATGTGATGATATGCGGCGATTCTTCCTCCAGGATCGTATACAACTTCTCCAGGAAGTTTGAGGCTATCTGCTTGGTATTCTCCTCTTCAGACATGGCCGAGAACACCCGCGCAAAAGGAGGCTAGTCCTTCAGAATAAGTGATGCTCCGAACAAACAGGCGTACAGAAGGGGAGACAAGTAGTCCATCTCCTTTATGTCGTCGGAGAAGAGGAAGTCGCAGTGGAGGCAGTTCCTGTGTTTGTGCTGATTGAACAAGTACTCCACGCATCCCGCGTCCAGTGTCTATTACTCACTGTAACCGAATGCAGCACACCATCAGCCACTCCACATCCCACTCCACTCCAAAATACATGAACACGGGCGAGATGTACTCGATCACGTTCTACGTATCGTCCAGCACGCGCAACTCTACCGACAACATATCAAACATCATGATGACGTCCTTCCTGACGGGAATGGGCACGATGCAATCCCTCTGCTTGTGAATCGAGTGGACACGGGAGTGGCAGGCGAAAGCCGCGGCCAGCAGCGAGAGAAGCAAACGCCAGCTGCCCTGAGAGGAGCGCGGAGGCAGGCACATCGTGAGGACTCTATCGTGGAGGAAGAGGAGAAGGCGGACGTGAAGACAGCGAAGAGGAAAGGCGACTGCGACGGCAGCTTGAACTCCAAGAAGGCCTCCAAAAGAGCCAGGCGCTCGGAGACGGGTTTGGCGTGGATTTCGCGGCACTTTTGGAGTTGCTGGAAGGGGTAGGCGATGGAGGAGGAGGGAACGGGCGCCTGCACTCCCGAAATGAAGGCTAAATCGGTCGCCGCGCAGTCCTATGCGTGAGAGGAGAGAGAAGGATGGACGGAGGCGGTGGTGGCGAGTTTGGTGATGTACCGCCGAAGGACGGCCGTGCTGGCGCCCGAGAGGAAGGTGGGAAGGAAGACGAAACGATCGAAGAGGAAGCGGTAGACGTTGAAGGAGAAGGGACTGGTCAGCGTGCTGAGAAAGGCGACGTACTCGGCGGTGTTGGGCGGGAGAGAGGTGAGCGAGTCGGAGAAGAGGGAAGAAGGGAAGTCGAGATAGCTGTTGATGTCGTACTTCGCCGCGTTGTTGTAGTACTAGGAAAGAGGGAAACAGGAGACGGTACTTCTTCGACGGAGAGCTGCGGGTTGAGCGAGGCGTAGTGATTGGCGTAGAACTCGCGCGCGTCGCCGCCGTGAAGCGAGCGAGCGTAGTCGAACAGCGCGCCGAGGGTCTGCTTCTGGTTGGAGGCCTTGATGCGCTCGAGAGAGACGCCGTGCACGTAGTCGTTGCCTTGGAGGAGGATGGCGAAAAGGAAGGCCTCGTAGGGGAGTTTGAGAGCGGAGAGAATGGAATGCAGCGTGTACACTTCGACGCGCTTCGGAACGAGATGGAGTGCTGGGGATGAATGGGAAATGATAAAAATACTCTCGAATTGGAAGTTGTCGATGATGGGGCGGAGATCCACCATGCCCTTGATTGGGTACACGAGGAAGTCGCTGTCGCTCGTGAGAGCGTACGCATCGAAACGGAGGCAGTAGCGGGCAATGTCTCTGCGAATCAAGAGAGCACGAGAAAGAAACCGATCAGGATCCACACCGCTGTTCACGAAGAGGATGGAACCCTTGGAATACTCCAGAAGGGCCTGAACGCAGTACACGACAGTGATGCCGGGCAAGTATCCCCCAACTAGGCATCATGGAAGCAAAAAGGGAAAACGAGAATGCTGAAAGCACGATCTCCATGCCTCCTGGTATCTTCTGGCTCGCTCCGCTTGTCTGCGACACAGTTCTTCATACTTAAATGGATCGATCAGCGTATCGATGCAAACGCAGTCAACAATGATGTTCTTCGCTTTGAGATAGTCCATGAACCGGAATATAATGCGCCTCACGGAATCGTAGCAGAAGTGCGATTCGATCCCAAAGCGAGTACCCTGCGTTGCCAATGCATAGTACAACGAGAATGCGTCGACCACGACATGAATCGGGTTCGATCTACACAACAAACGCTTAACGAAAGAGCCACTCTGTGTTCACCTCTGTAGCGTAGAGGTAGGGTGATTGCGTGATAAACGACTTCAGCCCCGAAACGCCCATACTGAACAAGTGAGTTGTGAAACACCCATACTGAACTAATGAGTGGGAACAAAGCAGCGGAAGCAAAATCACCAGGAAAACAAACTAGCCATAGACGCCTCTCTCGAGGCGCATTAGAAGAAACTATCCGGATTCGAGAAGCCTCCTCTGTTGTAACGGCGATTGCCATTGGGATCTATTCATGAAGCCGTTCTTTCATCCGCACAGTATCCATTTCTCTGGCGGTACTCGCGATTGCGCTGCTCCAGAGAACTCCGTCCAAACGTTTCCGCGTCGGTTCTTCTGTAGGTGCGACCAAGCATGGCTCTTCTAAGTATCACCGGAAAGGAGCGTTGGTGCCTTTCGTAATCATTCCCCTCCAGATTGTCGAAAAAGTTCTCCTTTCTGTAGGCGGGGCTCGTGTTGTTTGCAAAGTCCTTGTCCATATCGAATTGCTTGTTCGACGCCTCAAAGTCGAAATCGTTCGTGATCGGCACCTCGTCATCGGACGGGAGGTTTTTGAGATACTCGCTCTGTGACATCTGGGAGCTCTGTGGATCAAAAGCGACGGAAATGAAAACTCCTCTTCCAAACTGATTCCCTCTTTCGTGATGGTTCTAGGTGATGAGAGTGTCCTTCCAACCCCACTGCATGCGAAGAACTGGACTGTGGCTGATAAGCGTTCGCCGGCTATGTATTATGGATGTCATGCACGCAGTACTTCGTTGCTGTCGACGGTCTCGATGATGGAAGGGTCGAAGAAGGAGTACTACGCGTCAACAGTCCATTTCACAATCTACTTGTGGAATGAGATTAATGCACCGAATTCCCGATCGTGTGAATGAGATGACTGGCTTCGTTTCCTTCAGCACGCCAATGAACACGGAGCACTCGCGATTCTCCGTTCCAAAAATGCGCACTGGGAATGATCTTCCTCCTCTCGCCCCTACCATTCTTCAGTGTAATTGTATCATTATCAATGGCGCTGATGGTGCCCTCATACCGAATGTTCGATACGGATATGAGGGACACGATCTTGTTTATGTAGGAACTTCCTCCAGCGGATGCCATGCAATGGAAACGGTCTGTAAAACGAGAAGTGATTTCTGGAATGGAGGCGCAACAAAATAGGGGCTATTTTTTGCACTTCTGGGTACGAAAGGAAGGAAGTGGATAATGCGTGATTTGAAATCAGAAATGGGATTTACAGCACGATGGCAGGGTGTAGAGCAGTCGGAATTGCTGATTCACTGATTGGGAGGAATGGGCAAGCCACTGTTGCTCTACGTGTAGTCGCAGACTGTGAATGAAAAGAAACCACGATATGGATGGACGATTCGCCTATGACACAATCCGCTGGATGAAACGCCCCGCCTAACAACCAGAATACCTTCTTCAGATGGAAGACCAAAATACAACTACCATGAATGAAGAGTAGACAGCAAAGGTGCGGGAATGAGCAGTAGAGATGGACCATCTAGTTACGAGGAGAAGGCGAGCTGGTTTTCCAAGATTCTGTTTATGTGGCTGAACCCCCTGCTGGAAAAGGGGTACAGGAAGGCGCTGAACCAGGAGGATTTGCCCCAACTCTCGTTTTGTCCCTGAGATGTCGCTAATCCATAGTACATGCGACCGTGCTGACGTCATTTATGACAAACTGTCCGCGGACTGGAATCGCCATGCCGCTGAAAAGTGGGTTGTTTGGGTGTTGCCTTAGGACTAGACCGAGTCTGTTCAAGAGTATGGCGCGCACGTTCGGACTTCCCTTTTGCCTGGCCGCCCTGTTGAAGCTCATTCACGATATCTGTCAGTTCGTCGGTCCCGTTATGCTGGACAAGATGCTGAACTTCCTCAAGGATGAGAGCGTGGACCCCTCGAAGGGTTACCAGTATGCGCTCATCATGTTCGTGGCGGCTCTGTTCCAGAGTCTCTGCCTGCGTAACTACTTCTACCTGTGCTTCCGCACGGGCATGCGTCTGCGTTCGAGCTGCGTCACCATGGTGTACAACAAAGCGCTGCGCCTGAGCGTCGCTTCTCGCGCCAAGTCGTCTCCTTTCCATCCGCTCACTCCATAGGTACACGGAGGGCGAGATCATGAATCTCATGGAGGTGGACAGTCAGAAGATCCAGGACATCACGTCGTAACCTCCTTCCCTCCCTCTTCACTCCCAGCTACCTGCAGACCATCTGGTCCGGGCCCTTCCAGATCATCGTCTCGCTCGTCCTCCTCTGGCGACAAGTACCCGCCCTCCTCCTCCTCGACCGTAGCTGGGTCCCGCGACGCTGGCGGGCGTGGCAGTAATGCTGCTCATGATCCCCATGACGCGCTTCATCAGCAAGAAGCTGGCCGCCATTCAGCGCGAGCTCATGAAGGTGAAGGACCGCCGCATCAACACCACCTCCGAGGCGCTCGAGGGCATGAAGCTGATCAAGCTGCAGTCCTGGGAGAAGGCCTTCCTCCAGCGCATCTCCGGCCTCCGCTGCGACGAGCTCGCCGTGCTGCGCCGCTATGTCTGGATGCAGACCTTCTCGCAATGCATGTGGAACACCACGCCCTACCTCGTGTCCTACGCTCACCTTCCTTCTCTACGTGCTGCCTCGGCAACCCGCTCACCGCCTCCGCCGCCTTCGTCTCCCTCTCTCTGTTGTCTCGACTCCTTCCCTTCACCGTAGATTCAATATCTTGCGGTTCCCCCTCACTCGCTTCCCGGAGGTGCCCCCCGTTTTTGCAGGTCACGTCTAGACCATCAACAGCGTCGCCGAATGCCAGGTGTCGGTGCAGCGCGTGCAGCGCTTCCTGTTGGCGGAGGAGATCGAGGTGCCCGAACGCGCCAGTCGCGAGCAGGTCGGCATCTCCATCCAGAATGGGGACTTTTTCTGGAGCGAGGCGAGTGTGAAGAAGGAGGAGAAGAAGAAGAGAAATCGCGGCTGTTTTGGGAAGAAGGCGGAGAAGGTGATTCCCGCGGAAGAGGAAGAGAAGGCCGAGCCCTTCTTATTGAGTGGCATCAACGTCTCCTTCGATGCGGGCCAGTTAACCGCGGTTGTGGGCCATGTCGGCTGCGGTAGGAATCGGGTTGTTTTCTGACATCCAGGCAAATCGTCTCTTCTGAACGCCATTCTGGGCGAGATGCCCCGCGTGGACACGGCTCGCAGCATAAGCGACGTGGTGAGGATCCGCGGGAGCATCGGGTACGTGCCGCAGACCCCCTTCATCATGAACGCTTCGCTGCGCGACAACATCCTGTTCGGCAGTGCCTTCGACGCGGACAAGTACGAGGTGGTGTGTGGTGGCGTGGCGTGAGGCGCAGAAGGTGCTGGAGGCGTGCTGTCTGAAGCCGGACATCGCCGTGTTGCCGGCGGGCGACGCGACGGAGATCGGCGAGAAGGGCATCAACCTGAGCGGCGGGCAGAAGACGCGCGTGTCGCTGGCGCGCGCCGTGTACCAGAACTGCGACATGTGGGGGAGGAGAGGGTGAGTGACCCACAGCTACCTGCTGGACGACCCGCTGTCGGCGGTGGACGCGCACGTGGGCAAGCACATCTTCCGCGAGTGCGTGCGCGGGCTGCTGAAGAACAAGTGCGTGGTGCTGGTCACCCATGCGCTGGAGTACCTGCCCGTCTGCGACCGCGTGATCGTGCTGGAGAAGGGGCGTGTGGAGGACGCGGGTGACTTCGCAGCGGTGAGCGGCAAGAAGGAGGGTGTGCTGGCGGGGCTACTGGCGGCGCAGAAGGAGGCGAAGGAGAAGGAGGGTGGCGATGAAACGCCCAGCGATGAAACGCCCGGCGTGGAGTTGTCGCCGCTGGCGGAGGAGACGGAGAAGAAGGAGGTGAAGGAGGAGAAGGGCAAGCTGACGACGCAGGAGGCGCGCGTGGAGGGCCAGGTGCACCGGTCGGTGTACTCGCTGTACTTCGCCTCGGCGGGCGGCGCATGCGCTGTGGCAATGGTGCTGCTGCTGTTCGTGCTGGCGGAGGTGTCGCGAGTGACGAACAACTGGTGGCTGACCTTCTGGAGCAATGACAGCGCGGGCAAGCCGGGCCTGTGGTACGTGGGCGTGTACGCGCTGATCGCGCTGTGCTCGGTGCTGCTGCTGGGCGTTCGCTACATCACGCTGTACCTGTCGGGCGTGCGCGCCAGCTCCGCGCTGCACGACAAGCTGCTTCGAGGCATCCTGCGGTCGCCCATGTCCTTCTTCGATCAGACGCCGCTGGGCCGCATCACGAACCGCGTGAGCAAGGACATCTACACCGTGGACAAGACATTGCCAGGCGTGTTCGCGTCCTTCCTGTCGAGTCTTTTCTCCGTGGTGGCGACGCTCGTGGTCATCACGATGTCCTCTGTGTGGTTCCTCCTCGTCGTCTTCGTGCTCTTCTTCTACTACGTCTACGAGGGCCGCTTCTACGTGCGCAGCACGCGCGAGATGAAGCGCCTCGACTCCATCAGCCGCTCGCCCATCTACGCCAACTTCGGCGAGACGCTGGACGGCACGTCGGTGATCCGCGCCTATCAGAAGCAGGCGCAGTTCGTCGCCAAGAACTACGCGCTGCTGGACCGCAACCAGCGCGCGTACTTCCTGATCAGCGGCAGCAACTGCTGGCTGGGCATCCGCCTGGAGTTCGCGGGCACCGTGATCATCGGCGCCACGGCGCTGCTGGCGGTGCTGGGCAAGAACCCCGCTAACGTGCTGTTCACGTCCATGGCGGGTCTTGCCATGAGCTATTCGCTGGACGTGACGCAGTCGCTGAACTGGCTTGTACGGCAAGTCACCGACATGGAGACGCAGATCGTGGCGGTGGAGCGCATTCAGGAGTACGCCGAGCTGCCCTCCGAGGCCCCCGCGCACATCGCCGCCACTGCGCCGGCCGAGACGTGGCCCGCGCTGGGCGACGTGGTGATCGAGGACCTGACGATGCGATACAGACCGGAGCTGGAGCCGGTGCTGAAGCACATCTCCTTGCACATCACGCCGGGCGAGAAGGTGGGCGTGGTGGGCCGCACGGGCGCGGGCAAGAGCTCGCTGGTGCTGTGTCTGATGCGCATCGTGGAGCTGGAGACGGGCCGCATCGTGATCGACGGCGTGGACATCAGCACGATCGGGCTGGAGGACCTGCGCTCGAAGATGGCGATCATCCCGCAGGAGCCGCTGCTGTTCTCGGGCAGCGTGCGCGACAACCTGGACCCGTTCAAGCAGTACACCGACGAGGAGATCTGGTCCTCGCTCGAGCGCGCGCGCATGCGGCAGACGGTGGCGGAGAACCCCGCGGGGCTGGAGGCGGTGGTGGAGGAGCACGGCAGCAACTTCTCGGTGGGTCAGCGGCAACTGCTGTGCGTGGCGCGGGCGCTGCTGCGCAAGTCGAAGGTGATTCTGATGGACGAGGCGACGGCGTCCATCGACGTGGAGACGGACCTGACGATCCAGAAGACGATCCGCAGCGAGTTCAAGGACAGCACGGTGATCACGATCGCGCATCGCATCCACACCATCAGCGACAGCGATAAGGTGCTGGTGCTGGATCTGGGCGAGGTGAAGGAGTTCGACGCGCCGGGCGTGTTGCTGAGCGACAAGAACTCGTTGTACAGTCAGTTGGTGGAGAAGTCGAAGGAGGTGGAGTGAGTTCTTTTAGTGTGTGTTTGTTGCAGAGATCATGCAAGGGGAGTGTTGATTTGGCTTGACAGGGATCTGAATCGTTTCGATTTCTTCCATGAAATGGAAGGGGACTGGATGTGTGGAGAATCGCTTTGTATTTGGAAAGATTGCAACAACCCATGATTGCCGCCAAAATTACCGTTCAAGGATTCCATTGGGTGAACAAGGACAGGAAAGCGATTTGATTGGCAGCGACCGAATCGAATCACTGCCCCGTCTTCTCTTTCACTTTTTCCTTATTCAAAGCATGAATACAATCCTCCTTGTCCTCGCTGTCGTTGCTGTTTCTATTGTTGCCGTTTGTATCGCTTGGCTGTGGTATATGGGTTTCTTCAGGTGAGGCAGAATCGTATGCGTGAGTTGTAGAAATGTGACTGTCGATATGAGGGAGTCTCGTGAGATGACCATCATGTGGATAGAGTGTGTGGACGATGATCAAGTAGCAACATGAACTATACCGGTAGCATGCAGGACACCAAGAAGGGATTTGATGATTTCGAGAAGAAGGTCGCAAAGCTCATCCCCATCAATCAGCCGTTCTCTTGGATGGGTGGCGCTTACTACACCACTCCTTCTCAGGTGAAGAATCCGAGTAGGGAGTGTGATATGCTGGTTATTTGCAGTTGATAACAAGTGGAGCGTGTTCTTTGTCCTGGATGACAGACCGGAGGCGCTGGCTGCTGCGAAGGCTCTGCCTCCCAGTAGTGAGTACAAGGTCATCACCATTCCCAAGACGAACGTGCTGTTCGGTTCATTCCCTTTCCGCAACCCCCTTTCCTATATGTTCGGTCCTATGAAAGTGTAAGATGTGTTGCGTGCTCGTGATATGTAGCTATCCTAGAATTACTGAATACATGAACGAGCACAAGATTGCTCCCGTGGGCTGCATTGAGCTGTATCCCTATGGTCCTGAGGATATCCAGTACATCATGTACTTTGACCACAAGGAGATCTTTGATGAGCTTCAGGAGTCTTCCTTTGTTGCGGCAAATGAGTTGTAATTGGGGTGTTTGTTTCATATTTGAGTGGTAGGTGTTGCATCAAACAGGTGAAATGGAGAATCATCATTTCAGTTCTGCATGGTTAGTCCGATGATGTATCAGAGTTGGATGAATCATCAGAAGGATAATAGGGATGCTTCTTGGAAAAACCAGGAGGTGAGGAAGTGTCAGAGCTGTCGGAACTGTCAGAAGGAGCCGGGCGGTTTGAGCTGTCAGAACTATCGGAACTGTCAGAACTGTCGGAACTGTCGGAACGCTTTGCACGCTCGGAAGCATCAATAACATCAGAGATCAAAGAGCCGAGATTATCAATGAAGTTCATCGAGTTAAAACTATCCAAAAAATCCACGGCTTCTGACCTAATCAAATCTCCCGAATGACCAGAAGAAGAAGAGGAGGGAGTGTCAGAACTATCAGAACTATCAGAATTGTCGGAACTCTCTGAACTCTCAGAAGGAGAAGCAGCTGGGCGGTCTGAACTGTCTGAACTGTCAGAAGCAGGAGCAGCTGCTGGGCTCTCAGAACGCTCAGAACTCTCAGAACTCTCAGAACGCTCAGAACTCTCAGAACTCTCAGAACTCTCGGGAGCAATGGGTCCATTAGATCTCCTAGCACGAGCAAAATACTCTGGACTCCCGTAAGTATCAGTATCATAATAAGCATGACGGCCGATAGGATCAAAGCCTTCCATCAAATCCGATTCGCCCCCAAAACCATCATCATCTGATCCCATCATGTTTCTCCAATGACCCCGAGGAGCAGAAGCCCGATAATCCCTTAACCTTGTGGCTGGCGCCCCACTCAAACCAATCATTGAATGCACTGACTTTGGAGTACCCAAGCGGTCCGCAATGGCACTCACTACCGCAGATGTTCCCCTGTCTTGTAGTCTCTTCACGGAGTCCTTCACAAAGGGATGCTATTCATCATTCACCAACACCGAGCTCGCCTCTATTAGCTGATTCACACTCCACCGCTCATTCGCATCCTTCACCAAACACTTGCTTACGAAGTCCACAAACTCATCAGACCACTTCGAGGAAGAAAGCGTCGGTGCTGGTTCGAGGCACACAGTTCTCATCACCTATTCTTCAGCAACACACAGTTAAACAACTCTCATATCACAACAACCAGCAAACGGATTCTTCCCTTCAGCCATCTCAATCAGGGAAATACCCAACGACCACACATCACTCTTCAACTCCCTTTTGTCCTCGAACACTTCAGGCGCCAAATACCACAATAAACCGCGCCACATGCTTCTCCTTGAAACGTAGTCACATAACCTTGTAGGCAACCCAAAGCCGGACAATTTAATAATACCGTTCTCTGAAATGAGCAGATTGGCAGGCTGTACGTTCTATTCCATTATAGACTAATTACTACACTACGCAAGGAGCAACGTTGCGATTGTGAAGATAATCAAGACTCAGCAGGACACAGGACGCAACATCACGTATTTCTTCCTCATTCAGCCGGTTTCCATCATTTAAATAGGCACGTATCGATCCACAGCGGCAGTACTCCATCACTATCTACAATCCTTAACAAATCACAACGCCACGTACCCAGAGCTCGTTGTCCACTCCAATCACGTCCTGGTATTCCACAATATACCGTGACCTGTACGTATTGAGTAATCTTAGCTTCTTCTCCAAATCCACATCCACCGCGGTCAGTCGCACTTTCTGTATTGTCACATAGTCATTTAATGTCTTGTCAAACGCCTTATATACCTCTCCATATAAGCTAGTCCTAATCCAGTATACGTCTCTCGTACCCATCGCCTATTTTGTCCTCAAACTCATAGTTGCTGGAAGATGAAGAATCCATGTGCCTTGCAAGGATAGACGAAACAGGAATGAACTCCTACCAAGACACAGAAAAGCATGTTGCGTCATTCAACAAACACACAAGCAATTACACAAGCAAAGAAGCATTGTCAGCAGTACTTGCGTTAATACCCTTCTGGAGACGCTTCACATCTCCCTTCTTGTTGCGGAACGACAGATACACGGCAATGGCAACCAGCACCACCACGGACACACTAATCACCACGGCCCAGTTCACATGGTGACGCACCTTCACACTATCGATGCTCGCCGTGCACTCCACCTCCATCCACTTCGACACCAGCTCGCTGAAGCGCGGCGACAGTCTCTCCATGCTTCGCTTGATCACAGCGCCCATGCCTCGCTCCAGCACGCAGCGCGAGAACACCCTCAGCACTGTCACCTCGCCCTCCACCACGTAGTCCTCGTACAGGTACGACACGTCACGACCGCGCATGTTCGTCTCCTCCGCCAGCATCTCCGTCATGGGATGACCCTCCTTCCACTTCGACACCAGCTCGAAGAACGCCTGCTCGGCCGGAAAAACTCTGGGTTGGACTCGTATTCGCTGGAAACTGACTCCTTTCTTGCATAATGGGTTCTTGCTCTATTGCTGTTAACTACTATCTACCTCGCGACTCCATTCTTCTGGGTTAGAATCATCTGAAGTGAAAAGCAAAGGAGACACTCGCAATAAACGGTACCTGCGATTTGACACTGCTGCAGACTGTTATGGTGCCGGATAGTTGAAGAACAACTGCAAAACGATGAGATGGCAAAAGTAGCGGCCATTTTGTGTGTCCATTTTTCTTCTCGAAAACGGCGATCCCTTGATCTCCACTACTACAGCTTGCCCAAGTGAGGAAATGGACGCGAATCAGAGTAAGTTCAATTTGTAGTTGATGGGAGTGGCGGGTCGTAATCCTTCCTTGTAGACGGAGAAGATATTTCCAGCCAGCTTCGCAGAATTAAGAATGATCGTGAGAAGATTTACACACGTCTCAATGAAATGTACCCAAAGAGAAGTACTCCAATTCTTCACCCGTGTCATTCTTAGAGAGAGACCGCAGAGAGGAAAGTTACGCGGGTCGGACTCTGGAGAGCGAAAGCCGAAATGACGATGTGTTCGTATTTCTTTCTGTTTCATGAGGGAATAGGGAATCGAAGAGACGCGTTGTTTCTTCCGCTGTCAGTGTGTCTTCTTACAATTCTTCCATGAGAATGGGAAGATCTGTACGTGTTGATGTGTTCTACTAAAGCGTAGCGCCCTTCTCCTTCCTTTAGGGAAGTTGAGATTACGGAGGAGGTGAAGGAGGAAAGGCAATGGGATGCGTTGTATTCTGATGCATAGAAAGGCTGCAATGAAGAGCATTTCGAATAGTATGGGCGATGCTGCGCAGAACCGGAATCGCCGCTTGTTTGGTAATCTTCTAGGTCATCTGAACCAGGCCCGTACGATTCTAAGCAAGGACCAGACCCTCTTTGATCGTCAGGTGTGCAATTGCAGCTCGCCTCACCCATAGCGAAAGCTGGAGCAGGAGGCGATTGAGAGAGAAAAGCAGGAAAGCCAGCTGATCCGTGAGACGCAGATCCAGGTGACACGCGAGCAGCGCGAACGTGAGTACAATCAACTGAACGAGCTGCAGTTGGAGGAGCGTGTATGTCGTCTCCAAATGAGTCTGAAGAACCGCGTGTCGTACTTCCGCACGCTGGGCCGCTTCCTCAAGACGGCCAGCGAGCCGGCGGTGTTCTGGCAGCCGGCGGAGGGGAACGAGGAGTGCGAGCGTCGGCTGAAGGAGAGCGAGGCGATGGGGGAGGCGAAGGTGGCGGAGGAGACGAAGCGCGTGGAGGAGGAGATTGCGCGGCTGCGCGAGGGGCAGAAGGAGCGGGCGGCGATGAGAGAGGCGAAGAAGGAGGAGAAGGAGAAGCCTGCGGTTGAGGAGAAGAAGGAGGTGAAGAGAAAGGTGGACGACAAGCTGCTGGATTTGGAGGCGGACAGCGACATGGAGGTGGAGGAGAAGCCTGAGGAGAAGAAACCTGGAAGAGGAGAAAAAGCCTGTTAAGAAGAGGCAGAGGAGGAGAAGCCTGCTGCTGAAGGAGAAGATGCCTGAGGAGGAGAAGACGGAAGAGGAGAAGGAAGAAAAGCCTGAGGAGAAGATGGAAGAGGAGAAGCCTGAAGAGAAGCCTATTGTTGAAGGAGAAGGAAGAACAGAAGCCTGCTGCTGAGGAGAAGAAGGCGGAGGTGAAGATGGAGGAGGAGAAGCCTGTTGCTGAGAAGCACGTTGAGGAGAAGAAAGCAGAGAAGGGAGGAGAAGATGGAGGTGGAACAACCCGCTGTAGAGAAGCCTGAACAGAAGGAAGAGAAGAAGGAAGAGGTGAAGCCCGCTGAAGGAGAAGCCTGCTGAGGAGAAGCCTGCAGAGAAGGAAGAGGTGAAGCCCGCTGAGGAGAAGCCTGAGCAGAAGCCCGCTGAGGAGAAGCCTGAGCAGAAGGAAGAGAAGAAGGCAGAATCAACGGAGAAGCCTGCCGAAGAAAAGCCCGTAGAGAAGGAAGAAAAGCCCGTAGAGAAGGAAGAGAACCCCGAACAAAAGCCTGAAGAAAAGAAGGAAGAAACAGCCGAGAAGCCCGTGGAGCCTGCGACGCTGAAGACGCCGAAGAAGGCGCGAGCGAAGGCTGCGCCGGTGAGTCCGCGAAAGAGCGCGCGGTTAGCAAAGAAGAGCCAGGCGGCGCTGGAGTCTCCCACTCGCACGCCCCGTAAATCCACGCGCGCTCGTAAGTAGCGGGGCTTTGTAGATTATGTGGAGTGTTTGTTGAACAAACCCGCAAAGAATGAAGCCGCAAACGATCCTGCTTCTCCGCCAGAACCGCCTTCTTTAGAGCCACGAGATAGTCTCGCAGGAGAATAAACTGCCCGCACAGGTACTGCGAGTATGCCTATCGTTCAGTCGCACGATCCACACTCACTTGGAAGGGCAGCTTGCGCAGCGCACGACCGCTCAGACCCTCCGTTTCCTTCACAACCTCACACAGCCGCCGAAACGCCTCGTCTTCTCGCTGCTTCATTTCGCCGTACTCCACCCATGCCACGCCATCGCGGATGATTCCGACGCGGATTAACTCCTGGATGCAATCTCTCAAGATCACGAAGCGCGACTCCTCCCCAGGGTTGCCGATGTATCGCTTTATGTCTGCGCGGTCGATGAACGCATCGTCGATGCTTGTGGAGAGATTCGATGTGGTGAGCACCATCACGTTCGGATTGTTTTTCAATTTATCAATCTATCGCTCACAACGTGGACGCACAACAACTTGAGTCAGTAACGCGTTGACAACGCGCATTCCATCAGAGGGTTCGGTTCCCGACAGAGAGGCCTTCCGCGAGGAGGAAAGAGACTCCACTTCATCTAGTCCCTCACTCCACCTCCATCCTACTACCGATCAGGATGAACAGCATGGTGCCTTCGTTACTCAGCAGGTCATGGATGTAGTCGAACAGCTTCATCACCAGCTTTCCGCTCTCGCTAAACCACTTGCTGAAAAGACTGTGGCTGTTGATCTCGATGAGCGCGATGTGGTTGAAGCGGGAAAAGGAACGAATGGCCAACTTCTGAGCAAGTGCGCGACATAGGGACGTCTTTCCGGTTCCGGGCGGGCCGTGGAGAAGAAGAACGCGATTCAGAGAGATGATGGACGGATTGACATTGTTGAGGGAAAAGATAAAGGCGGACGTTGCATAGTTGAGCAGATCGCTCTTGATACTCTCGTCATACACGAGACTACACTCAAGCAAATTGAACGCACCTACTGGTCCCACAGCGAATTGAACTCGGCACAGGGAAGCATCCACTCGTGAAAGGCGGTCACATCCTCATTGCCATCCAGCGTTTCCGCAGAGGATCCTTCCATATTCAGTGAATAGACGTGGATTCCGAGTTCCGCTTTCCAAAAAGGAACGACACGCGTTGTGGAGGGAATGTCGCTGATCACGATCGACGCCACGTTTTGCACTAGATAGGGGCTGTCGGAAAAGCAAAGAGGACCGTTTGAATAGTTCGTGCACGCAGTCTCCAGAAAAGAGCGCACCTCGCTCTCCACTTGGGAAAGCGGTTCCGTACAGGAGTTCAGCAAGAGTACTTCCACTACGCATGAGAATGGAGGCAAGACAACACCATGCACCACTTCCTTCGAGTTTACCTCGTCGTCAATGTTCATAATCGGAGTTCTTTCATATAGGGGGTGAAAAACAATAGTGCGTATTCAAACCTCCCTCCATCCTCGAATCTCTCCATTCCCGCGGTCACGATGGATGAAAACCGCGCCGATTTCCGGCATCCTTCTCCTTTCCCCCATTTGTTGGGCATTGACGTTGAGGATGGAGAAGATATATGAGCTTCAGTGTAGATCGCTTGTGCGCGGATTCTGAGCGTCGTAGGGAAGGAAAAGTACCTCGATGGAGTGAAGCACATGGAGGAAATCATTTCCGGAGAGGAATTCAGCGACCTCCATGTCCTCGATATGTTTTGCATTTCCTTCTTCTTCCTGTGATCGGTAGACTGCGAGATTGGACTCGACGGAGTGCAGTACTTGAAGGAAATGCTTCTGTCAAAGCGCCTGAAGGGTTTGCAGGAGCTGAACTTGAGCGGTAATGCTCTCAAGGACGAGGGCTTCACCTGCCTGTTGGAGGCCCTTTCCACGGGCTGCTGCCCCGAGCTGCTGTATCTCAGTGTTGACGGTTGGGGTCTTGGCCGTGGGTGATGTGCAGACAACAAGATTTCTGCCGCTTCCATGCCCGCGCTGAAGGCGCTGGTGGAGTCGAAGGGATGTCCCAAGCTGGAGGCCGTGTCTCTGAATCGTCCGTTCTTTTTCAGTCTGCTGATGTGTAGTGAACGATCTGCAAGAGGAGGGAGGCAAGCTCTTTGCTGAGATTCTGTCCCTGTCTCCTGTGCCTTGGTGCCGCATCAATCTGAATGGTAACGCGTTTTCCACACCCTATAAGGGTTAGAGAACCACATCGGCAACGATGCGTTTGACCGCATTATGGAGGCGATCGATTCGCGAAGTGAGTTCATTTCCGAGATTACGCTGTCTCGTTGCCTCTTTCCTCTCTCCTTCACAAACAGAGTCTGGACTCTCCAGCGAGAAGCTTTCCGAGTTCGGCACCCTTCTGTCGAAGAACAAGTTCCCGAATCTCACCGTTCTGGACCTTTCTTGTGAGAACGGCGCGTCGAGATGAGAGGTAGACAACTACAGCGACGATATGCTCGGAGGCCTGCTGGAAGGCTTTGCCGCGGGAAACACGCTGAAGTTGCGGAAGTTGATCATCAGCGGAATGTGCATGGAGGCAGACGGCTGCGCGAAGCTCAGCGGCATTATTCGTCAGAAGGTCCTTCCGGAGCTTCAGGAGCTGTACATTGCCGGTAGATGTCATGCGTGGGAATGAGCGTGCTAGAGAACAACATCACGCAGAGAGGCGTTCTCGCGATCCTTCTGGCGTTGCGCGACACGTCCTGCCCCGTCCGAGTGCTGGATTTGTCTTGTCCGGTTTGGGGCGAGAAATGACGCAAAGGGAACAACCTGACGGATGAGGGCGCAAAGTATATCATCAACTTCTTGAACGGAAAGTCGAAGACGTCATTAGCGGTCATGTGCTTGAATCGTGAGGATGCTGGATGGAGATGAGAGATAGAGAACGATATCGCGTTCAAGATCACGGATTTGCAGCGGGCCCTGAATCAGCGCAACATTCGCAGCCCGAATCTCCGAGAGCAGTGGCTTTAATGTTTTGTGGGTTTGTCTCTTTGTTTGGTCAAGGAGTTGCGTCAGAAATGAGTAATGAGAAGAGCGTCTCGATAGCAGAGAAAGTGTTATGAGGATATTCGGCGTGAGGGATAGAACTGTTGCTGCATATGCTGTGAGCGCTTCACGAATAAGGGAGTCCACCAAATCACGTGTCTGAAATGTGGGCATGTGTTCTGCGCGCAATGCATCGATAAGGCAATCCGAGCGGGTATCTAGCGAATCCCTAATCCGTAGTCTCAGGGAGTTTGTCCTGTGTGCGGTAAACCAGCCAAACTGATGGATATTCGACGGCTGTTTGTTCAGGACGTGAGCGTGGTGGACGAGGCGTCGCTCCAAGCCTTAAGGGTGGAGTATGACAAGGAAAAGTACATGCATGGGATTGTGGGGATGGTGAAATGTGGTGAGTTATAGACGAAGGAAGAGTTGTTGAGGAAGGAATTGAGCATCCAGGAGAAGGACAGGATTATCGAAGAGCAGAGACTGGAGATTGAGCGGCTTCGACGGGAGCTGATGGTGAGTTATAGTCAATTCCTATTCCGTAGTCGAACACACATCCCGCCAATTCTTCTCACAGCGCCTCTGACGTGGAAACGATTGACATGGAGGAGCTGAGTCAACTTCTGGAGAAGACGGAAGAGCCGGGCCTTTCCATGTCATTCACGAAGCGGTTTCACACAGCCATCAGCGATCCGGTGTTTCTGTCTCCAAATAGCTGCGATTTGGTCGGAAATGCAACGGCGCAGACATCATCCGTGTATTGCGTCTCCCATCAGAGAACCGCCATCCATCAGGTCTTTCTCGATCGCGAAGACCATGTGCAGTCGTTCGTCACCGACATGCCGGACATTAGCTCTCTCCGCTGTCTCACGCCCTATTCCACGCCGCTCCTGCTGTTCACGCAGGCCAACAACGCCTACGTGCTGGACACAAACGCGAACTGCATAGCGGCATCGGTTTCGGCAAAAGAGCCAATTGCATCCTCCTCCATGGGCTGCTCTCCATTCCAATTGTGGTTGTACTCTGTGTGATTCACTCTAGCTTTCTGTCCACTCCGACCCTGATTTCGGAATACGACACGCGAAGATGCGATCTTCCCGTCTCTTCCTTCCATTCTGCCCCGCCTCTGCTGTTCTTTTCAACGACATCACACTCAATCGTCACAGTGTCATTCAGTAATGAAGGTAATGTCGGTTGAGAGGTAGATTGCATTCAGCAGTTCATGAAGATCGGAGACTACTGGAGCGTGGCGCACAGCACCCCTCTTACAACTCCCATCTCCTCCGCAGGCGTTTGGAGAGAGGATCGTGCGTTTTTCCTCGCGTTACGGAGTCAATCGCAATTCCAGTTGTTGTCTTCTGCATTGAACGGACTTTCGTTGAACGGTACTGGCATGTGCTGTCATTCACAATAGGTGATACAATGAAGAAGGACGTGTTTGACTGTGGATTTGAATCGCGGGAGGGAATGAAGCCCTCGCTGTTTCGTCTGGATTCCGGCGAAATGGGTGTTTCCCTGTACGATGATGGGATGAACCGTACTCATTTTTACTGCATACAGAAGGCGAAAGAGATGGGCGAGTGTGATGCGGGTGGTGGAGAGCGTCTGTGCGAGGAGGTGATCATCCCGAACAAGCAAAGAGGCATCCAGTCGGTGGTCTACGCAACAAACACAGGAATCGAAGTCAATTCTGTCATTACGCGATGCTCTGTTTGTTTCGTCAGTACTTTTCGCTCATGATGAGCACGATGAGCGTCGTCCAGCCGTTGAAGGGGTGCACGCCTCTGCCCTCGCCCGTGTTGGAATTGTAGTTCTCCCAGTAGAAGCCCGTCTTCTTGTACTATGGCTCACAACCACCGCATTCAAAACTACCTGGGCCATCACATTCTTCACAAGGTTGTCGCGAAGCGCGTTGTAAATGCGCATACAGCGCTCACTGGCAATTCCCTCCTTTCCATACTTCTCGTGGAGAGCCCGCAGCACGAGGTAGTTCAAATTCACCCAGATGTTGCCTCTCCAGTAGTCTTCATCCACTCCGAAGAACGCGTCGTTTTTGGCCAGGGAGCGCAATCCGTACTCGCTCCACAGCTAGTGGGTGATGAATACGATGCAGCACTCACCTGATTCGGATCCTCGATAATGTCCAAGATTTCGGGAATACGAGGATCGTCGGATTCCATGAGCATCAAGGCAAACGGGAGGATCGACACGTACCCAACGTGCGTCTCGAACCCGATTTCGTCTTTTCCCTCCGATTGACGAATGACGCCGAGATCGCCGAAACAGTGCTTCTCTTGGTCCCAGTGCTTCTCCAATAGGTAGGGCTTCAACTCGGCGAGAAGTGCGCGCACCTCCTGCGAGTGCTCCGAATCGACATTGCTCATCACTTGGAGCGAGTACACGATCCATGCCAGCAGGTCGACGTGCGACTCCTTCTCAGAGATGATGCGGTGCCGCGGGTAGTCGTCAAGTCCTGAGGCGAGGCAGTGCCGGTCGGACCGCCCGAACCAGCGGAAGGAGTGTGCCAGCTGGCTCTTCTGCGACCGCATCAGGTAGGAGAGCCACCTCCACAGCCGCGGCGCCGCGTCCTGCAGGAAGGGGGTCGTTGCCTCCATCACCTCATCAATCTCCATCGTGGCGTCATTTGTTATGGTGGCGTCATTCGTTACAGTGGCGTCATTCGTTACAGTGGCGTCATTCGTAACAGTGGTATAGTGGCTTCATTTGTTATAGTGGCTTCATTCACCACACTCGATTCAGAGTTCACAACAGCGTCATTCACATTAGACTCAGCCTTCACAGCAGACTGCTTCGCCAGCACCTCCACGGCAAGGAAGAAGGTGGGCGGGTTGGCGATGCGCGGGTCCTGCGCGATGAACTCCGCGGGCACCTGCGAGCGCGCCTCGTCGCCCAGAATCTGCTCCCGCTCGATGTAGCCCTACGGGTGACCGCCGCCCGCCACGCCCACAGACGCCTCCATACGGTCCAGCCAGCTGCGCAGGATCGCCTCGCTCAGCGCGGGGTCCCAGCGCGCCACCAGCAGCTGGTGAAACCCCTCGTCCCAGAGAAAACCGCGGGGGAAGTAGGAGCGCCCGGGGATGCAGGTGAGCAGGAAGCCGGGAGCCGTGTGGCGCTCGCGACCGTCGGGATCTCGCTGGATGGTGTCGCCGTAGAAGTAGGAAATGCCCACGAGAAGGTTGCTGAGGCCGGCACGGGCGACACGCTGCCATTCGGCGGAGTAGGCGGGCATGGCGAAAACCTGGTCGAATTTGGTCTGGAAGTGCTGACTGTGAGAGGCGAGGAGGGACGCGAGTTCCGGGTCGGAAGGGCGCGTTCCCGCGGTTCCTGTGGTTGCCGCCTTTCCGAAGAGGGAGTGTTTGAGTTCCCGCCAAAACGGCGCGCGGTCGTCGTGGAGGGCATCCACGGTGATGGTGAGAGTGAAGGGAAGCGTGAGCACGCGCTGCACGGCAATGAAGTTGGCGTGACGCTCCACGGTGTTGGGCAGGAGCGGCTGGAAGGGCACGGCGAGCTGGCGCTGCGTGACGGCGGGCAGCGGCGCGCCGGGGTGGCTGTGGGTGAGATGGGCGGAGGAGGAGGACTGTTGCTGGTAGGTGTGGAGGCGGTCGCGCCAGTCGTTGTAGGTGGAGGCGATGCTGTCCTGGAGGGCGTGCTTGACGTATCTAGGGAAAGAGAAGGAGGAGAGAGCAACATGGGGAATCGCCAGCTGTCTTGGGGATTCATCTTCTTACCGAACCAGAAGGAGTTTTGGAGGATGGTGTCGTCCTTGGAAGGGGGAGAGTGAAGATGGAGGGAGGCGAAGGGGTGATTGAGATTGATGGGCGATCGGTTACTCGCATCTTCGGAGATGGAAAAGTGGTTGGCAGAGGTGTCTTCGGACTGGAAGGAAACGCTGATCGGTCCCGCAACGCCCTGAAAATGAGAACAACCTCATAAAGTCACGGTTTGTCTCTGACTCTTGGAAATGGACGGATAGGAGATGGAAGATTGCGGTCCCGAAACGCCGTAGTAGAAAATGAGGGTGACATTGTGCTTCTTCGATCCGGCTTTCGTTTCCTTGCCGCGAATCCGCGCGGTCCATTTGTCTCCATCCTGGATATAATCCATGTCGAGTTTCACGTAGTTGTGAACATCGGTGAGCGTCTGCGTGCCGAAACTGCCTCGGTCGAACTCCTTCCAACCCCAGCGTTTGATGTCGTCTTCCCGTCGGCAGTCATGACGAACGCTGTCCAACCGCGATCCTTCAAACCACATAATACCAGACTACAGGGAATAGAAACAGTGTTAAGAGTACTAAATGAGAGTCCTTTGATTGAGAACGCGTTCCAAAATAGAGATTGGGCCTCAACACGGTTTCCGCTTCAATGATGATCAGTATCGATAGCACCAAAGATAAGAATGCCAGAAAGCGCATTTTTCAGGGAAGAGAACGGAGTATGTGGGATTGGGACTTCGAGTCGTTCTATTCGTTCTGTGGAAGACAAGTGGATGCGTAGCATGCAGATAGCCTAGAAAGGGGTGAAGAGTGATTGACATGCGAAGGCTTCCATTTTGGGACAACAAGAATCTCTCATGAGTATAAAACGATAGGAAGTGGTGTTTCACGTCTATTCTTTCTCCATTGGGAATAGATCATACAAGAACCTCATGTATAGCCTAATGATCAAAAGCAACTCAAAGGAAGTCGATTGGAATCCCTATAAACCACCTTCCGAAGTCATGATCACCCCTCTCTGCCAAGGTGCATTCCTCTCGACCCCTACCGGAAGACATGGAGCTGGAAGGACACATAGTCCCCTTCGTTTATCGAAAGGGCGTCGCTCTTTCGGAGTTTGAATTGGCCGGAGGGGATTGTACTCATAAGCTGAAGGAAAATACAGAAGTGGGAATGGTTCCCCAGGGTTCTCATTACTCCTTCTGTTGTGGTGATAGGAGCACCAAAAGTGGTGCGCGAGCGTGATTGGACAATCTTCTTTGGGGAAGCGGTAACCGCGGTTATGGCGTTGATGTGTAGGTGGATTGACTTTCGAGGTACAATGATGAACACATTTTTCAAATTATCGCTTTCTGCGACTGGTAGTATCTAGTTATGAGATCGTTTGTTACTATTGCTCTGCTTTTCGCTGCTCTCGTGTGCGCTGAGTCATTCCGCCCTGAGCTTAAGGTTATGAAGCCTGCTGAATACAAGTTCGACTGTGAGTGCATGGTTCGACGCATAATCGCCTAGTGTGTGGAACTTGGGAGGGAAGCTGCGACAAGCAGGGAGGTGAGCGATTGGGGCAGGGAATAACGGGTAGTGACCAGAACCATTGTGAAGATGGTGGGCAACAAGGGACTGATGGGAAAGTCCATGGACGTTATGTCCGTTGCCTACACGGGTACGGAGTGCGACGAGGAGAAGCTGAGCTTCGCCCAGAAGATTTCTTACGACATTAAGAGCAAGAAGGTGGAGGATGGAGAGACCACCTTGACCGCTGTTACCCACTGGCGCCGCTGTGGCCATGGTCAGTGGTACCTACAACAAGTGCAAGTTCATTTGCGAAAAGGAGATTGAGGATAACGTCTACTACGACATTTCCTACTTCGATGGCTGCACTTGCCAGGGCCTTTCCTACAACCCTCTGGACTCCCTCAAGCAGCTGGTGGAGAGCAAGGACGAGATGGAGTTTATTCTGACCATTGGCGACAAGTCGTTCGCCTTCGATAGCAACGATATGTCCCGTCTGAGCAACGATGGCTGCAAGGGCATTTCCTTCGGACTGAACCTGACTCTGATTATTGTGATCGTGGTCGTGATTATCGTGGTTGTCCTCCTGGTCGTGATGTGCGCCAAGAGAGGCAAGCAGCTGCCCAAGCAGAAGAAGGCCGATGTCGAGCAGCCCCAGCCCCAGCCTGAGGCTGAGCCTGCCGCTGCTGAGCCTACTGCCGCTGAGCCTGCTGCTCCTGCTGAACCCGCCCCTGCTGCTGAGCCTGCCCCTGCCGCTGAGCCTGCTCCCGCTCCTGCCCCTGAACCCACCCCTGCTCCTGCTCCTGCTCCCGAGCCTGCTCCCGCTCCGGTGCCCGTTGCGATTGAGCCTGAGCCTGCTCCCGCTCCTGCTCCCGAGCCTGCCCCTGCTCCCGCTCCTGCGCCCGCTCCTGCTCCTGCTCCCGCTCCTGCTCCTGAGACGAAGGTGGAGCTGTAAACCATTTGTTTGTGTTGTGTTTCTTGGATGAAGTGTTTAACTATTATCGTCGAGAGGATGAGGGGAGAGAAGCGGGAAGTGCGCACATACCTCGTATGCATAATGGCCTTTTGCCTTCTGTTCGCTTCCGCAAATGGCGTGTGAAACGTAGATTCTGCCTGGGGTCCTACTCCTGTATCCACAAGGTGCAAAGGACAGTAGAGGAACCAGCAAACGGTGATTCATAGCTGGGGGAGTACTTCCAACGGAAAACCGTCATTGAGTACAATCACACGATTGTGCTTCATGAACCATCCATGACTACTCTGCACAACGCAAATGAAGTCATCAGAACCGGGGATGCGAGTAAAACACTCCGTCTGGATGTGCAGTCTTCGCCTCCATCACCCGTTTTTCAAACTGCTGCTCCTTCTACCATCAAGACAGTGGCGCCACGAACGGAGAGACCTAGTAGGTTCTGTTTTCCTCATCGTGACTGCGAAGCCCCTCCGCCACAGCAACAATTGCAAGGACCTACCGATCCAATTCCGACCATGGCGACGACGACCCGAACTCCGACTCTCCGATCTCCGTTTTTCTATCAGAGGGAGTCGCTGAGGAGTGAGACCTCTCAGTCATCAGCCATAAAGCATGATGTGACGTTTACAAGTCAGGGAACGTGATGATCGCCTCCTGGTTGTGATGGGTAGGATTGCTCGCTATTCGTACTTCCCTATTCTGCTGCGGCGATGGGCCGGGTAGGTTTCTGTGTTGTGGCTCACGCTGAGTCCATTCTCCATCGCTCTGTGTCTGAAGCCCGAGGAGGTGGATGACTTCGAACGACAGTTGGAAGCCAGTCAGTTTGACTCTCGGCTGTCCATCGTGCGGTACATCCCCGAGAACAATCTGACGTACCCGATCAACAAGTTACGCAACCTGGCGATCGGAAACGTGAAGACGGACCATTTTTGGCTGACAGACCTGGACATGTGGCCTTCTGGTGGGAATGCGCGCACAGCCTGAGGAGTAGACCGTCTATACAATGTCCTTCTTTCTCTTCCCGAGTCCGTCCTCAACAACGATCATCTAGCCGTCATCGTACCTGCATTCGAGATCTACGCCGGCAAGTGTGATTCCTTCGCTAACTGCTCGCGGATCGTCGATCGCATGTTCCCCGGGAAGAAGGACCAGCTGCTGCATTGCATTCGTTACCGCAAGTGTAATCGCTTCCGCCCTTGGGACGGGCTTCACGACTACCACTCTTCGCGGTGGATGATGAAGTCGTACACGCAGGACCTGACCAACGTGGTGTGCTTCAAGGGCAGCACACAGGAGCCGTACGTGATGGTGAAGAAGTCTCCGAGCCTGCCGCCCTTCGACGAGCGCTTCCTGAACTACGGGTACAACAAGGTGCAGTGGCTGGAGCACCTGCGCTATCGCGGGTACGCCTTTAGCGTGCTTACGCATGGCTTCGCGGTCGATGTGCCGCATCCTTTGTAGCCTTGCGGAAGGGGGATAATGTGTAGCTCCACGCTGCGGAAGCAGTTTATGGAGACGCGAGTGAAGCAGAACAAGACGCTGAACCTCGATTTGTACAATGCGTTCCGAGAGGAGCTGTCGCGGAATGAAGTGGATAAAAGTGTTGTGAAAATATGTGTTCCGAAGAAGGTGACCGTAGCGAGACCTTTTCTTCAGCGTAAGCATTGAGCCCTGTCCTGTTTTGAAACAAACACGCACAGAAGTCACGAATGTCATACGAAAGTGGAGAAGTACAACGACCACGACAATGACACCACAATGGGGAGAATCAGCTAAAGGACACAACTAGACCATGACTTCGTGTCGAAGAGTGCGGTGAAACACGAGCTTTGCGGGGTAAATGAACTCTTTTCCGTTTCTCTTCTTCTTCACAATCCAGGAGGATTGAGGAACTGCGCACGTGTTTGCCATAATGGGCACAGTGCGCTTATGGGCAACTAGGTTTCCACCACGCGAGCCAGCACGGACGCACAGGCGTGTACCTAGCCATCACACCCAACAGAGAGTACTACGGAAATTGGCACGCATTCTGCACACACCGCACATGCTGGTGAAGGAGCACGTGTGGACACTAAAATAATCCTCGGGTTTCCGAAGAGTCCGGCAGTACGGACACACAACTAGCGCATTGGGAAAAGGACGAAGATGGGACTGCATGGAGAGAGAGAATGGTTGGTGTGGGAGAGAATTGTGTTGGTTCCACGTTTACCGAGTCTGGTTTCCACGTTTCACTGCGATTCCTCTTTTTGGCACACCTAGGGTTTGCTGAACAATGAAAAGTAGAGGACTTTATAGGATTTGATTTATGTGTTCAGTCTGGCGAGTTGTCATCACTCATTGGATCAAATGGGAATGGGGATACGTATGGGAGGAATGAGGTGTACAAAGATAGTAGAGTGCGTGTGCAAGTTCAAAGGAGTGAATAATAGCTCCCGCATGATTTGGTTCCCGCTCCACGGAATGAGTCCAAGACACAAAAGCATTAGAAGTGTAAGAGAATAGGAGATGGTTGTCAGCATAAAACCCACTTCTATCGCAAATGAGGAAACACTGCCTAGAAGGACAAAGCAGTGTGTAATGGGACAGCACGAACACGAATAGGGTTGCTCGACCCAGCTTGCAGCCACGCATATGACGCCAACTGCAACATAAAAACTCGTGCGAACGACGCACGATAATAAATGTCGTCAGAAAAGAGTATTCGTCCAATCGTTTCCCCCGTTTACCACGTACTATCCATAAATATCGCCTCCCCAATAAATGTCGAAACACTAATATGAAAAGGAATACTCAGAATAAAACATGCTGAATAAGACCCTCTTCGTTGTTTCTATTCTTCTTTGTTGGTACGACCTCTCCCGATAACGCCTAGACGCGATCGCTTCGAGCGACCTCACTTGCCAGCCTAGCGAAGTCTACGTGAAGTTCACGAAGAAGAGCATGAGCAGCTACGCGAGTGAAGAGTCGTTTAAGGTTTACTCGGGAAACGAGTTGCTGATGACGAGTCCCACCTTCGCCAACAACGAGCTCCGTGACATTGAGTACTGCCTTCCGGCGACCCAGAACAACCAGTACACTATCCAGCTGCTGGACTCTGGAAAGGACTCGTGGCAGTCGGGCTCCTGGGTGCGGATTGCTGGCGTCTACGGAAACACCGTGTTCCGCAACCTTATGTCGGACGCCAACAAGGAGGACTACACCTTTTCCCTGTATTACGCCATCGCGAAGAACCAGCAGTGGAAGGCGTTCTCCTCGACCACGACCATCGACACTGCCTGGATGAGCCCCAGTTTCAGTGACGGGGAGTGGCAAGATGCGACTCTCGGCTCCTTCGAGACCTCGCTCACCGGCACGCAGTACTTCCGCAAGCACTTCACGTCCATCGCCGATATGGCCGCCTACGAGCTCCAGATGAACTATCGCTACGGCATCATCGCCCATCTCAACGGCAAGGAGATCTTCCGCGACCACATGCCCGCAGGCGCCGTGACGCCTGCCACGCTCTCCGACGGCGCCTTCCCCTCCACCGCCTTCTACGGCGTGATCCGCCCCGCGAGCGAGATGGTGGTGGGCGACAACGTGCTGGCGGTGGAGCTGCACTTCCCCGCGGTGGTGAGCACCTTCGTGGACTTCGAGGCGTTCCTGGCGCTGCTGGCGCCCTCCGTGCCGGCGGACCCGTGCTTCATCTATGGCGACGAGGTGTCGCTGTCGGCGGAGGTTGGCAGCAACGTGGAGAACATCTTCGACTTCGCGCGCAACAACTACTATACCGTGCCCTTCGGACAGTTCCCCAGTGCCATCACCTACGCCTTCCGCGGCTCGCAGCCCTTCGTGAACGGCATCCGCATCTTCCCCTACACGGGCTACGCCGCCTCGCCGGGCTCCTTCGCGTGGGAGGGCAAGCGCGACCTGGCGAGCGCCGAGTGGACGCCCATCCTGACGGCAACGGGCGTGACCTACACCAGCTCCACCTACCGCTCCTTCTTCAGCTACCTCGCTGCGGGACTCTACAGGAGCTACCGCTTCGACATCCGTGCGGCGGCTGCCACGTCCTACGGGCGCGCGTACGAGGTGCAGCCGTTGGTGTGCTCCTTCAGCGCGCCGAGCAGCATCGAGTTCGAGCAGCCCGCCTACTCGTTCTTCGCAGACTACGACGAGGTGACGGTGAGGCCGAAGGTCATCGAGTTCACCAACTGCACCGTGACGCCCGCTCTGCCCGCTGGACTGACGCTCGACGCGACCACCTGTGTCATTTCGGGCAAGAGTGCAGTGGCGAGCTCGGGCACCTACGAGGTGACGTCCGAGACGTACGGGCAGACGTACCGCGGGTCGTTCGCGCTGGAGCTGGTGGCGTGCGACGGCATGCTGGCGAGCGTGGTGCGCACGTACAAGAGCGACGCGTACCTGGAGAGCTTCACGATCACGGACGCGAGCAGCCAGGAGGTGGTGCTGAGCGTGGCGGAGAATGCGGGCCAGGTGAGCCACCAGGAGTGGTCGGCGGTGGTGTGTCTCACGGGCGCGAAGTACACGGTGGCGGTGAGCACCAGCACCAACTACTGGGAGAGCATGTCCTTTCTGTACGTGCGCGCCGTGCTCAGCGGCGACGCCTACGAGACGGTGCTGCGCGCGCACTACGACGCCAACCTGGGCATCCCCGCCGTGCGCTCCTTCTACGGGCAGTGGGCCGTGGCACCCAAGGGCAGCTGGGAGTACAAGATGGGCGAGGTGCCCGCCGGCTGGCAGACGGCCTCGGGCTGGGAGAGCGCCGTCGATGGGCAGCTTCCCCGCCTCCACCAACACCATCCAGCTGTACAAGAAGACCTTCACCGTGGCCTCGGTGGAGAACGTGTCCGGCGTCGTGATCTCGCTGCGCTATTTGTACGGTTGTGTGGTTTACCTCAACGGCCACGAGGCCTTCCGCAACGGCGTGACGGGCGATCTGACTGCCTCGTCCATCGGTCTGAACGCCTACACGGACCTGCTCTACCGCCAGATCTCGCTGCCCGTGAAGACCATGGTGTTCGACGACACGCCCGCCGTCAATTATGTGCAGCAGGGTACCAATGGGATTGCCATCGCGATTGTGGCGCAGACCACCACCCAGACTGCCTCCGTGTTCGACTGCGCGGTGCGGCTGATGGGCGAGGCGGAGTCGTCGCGCCTGTTTGAGAACAACGTGCTGTACGGGTACATCCAGGGCAACCCGTCGCTGGTGGCGAACCAGCACTACGACTACGCGATGTACTACAACACCTGCAACACCAACTACTGGACCGCCGTGTTCAACAACGACCGCCGCGAGTGGATCTCCTCGGTGACGCTGTACCTGCACTACCAGCAGGCGGACCGGCAGCCCAGACGGTTCACGCTGAAGGCGCGAAACACCAACCAGGAGGAGTGGACGGTGCTGAAGGAGGTGACGGGCATGACGTGGTCGCTGGTGGGCCAGCACAAGAAGATCTGGCTGGAGAACAACAAGCCCTACAACCAGTACCGCTTCGAGAACTTCGGCACGGGCGACATGGCGAAGTGCGCCTGGCGCCTGGGCTCGCTAGACCTGACGGCTGATGCGACGGCGACGACGGTGCCCGATCTGTCGTACCCCTCGCCCGTGGTGGTGAGCAAGGACGTGGAGATGGGCGAGGTGTACCCCAACTCCGAGTATTACTTCGACTTCACCGTGACACCCGCACTGCCCGCCGGCCTCTCGCTCGACCCCAGCACCGGCATGATCTCGGGCACGGCGCACGAGGTGGTGACGCAGGCCGCTTACACCGTGGAGGCGAAGCGCGTGAGCGGCGGGCGGGCGACGGCGGTGGTGGAGATCTCAGTGGAGGTATGCACGGGCGGCAAGAGCCTGATCACGCTGGTGGTGCGCACCGACTCCTACCCCGAGCGCGCGTCCTACAAGGTGTTCGCGGGCCGCGGCACGAGCGGCGAGGTGGTGGCGGCGCTGGACAAGTTCGCGGTGAAGAATGCGCTGAGCTACGGCGACTTCTGCCTGCCGCACGGGCTGTACACGGCGCAGATGTTCGACTCCGCGCAGTCGGGCTGGGGCAGTCCGGCCGGCTGGTGGCTGAGCGTGGACGTGGGCGAGATGGTGTTCGAGACGGGGCAGGTGCCGCGCGGTGTGGAGTCGGTGTCCACCGTGTTCTCCTCGCTGCTGCCGTTCCAGGTGGAGGTCGACGAGTGGAAGCTGTTCAACAGCGAGAATGTGGTGAGCGAGGGCTGGAAGGCTGTGGAGTTTGATGATGCGGAGTGGCAGAGCGTGAAGGCGGCGGCGATGGGCAACCACGTCGGAACCACGGCGTACATCCGCCACGAGGTAACTATCCCCAGTCTGGAGGACTACCACGTGCTGAACGTGCGTGTGAAGTATGTTGGAGGTGTGGCTGTGTACTTCAACGGCAGAACCGTGGCGCGCTTCAACCTGGCGGACCCGTTCACAGCCGCCACGGAAGCCACGACGATGCACGACGCCTCCGCCTTCTCCAAGTTCCACGTGATTCTGTCCACGGTGGGCGCCGTGGAGGGCAAGAATGTGATCGCTTTTGAGGTGCACCGCACGGCGGACCAGTCGGAGCTGGTGTTCGACGCGACGGGCGTGTTCGGCGTGAACGACTGCTCGCCGGTGCTGGACAGCTTCGCGGCGCTGGAGAGCAGCACTGTGAGCACCACCACCATCGCGGGCCTGTTCGACCTGAAGACGACGGCCTACGGGTACCTCGCCAACGCGGCGCACGCCTACGCGCAGTGGACGGTGGAGAACCTGGAGGGCTCCAAGTGGAACTCCTTCGCCATGCAGACCATCCTGGACCGCGAGGGCTACGGCTTCTCCGTCTACGGCCGCTTCGCCGAGGCCGACGAGTTCACCACCGGCGTGTCCGTGGCCGGGCAGGCGACGCCCAACCGCGGGCGGGCGGCGTGGCCCATGCCGGTGGGCATCGCGGGCTTCCGCCAGTTCAAGTTCGAGGTGGACGTGGCGGCGAGCGGGACGGTGACCATGTACGCCTTCGTGCCGCAGTACTGCCGCGCCTCGGGCTCCGGCGCCTGCCCCGCGGTGGGCGACTTCCCCGCGGTGGGCGAGGGCGAGATCTCGCCGGGCGCCTGCCCCGAGGGCTTCTACGGCTACGCGTACAGAGAGTGCACGGGCGGGCAGCTGAGCGACGTGCACACGGAGCGGTGCGCGTACAAGGAGCCGGCGAACCTGGAGTACGCGACGGCGACCTTCGTGTTCGTGAAGGACGTAAAGTCCTCCTCCGGCGCGCCCTCCTTCAGCAACCTGATCACGGAGTTCTACGTGCAGGAGGACACGCCGCTGCCCGCCGGCTTCGCGATCGACGCCGCCACGGGCGAGATCACGGGAGTGGCGACGAGTGAGTTCGACGCGGTGCGCGTGGTGGTGCGCGGCAAGAACCCGTCGGGCGAGACGCTGGCGGAGATCTCCATCGCAGCGCGACTGGGGTACTGCCCGCCGGAGGGACTGTTCGAGCGCACGCCGGTGGGCGAGGACGTGGCGTACGCGTGCTCGCAGCAGGGCAACTACGTCGGCACGCAGCATCGGCTGTGCGTACTGGGCGAGAAGGACGGCGAGTGGCAGAAGGTGAGGGGCAGCTGCGTGTCGGTGTCGGTGGTGGTGGTGGGAGCGGTGGTGGCCATCATCATCATCGCCGTGGTCATTTACTTGATAGTCAGGTCCTCGCGCAAGGCGAAGGCGGTGGGAGGCGTGCGCGGAAAGCAGGCCAAGGAAAACCGCGTGAAGGCGGAAAAGCAGGACAAGAGGCCGGTTCGGATTTAGAAATGCGAGTTTGGAGTGTTTGGTGGAAACAGAAGGGGCTAAATAGAAAACTAATAGAAAGAGAGAGAATCCACGTGGGAGACGGGCGCCTGCAGCTTTTCCAGGTTCTTTGTCACGAGGTCGTACAGCAGCGCGTAGTTGTTGCGGAAGCTCTGGATCGAGAGCTTCGTGTTGAAGAACTGCGTCTCGTCCACCTGGCAGATGCACTTCGCGTAGTCCATCACGGAGGGGTTCGAGACCATCTGCACGATGTAGTTGCCGCGCGTCGTGTAGTAATTCGAGATGGAGTCGAGGATGCTGTAGGCCTCGTCCTCCACATCGGTGATGGTATCCACGCACTCCTCCTGGATCGCCACGCCGAAATCGTTCCCGTCCTCCATCCGCGGAATCTTGAGCGTAATCCACATCTTGATTGCGCTGCAGAGAACCACGCACTCCTTCACCTCCTTCTTGAGGAACTCCAGCATGGAGTGCAGGTGCTACGCGTCAATACGCCCCCCTGACCCCACTTTGTTGATAGGGACAACGCAGTCCGATGGAAACGGAATGGGCGCCTTCTTGTCGTCCTTCTTGTCGTCCTTCTCCTTCTTCACACCGACCTTGAATTCCCGCTCGATGTCCGCGCTGAGACTCAGATGCTTGTGCGTCTTCCTCCAGTCGTCATAGCTCTTGTGTGTTTCGCCAACGTACTTCAAAAGTACCTTCTCCTTGCGCTCCGCCATGTAGGCCATCACGTACTTGTCCACGGAGATTTCCTGTCGCACCTCCTGGAACGTTTTCTTGAAAAGAGGCTCCTTCTACAGAGAGTGAGATGAGGGGCTCCTTTCGCGCCACAGTCACTTACGTCCATGTACTCCGTCAATTCCACCACCTTCTCGGGAATGCGCGTGAAGAACAAGCGTTCGCCCTCCTTCATGATGTTGTCGTTGATGCTCTTCACGTCCGCCTTCAGCCGCACCACCAGCTCCTCCTTCGGCTTCGCCTTCGTCTTCTTGGTGTCCTCTCTTGCCATCACGGAAAAGATGCTCTTCTTTTCCATGCTCTTCTTTTCCTTCGATCCAGATGCCTTCGTGCGGTTCTTCATCGTATTTGGACGCAGCAAGCAACAGAAGAATGCGATGGCCTGGGTGCCTCTTCCCTTCCCTCATTTGCATTGAATCGATGGTGTGAACGCGGGGAGTGTGGTTTGTGTGGTTGTGTGGGTCCATCGATGAACACGGGCTCAGAGCCAGTGTATGCTCACAGAATGGGATTTGGGGATGAACACAGTGTATACTTGCAAAAGGGAAGGACCGTGGGTCACATGAAAAGGGCCTCTCTCTATCCACTCAAACGGCAGAGTATCTCGTTCCTGTCAAGAAAATGGAAGCGGGGGGAGGAATCCCTCCAATTCCAGTGGGGTGGCGAAGGCTACGAGAGCATTCCCATCTGCTGTCGCGCTGGGTACAATCACTCCCAACTTACTCCCTGTTCCAAAGACTCGTTTCTACAAGAGAGCACAGATACGCTAGGGCCGTGTCGTCCCGCGGAAGACACAGGGGAAAGGGCCACGTTGCTCCAGGTGCGTCGGAACCTGTGTTTTGTGTTCTCTGTTTTCCATCAGAAGTGTTTATTCTACAGTATCGTAACTTCATTCACTGGTTCCGGAAGCGTTGTGTGATGATTCTGTAGACATGGGTGCTTTTAAGTATTTCCTTTCGCCTAATGATCCCAACGGTGTCTATGTTTTGTCCTCTATTTGCGCTGAGGTCGGGTAGGGCTCAGCACTCCCAATCACGCCTAGTTCCCTCGGTGTTCTCATCGCGTCCTTCCTCCGTAGCCTGATCAACTCCTCGAACACCACCACCGACTGGGGTGACTGCACCTGGCAGAAGATCCAGGTACCCGTCCGTCTTTTCGCCTTACCCCTAGCAATTGGACGCCAAGTGCCTGCGCATCCTTATCAGAAACATGGGCAAGGGTCTGTGGTGGAGCCAGTTCTCCAACATCATCAGTGAGCCTCGGAGGACGGATCTCACTCCTAGTCATGCTCCTCGGCATCATCACCTGCATTCCCTTCTTCGTACTACTAAATTGGAGGACTAACCTGTAGGCTATGGAGGATCTGTTCAGTGTCCACGAGGGTGCTTCTGTGATGCGCAACTGCCTGATTGCTGGTACCGTGCTGGAGATCATGAGCTCCGCCTTCAAGGTGGGCATCCGCAGCGCCACGGGCGTGACGGGCTACTTCTTCGCTCCCGATGAGGGCAAGAACATCAACGTGGACCCCGCGATGGCCATGGCCTCCTCCATGCTCCGCAACTGCTTCACCTGGGTCACCTTCTTCCGTGACGCCATTCTCGCCGTGGGCGTGTACATCTCCGCCGTGTACGACAGAGAGGCCAACGTCATCGGTGGCACCTGGAGAGTGCTGGGCTGGATCACCGCCATCTGCGGTGCGCTGAACACCGTGATGGAGTTCCTGAAGGTGTTCAACTACGGCTTCTTCGACAACGAGTCCGACTACACCTACTACATGTTCCTGATCGTGTACACCGCCTGGCTGTTCGTGTTCGGTATGCACTGCAAGTCGCTCACCGCTGGCGAGGGTCAGGGCATGCTCGGCAACGAGGACGCCGCCACCTCCGGCTCGGAGGTCAGCGACAACGAGCCTGTGACTGCTGCCGCTGCGGCTCCCGCGGAGTCGTCGGAGGAGGAGGCTCCCAAGAAGAAGAGACGCCATCACAAGAAGCAGCAGGAGTCCGACGATGACGTTTAAGCACTGTTTAATCCTTTGTTTGGGAGCAAACACGGCACTAATACAGGTTATCGTCTACGGGTGGAGCGCGAACGGCTGCGGCTATAACTGGAGCGGCTGTAGCTCCCCGAACGACTGCGGCTGTAGCTCGGCGAGCGGCTGTAGCTGTAGCTTCGCGAGCGACTGTAGCTCCGAGACCGGCTGTAGCTGCGGCTCGACGAGCGTCTGGAAGAACGTCGCGATGCGTGTCTCGAGCGGCGATCGCTAGAAATCACGGAAGAGGCGAATGCCCGACTGGTGGACGCTTCGGCGGCGGAGCAGCGGCTTCAGCAGGCGTTTGTGTGACGTCGCGGGCTTCTCCTCCCTACGATGACACCCAGACGATTGTCTCTACTTCTTGCTGCTTTCCGCAACGCACTCCAGAGTGATCTGCTTGCCTACAGTCAAAACAACCCACCAAGGAAACCATCGATTTGTCCCTTGTTCATTCCCTTAAACGCCGCGTCCCTGTCCTCCACGGAGTGCATCGTCACCGTTGCCACGGAGGTGGGCACCTTCGTTCCATTGTGGAACTCAATTGCCACAGCATCGACCATGCCGAAGCAGCCGAAGATTTCCCGAAGGTGGTTCTCGTTCACATTTCTACAGCTCACACGATGAAGCGAAATGAACATAGACAGGTTCCGAATCCGCAAAATGGTGCCGTTTGGAAGCGTCTCCTTCGTCCTATCCATAAGCATAAGCGAAAAAGCCCCTACGCTTTCGCCTCCTCTCTCCGTGGGCTGCGGCTCCGGCTTTGATTCCTACTTTGGTGAGGCGAGGCTTGGCAGCCACCCACTTTCTATTTCTTTCCACAGACATGGAACGGCTTGAAGATCGGCTTCCTAGCCATCAAAGCGGAAAAGGGACTGCTCACTCGTGTTCGATCGGCTTCTCGAATGGGATTCAGGCATTTGCTGGGAGAACGAGCTTCAATCTGATTCAAAAACAGGAAAAGAAAGCTCAGCACAAGAGTGGGCGATTTCGCCCCAGACCCGCGGTTCTCTCCTTCAAGCCCATCCAGCACAACTACGTTGGCTGCGAGCAAATTGAGGATGGAAAAGTACCTGAGTCCGGAGAACATTGAGGACTACAACAAAAAGGAGTTCTGGGACCAAGCCTTTGAGCAATACAAGAGCGTCTACGACTGGTATGGCAACTTTACCGACTTCAAGCGCTACTTCTCGGAATACATGACGAAGGGAAGCCGCATTCTGCTCGTTGGCTGCGGAAACAGCTCCCTCGGCGAGAAGCTGTTGTCTATTACGCATCCGGTGATCTCCTAGCTACGACAACGGGTATCACGACGTCACCTGCATCGATTACAGCGAGACCGTCATTGCCACCATGATGAAGCGTCGCGGAGGAAGGAAGAGTCTGCAGTACATGGTTATGGACGCAACGAAGATGTCCTTCGATGATGCCTCATTCGATGTGGTCATCGACAAGGCGGGGAGTGTTCAACTGTGCTCATGCGTAGGCGTGTCTCGATGCCATTTACGCCGAAGACAATGAGAAATGCAAACTGGATGCCGTGACCTACATGAAGGAGACCCTGCGCGTCCTGAAGCCCAGCGGAGTGCTCTTCACGATTTCGATGTCGCAGGACTTCATCTGCTCCGCCTTCCACGGTGCTCGCTGCTGCAGGGCTGTGATGCGTAGATGTCGTGAGTCCCTTCTTCACGCACGTGTACCTGCTTCCACAGCCAGTGACCACACCCCTCACAAACCCCCTCTTCCTCTATGTGACGATCAAGGAGGCCAATCCAAAGCCCTTCCAATTCCATTTCCAGCCTCCCTACGGTTTCTTGTGCGGATCGTCTCCTCTCTATGACGGGTAGCAGAGGCACCACCGCAAACGACACGGCCGAGTCTCCGGAGAAGATTACCGCGGCGGCCTTCACGGAGCGCATCACGGAGACGCGCCACTTCTTCATCGGACGAAACAAGCTGCGAGCCATTGAGAAGGCCGCTGCCGAGCCCGTATTGTCCATCACCCTGTCGCTTAGCAAATCCAGGAGTTCCACCATCGCCGTAACTCCACAACCACCCCATCTCATGGCTTAGAACAAGTACAAGTTCGATGTCTGGGATTCCCCGAATTCGGGGAAGGCCTCTCCCGTAACCTGCGCGCTCATCGTCCCTGTTGGCAACGAGTCGTCCCCCTCGTTTACGACCTCGGAAAGTGTCCATCAGTTAATCGAGAGTGTGCGCGCTGACCGCATGGTCGTCATCACGCGCCAGGGCTCGCCCATGCGCAACAGGGAAATCGACGACGCGGCGGTGCAGAGCGATGTACGCGATTTCCTTCCGAACTTCCTCCCCACGCACGGCAGCCAGCAAATCATGATCTTTGCGCCGCCCAAGGAAGAGGCCGAGGGAAACACGATCGCCTCGGGCAAATTGGAATCGGGCGATTCCTTCGTGGTTCAAGACTTCCCGCTGGAGGGCAAGCACTTCAGCCGCCGCCTGAGCTTCACGAGCAACCTGAAGGCGACGCAGTCCGAGATGCTGTTCCATGTGGCCGGAAAGAAGAAGAAGGTGTTCGAGCCCACCGTTCTGACCTTCTCCATTCACCGCTGCATGGCCGCGGCCCTCCTGGCCTGTCCGCCCGCCACCTCCGCGCCGCGCATCGTGGTGCTGGGCGTGGGCGGCGGCTGCCTGCCCTCCTTCTTCCACGCGTTCTTCCCCGCGGCGCGCATCACGGCGGTGGACATCGACGCGGCGGTGGTGCGCGTGGCGCGCGAGTTCTTCCGCCTGCCGGAGGCGGTGGAGACGGTGGTGGCGGACGCGCTGGAGTATGTGAAGGCGCTGGCGGCGCGTGCGGAGGCGGTGGATTACCTGTTCGTGGACATCGACGCGAAGGACCCGGGAGAGAACACGTCGTTCCCGCCGATGCCGTTTTTGAGCGTGGGCGCGGCGGTGGTGGTTGAAGTATAGAAGGGTTTCTTGGAGGAGGTGAAGAAGGTGCTGGGCCCGCGCGGCGTGGCGGTGTACAACCTGTGCGCGAAGAAGCCGGCGTTCTTCGCGGTGTGTCGGCGGCAGTTCGCGGGCGTGTTCGCGCAGGTGCACGGCATGCAGACGGAGGACGTGAACCAGATGTTCCTGCTGACGGACCGCGCGGTGCTCACCACGAAGGAGGCGGCGGACGCGCAGCGCACGGAGGAGACGAAGGCGCTCCTGCCCGACTTTGTCTTCCCCTCGTCCTTTTCGTCTGTTTGTTACAGTCTCGTCTGTCAGTGACATCACTCCTACATTTGATAATATCACTCGTCTTTCAATTCGGAACATCACTCTTCAACTCCTGATACACGCCTCTCCAACAAACAACACACCGCTTATTGCAGTCTCATTCTGATCTTGTTCTTGGACACCGCCACGCCGATCAGGTTCCGGTTGTCCACGATCGTGTTGGTCTCCTTGTCCACCACGTAGAACACACCGAAGTTGCGCGACGCGTAGCCGTACGGCAGCGACTCGATCAGATCGCCCTTGCTGTTCGCGTAGATGGCTCTGCCCGGCGTCAGCTTCTTCTTGGAGCTCACCGTCAGGATGCCGCCCAGCTGGATCTCCGCCACGCCCTTCTTACCGTTGGCCTTGGCGATGCCCAGCAGACGCGGGTAGGAGTCCGCCAGGTCGATGCGCGTCGAGAAGCGGCCGTTCACCTTGCGCGTCTCGATGATCACGAAGTGCTCCTTGCCCAGCTCCGCCACGTCGAAGTGGAAGTAGTCCAGGTGCTCGCCGCGACCCGGTCGGCCGACCACGAAGGTGGGCGAGGTGGCGAGGATGTCGTTAGAGTCGGTGCGCGAGCCCATCACCATCATCAGGCCGTGCGCCACGCCGTCCTCGTACGTCACCACGAACTGGCGGTTGTTCAGCACCGTCACGTCGATCTGCTCGAAGTCCACGATCGATCCGCCCTTCTGCATCACGGCCTGCGCGCCGAACGAGATGCTCTCCTTCTGGCGGTCGAAGCTCAGCAGCACGGCGCGCACGCCGTTGTCGAACAGGTCGCTGTAGGCGATGATCACGTGGTCGCGGCCGATGTTGTCCATGCCGAACCAGCCGCACGTCATCGACCAGGGCACGTAGATGTGCTCGCTCACCGTCATCGCGCCGTCCTTCAGCGTCACCAGCCACGCGCGCGTGCTGGTGTACGGCGACGTGGAGTTGTGGACCTTGCCCGTGGCCGCCACCACCCAATGGTTGCTGTCCATGCCCGCGATGCCGTGGAAGTCCAGGCGGCGGTGCATCAGCTTCGCCTGCGCCTTCAGCACCAGCGAGGGCTTGTCGCCGTCCACCCAGCTGCCGTAGTTCGTGTAAAGGAAGAAGCCGTTCTCGTACACCATCGCGAAGGTGTCGTCGTCCAGGTTGTCCACGTGGGGGAAGCGGTCCTCGTCGATGTTCATCTCCAGCGGCGTACCCACATTCAGCTTGAAGGTGTTATCCTTGCGCTGCACGATCACGGGCAGCAGCGTCGTGCGGCCCACGATGATGTAGCGGTAGCCGCTCAGGTGCACCAGCTCGCGCACGCGGAATCGCTCCGTGCCCTCCATAGGCAGCTCCACCGTGTTGCCCTGGTACGTCTCGCCGTGGCAGTTCGCCTGGAAGATGGTGGCGTAGCCGTCGTACACGACGAACACGTGGTCAAAGTCGAGGCGGCGCACCTTCACGTGCTTCATCTCGTCGGTGACCTCCTTGTAGGAGGAGTCGCGGTACAGAGTGAAACCAGCGCCCGGCCAGATGTTGCCCTCCTCATCGAGGGACACGGGCATACCGGCCTTGATGCTGGTGTACTGGGCGAGGTAGGGGAACTTGTACGTGTACACCTTCGACATGATGGTGGACTACGATCAACCCCAATTGGAGAATCTACGGTACTGCAGAAGCCCAGGCTCACACAGCTCAGAATGAAGGCGAGGAGCACGAGGATGATGGACAGGTAGTAGCAGAGAGAGGTACGGAGGTCGTTGTCCTTGCTGTACACCGCTCCGTTCCCCTTCTCGTTGATGAGGGAATCCATGTCGTTGTAGTTCCTATCCGTCACCTTTCTGCTCCAACACCCACATGGCTATGTTATTTGTGCATAGCAGTGTGCGTTCCAAAACGCTGGTTCCACTTGTCATTCATGGGCGCGACGACATACATGAGATTCAATTGTGTTCCTTTGGATTTGCGCTCTTTCCTTCTGCGCACTATGCACTGTGAATGGTCCGGTGCTGTTTTCAGCAGCAACCATGCAGATGCGTCAAGTGGAAGCACATCATCCAACAAACAGTTTTAGCTAGATGACATCATGCTTTTGCGAATCTCCTCGTCCAGCCTCCTTTCCAACTCCTCCGCGGCGATCGGCCCCCTGTCGTTGTGCAGCGCTCTGCGCACCATCTCCTCCTCCTGGTAGGGCTCCTCCGGCTCGTGGAGGAACAATCCCCTCGCATTCCCGATCGGAGCGGGCTCTTCTCTCGCCTCGCCTCCCTAGCCGTGAAGCAACTCTTCCACAGCAACCACAAGGCGTGATTTGCGAAGGTGGGGTAACGCAAAAGAGGAGACGCTTTTCACCTGAATTCGGCTCCAAACCTTTCCTTCGCTGTCGATGCCTTCGATGTATCGCGGCTGGCAAATGACGCCCGCGACCATTCTCCGATTCCCGATTCTCTCCACATAGGTCAGTTCCGGCTTCCTCTGCACCATCTCATGGTTGTACACCTACGGGTAATCTCAACTCCGCAGAGCGCCCACACGCGACTGGACATGTTGCGTATCGATCGACGGGTAGTTCACCACCAGGTTCCTCCGCTTCGCCGGCGCCAGCGGTGAGATGGGCGCGCGTTGGTGCTCCTCCACCACCTCCTCCGTGCGCCATTTCCGTTGGCGACTCGCACGGCGCCTCCTCCGTCAGGAAACTCACCTCCTCCTCCGTCGCCGCCGCCACCAGCGTGGGCGCGTGCGGCGCCTCCTGCAGCAGCGGCGCCGTCTTGTTGGCGGAGGGCACCTTCTGCACGAGGAAGGCAGTGGCGGCGGACTCGATGTCCCGCGAGCGGAAGGCCGGATCGACGTCGGGTGTGATTTGCTGCACCCCGTGCTGGCTCATCCACTGTTGGCGGCGCACCTGCGTGAGCGAGAGGCGAGGCGGCGGATGCGAGGAGCGCGCGCTGATCGGAGGGTCCGGCGTGGGCGAGTGCGTGAGGCGCGGGCTGAGGGCTGTCCCAACGGCCGTGGGCGCGGAGTGAACCGCCGCGATGGACCAGGCGCTGCTCGCGGGTTCGCTGGCTACAGGCTGGATGGGCGCGGGTTCGGAGGGCGTGGGGTTGATGTGCGCCGGCTCGCTGGTCACAGGCTCGATGTCCATAGGCGCCGTGGCAGCAGGCTCGACGTGCATGGGCTCCGAGGGCGTGGGCTCGATCGTTGCGGGCTCAGCGGTCTCACGGCATGCGTCAGGCTCCACAGACTTGGCAGCCGTGGGAAGCGGCTCCTCTGCAGCGGGCTCGACAGACACGTCTGCCACAGGCTCAGCAGCCATTGGCTCGACGGACGCAGTGGCAGCGTCACTCACAACTGCAGGCTCACTGTCATTGTTAATGACTGCAGGGCCACCATCATTGCTGGCAGGAACAGCCTCACTGTTGGTGGCGCTGATGGACTCCGAGAGCTGGTTGGCTGGGAGTGAGAGGGGGAGAACGGCCGCACAGAGCATTTCGATGCAGTTCTCCACGCCGCGCTCCTTTGCCTCGTTGAACAGGTTGTCCACGGAGACGCGGCGGCTCGGCTCGGGGATCCCACTGCGGGTTAGGAGAGAGGAGGAGAGAAACAGATTGAGAATCCAGACGATGAAGGTGAACAGGCCGGAGAGCAGCAACGCCTTGTTTTTCTTTCTCGAAGTAGGAGTAGCTGATGAGCAGCACGTCGGGAATATTGATGGAACGGCAAGCGTTGGTGAAGATGGAGATGTTGTCCCGCTTTTGAAAAATGGATAAGTCTACAATCAACAGAAACATAGGAAAAAACGATCGGAAACAGTAGGATCTTGAATATCTCTGTCAGGAACTAGTTTCTTGAAGAGTCTGCACAGGATCTACTCGGTTAACCAACAAGCCAACACGCACAACACCATCCTCCAGGTCTTGTTGCAAGTCGCCAGACAACGTACAACCGAGAATTCTCTCCAGGACACCAATCATAATCTTTTCCTCTTCCTACAAATTATAGATACAATGATTAATCCACAGCCGTAGCAACACTCTTGAACCGCGTGATCTCCTCATCGATGGCCACATCATGGCATAGATTGAATTGGTGAGCATTCGAGTAGTTGTGACGTCGAATGTACTCGCTAGCACCCGATTCTGGACTGGACTCCTGCATGGGCACAACCGACTCACTGGATGAATCTACGCATGATCAGCAGTACCATGACAATGCCAACGAATAACCAAAATGGAAAGATGATTCCCACTGAGTCTCACAAAAGACAAGATGCCGCTTTCCCACGGGTCTCTGTGCAAGCAGGAACGAAAAAGAAGAGAGAACGGAAGAGAAAAGAGATAAGCCCCAAGTGGGATTCGAACACACGACCTGCCGCTTACGAAGCGGATGCTCTACCAACTGAGCTATTGAGGCACGTTTTGGCTTCTCTCTTTGGCTACATTAGGCAGGGCACTCGCTCGAATGAAGTGAAAGAGAGAAAAGAGAAGCCCCAAGTGGGATTCGAACACACGACCTGCCGCTTACGAAGCGGATGCTCTACCAACTGAGCTATTGAGGCGCTCGATCCTGCTCCCTCCTCTGTGTATTTGAGAGGAGAGCTCGAGACAAAGAAGACGCCAATCAGAAAAGAATGAGCATCGCGCTATGTGAGAACTGCGATGTTCTACTCCATATCTTCTCCTACTTGCCACAATGGGACGTAATGGAAGAAGTCCGTTATGTGGGCAAGCGATGGTTGGAGGCAGCGCTAATGAAGTACTTCAGTTTTGAGTGAGTGATCAACAGCGCTATTCTAGTTGATCCACGCATCGAAGTCGAGAATCAGTGGAGATATCGCACATTGCAGAGTGCGATCGATCACTGCAAAGATGGGTCCATCATTATTGTGGATGTTGCATCGAATGGAGTGACTGATGAGTAGAATGCTCGGATCCAGCCAATACACATTTCGAACAAGACTATCATCCTCATATCAAGAAGTACAGACAAGAAACTGGAATGGAGGATTCCTGATTCGGAGTGCTGTTTGTTCGAGCTGCAACATGGTGGCACCGTTTTTTTGTGGATGATGCATAGCAACCCTGTATCTCTCTGATCTCTCCGTTCACTGCTCTGTGAATCGGGACAGGGATCAGGAGTGCTTCCTCTTTTCTGGATCCAACTCTGCATTTTACGTTAAGAACTGCCAATTTATAACTGAAACAACACCCTCACTGTCATTTTTCACTTCACAAAGCGGTCAGGTCACGTGAAATCATGTGAGCTGTGTGATCCATAGTCTATATGAAACGCTGCTTTCCGGGTTTGCTCACTGTGTGCGTGCTTCTGGGAATTGCGTCATCCAGCACTCTCGCTTCATCCATTCTTCAAGGGAATGCGTGACGGTTCACGAGGGAACGTTGGCAATGACAGACTGTGAAATCAAATGCGGCAGAGATGCATTAGCGGGAATCCTGTACGATAGTCCCAAGCACCGTGCCATTCTCACCAAGGTGACCATTCAGGGCAGCCGAATTGGAGTCTTGCTTCAGGGAAGCTGTCGGCTTGAAGACTGCTGCATCGAGCGTTGCAAACAGGTGGGTGTGCAAATCGACAACAAGGAAGAACCGTTATCGATTGTGATGAAGAAGTGCGTTGTGAACCGTTGCTTAGAGGGGATTCGAGGAAGGGCTGTGGATCTTGTGGTTGTGGAGTCAACGGTGAAGTACAGCAAGACGGGAATTCTGGTTACGGAAAGCTCGTTCTTCCAGTGCTTGAAGTCTCAAATCAATTCGTGCGCAGTTCTGGCGATTGCGTGCAAGTCCGTTCTGAGCGTGCAAGTGAGCGAGAACCGCATATACGACTGCCACAAGGGAGTTAAATTGGATGACGTGCACTTCTTCAGGATGGAATCGAATTGCATTGCCTACGTCCAAAACAGCGTTCTTCTTTTCCATCAGACGATGGTAATGCCACTTCCTTGGTTTAGTGATGAATAGAAGGGGTTTTCGGTCAGAGAGAATTACATCTGCCTATCCTACGCCAGTTCTCAACTGATCGATTCCGAGCCGTATATCGACGAAGACTGCAGGGTGGAAGACAACACCATCTTCTCCAGGGAGGAGGTGACGTGGGTGCTGTGCTGTATCTTCACGTATAGAGACGTTCTCTTTGGAAACGGATTGAACTCTGTGTACAACGGTGTGATCGTGATCCCTCCTGTGGAGCGCGATAAGGGCATTTCGTAAGGTTATGCGCACTACGTGAGACCTAGATTCAACGACTTTCTGTCAAGATTCAACCCCTACAAGAGCATTCTGAAGGGATGGATTGTCCCTCTTTCCCTCACTATTCTCGGCGTCTTTTCTCTTTCCTATTTGCATTCGCGGAAGTATTAGTTGATTCTTCGTTTGTGTTCTGTTTACTAAAGATGTGTGTTCTCCGCCAAATGTTTTAAATAACCGTTGTTGAAAACCTAATGCTCATTTTGCGGATCCATTTCCAGTATTATTCATCGGCGGGCTATAGGATGAGTAGTGGTAATACTGTGAACAAGACTCAGCCTATACAACTTGATTGTGAGTACTGTTATGCCGCTCATGAAAAGTAGCTATTCATTTATCATACGGGGATAATGTATCTTTTTTCACGGGAGAAGATAATGTGAGAATCGATGATAACCTTGATCCTCTGTTCGACATGTCAAAAGATGAATTCACAATCCAGGGCATAAACGATGTCGGTGAGATTGGAGGTTCCTTTGGGGGAGGTCTCTCGGGAGATCTTCAAGACATGCCCCTTACAACAACTGCCATTCCCTCCTTTGGAACGACCAAAATGGAGGCTACCCCAGATGCAAGTCAGATGAGCGTTAAAGGGAAGAATCAGCTGAAGAGGCGGCAATCCCAGCCCACTCTCAGCAAAGGACAACCAAAGCGAAAGCGAAGAACGGTCGCAAAGTCGGAGGACAATCTAGCGATGCTTCCGGCACTGCAGCCAATGGCGCGTGACCTGTCTCGAATTCCGCGTAACAACATGTACAACGGGAAAGTCCAGCTTCTGCCCCAGGGTGCAGGCCAGCCGAACCCCGCGACGAAGGGCCTCGGCGTGCCCATTCAGCCGAATCTCGCCCCTGCCCCGGAACTGAATCGGCGCCAGAGTGCCGAGTGCCTGTTCTCTCTCTCTTTCACACCGTAGCTGCGGGTCGCAAGCCCTCCCCTTCCCGTGCGCGCTGCCCGGCAAGGGCTCGGTGGTGTTCCCCAACTCACTAGAGCTTCCCGCCAGTCCGCCCACCAAGTCCTTCGCGCCCATCCTCCCCAACTCCCTCGCCCCGCGCCGCGGCCCTCCCACCGCGCCCTTCGTGCTCCCCGCCATGCCGCAAACAACCATGCAGCCAACCATGCAACCACAGCCAACCATGCAACCAGCCATGCAGCCAACCATACAACCAGCCATGCAGCCAACCATACAACCAGCCATGCAACCAGCCATGCAACCGACAATGCAACCGACCCTGCAACCGACCATGTCCACAGGGCTGCTGGCGGAGGACCGCGTGGGGGCAAGCCCACTGCTGCCGCTCAGCTCCGGCGACGAGCTGCGCACCGTCATGTCCACGCTGCCGCCGCTCACCGCGCCGGCCGACGAGCCGCTGCCGACGGAGCTGCCCTCCGACGCCAACAGCTGCAGCCCGCTAGCCAACCAGCCCTCACCCTCCTCGCGGCACAGCCGGGCGGACAGCGCGACGCGGCGCGTGCACTCCGAGTCGATGGACATGATGAACTTCCTCCCGCTGGCCAAGCCGGAGGCGCGCGCGGGCGTGCCGCGGAGTGCGCGGACGCTACGCGGGGCGGCGCGAGACAGCCAGGTGCTGGTTCACTTCGTGGGCGTGCAGGAGCCGTTCGGCGTCGTGGCGGTGGACACACGCAGCGACAAGCTGGACTTCGTGAGGAAGATGATTGAGAAGCACTTCTCGGACGTGACGCGCGGGCAGCCGTTCTTGTTCGTGTCACGGGACGGCGTGACGATTCGCCGGTCGCAGGAGAAGGAGCTGGTGGCGTGGAACCAGGCGTTCGAAAAGGTGGGATCGTTGTGGGAGTGTGAGGAATAGACGTGGAGGCATCATACGTTCGATGACGTGCGAGTGCGCTATCATTTGTTCATCCGGTTTGAGAATGCAGGCGGATTGAATGATGTGCGACAGGCGACGAAAACGGAGAGCATGCCTCCAGAGGGTATAGTGGGCGTGAAGAAGGAGTCGGATTTGCTGACTCGAGACGAAGCTCGACATGACTCCTCTGTGTAACACTATTCTGTCTATTATGTGTATTTGTCCTTTTGTATCGCAGTGTAACAAACACTTCACTCCTCCGGCTTGTTTGTTCCAATCGCACTGACGACTCGCGACAGCGCCTCCATATTCCGGTGCATGTACTCGGCGTTGTACTGCAACTTGCACGCCACGCTTCCGGGCTCCGCTTTCTGATTTGCCAACTCCCGCGGAATGGTGCTCTTCAGGTGCGTCTCGAAGAGCCACTGCTCTCCGTAGCTCCTGAGAAAGAACGAGTCGTGTGCCAATGTGTCGTCTGCGAAGTAGGGAAGAGAAAGAACGGCATCCACTGACGGACGCTTCTTCCGGTCCATCTGCAGCATGGACTGAACGACCGAGCAAAGAGCGGGCGAGTAAAAGGGTGGCCAGGAGAGGTTCTCCGTGTTTACGTTCTCTGCCGTCATTGCCGACTCCAAGTAGGGATTGTTGGTCACGAGCGGTGTCCTCCACAAAAGCTCATAAAATACGCAGCCTAGCGACCACACATCGGCGGTCCTGTCGTATGCCATCCCCTTCACCACTTCCGGAGCCATGTATTGGAGCGTGCCCACACAGGACTGCTGCAGGGCGGAGGAGCCCGACTCAGCGGCAATTCCGAAATCGCACAGCTTTACCGTGCCTTCCTCCGTGATAAGGATGTTCTGCGGCTTGATGTCTCGGTGGAGGATTCCCATGCTGTGAATGTACTGTACGCCTCGGAGACAGCCCACCATAATTGCTTTTACCACGCGCTCCGGAATCACGGACGCATGACCGCTGAAATACGAGAGCAGGTTCCGTAAGTCGCCGAATCGCGCGTACTCCAGGACAATCACCACGTCATTATTTTCGATGAAGTATTCCTTGCACTGGATCACGTTTACGTGATGCAGCTTCTTCAGAAGTGCTCCCTACGCCTCATTCCGTAGCAGGACCACGACTTCTTTCGTCGCCACTTGACAATTATCCTCCATGGAAGTTGAAAGATTATGGATATGCGTGAGGTGCGTTTTCTTGACTGCATACAACTCGTCCGTCGTCTTTTCCCTCACGAGAATAATGGATCCGGCAGCACCGCCTCCCAGATTCTTAACAACGCAGTACTTATTCATTCCGTATGGCGCACGTCCATCTCGCCATTCCTATTGGAAAGAAGCCACATGACACCCGTTTTCTCGTTTCACCGTTCCAGTGATCCGTAAACACGAAATGTGCAGGAAACACAGAAGGGGAGAGTGAAGAAGAAGAACAGAGAATCAGAAGACTTCACGTCTTTATTGTTGCCATGGAAAGGTGGAGTGCTGGACAATGTGCTCACAAAGTAGATACACGAAAGAAAAGACCTTCGCCATCATCGACGAAAAGCTCAAATCCATCCGGGAGAAGTTCCAGAAGGACCAGCAGATGGACATGGCCGAGTTCTACGACCTGTTTACCCGGAGCAACGAGCTCATCCATGTGGTGGACTGCCGCTCCCAGGAGGAGTTCGACGAGTGCCACATCAGCGGCGCGTACACTTTAGTATATATTATATCCCCTCTCAACCCTAGGCAGACTATTACGGCCACACGGAGTGGAGAGGACTGCCCATTCGCGCCTTCTTCTACTCGCGCATTGGAGAGCGTTCCGCGGCTGCCGTCGAGGAAGCGCTGAAGCAGGGCATCAAGGCCTACAACGTGAACGGAGGCCTCATTGAGTGGCTGCACTACAACGGGTCGTTGTGGCTGTCGTGAGTGAGCCGTAGATACTGCGACTTCAAGGATGACGGCGAGAAGCGTGTGAACGTTGTGGACAAGGAATTCGCGCCCATGGTCCCGGAGGGAATGACCCCGGTGTTTAGAGAGGATTGCGCCTGTTTGTTCGCTCCAGACCCGCTTGCCGCTTTCCTAGCTGGTTTCGCTCAGTTGGTAAGCACCCGCCTCGGAAGCGGAAGGTCCTAGGTTCGATTCCCAGAGGGGGCAGTTCCCTTTGCGTTTTCCTTTTTACGTCCACCGGACTCATTTGGGGAAGCAGAATGGTACTTGATGGAGAAACACGAAAAGGATCCAAGATACGAAGAATCGAAAACACAGAATGAAACTCCCGCCCAATTGGGTTTAGCAATTGGTGTGGTTACTCATTATAAGATTATGAACCCAGTCGTATATCAGAGATTGCTTCGTTCCTGCGTCTTTCCTGTGAAGAATGTTGGCTTCTTGCTGCGCAAGTCGTCATTCACGCGACGGGCCTTCTCGAGCCTGGCTCTGGGAAAGAGGGGGTCGAGTCATGTGCGTATCGCCGCTGAGAGGGGTGCGGCTCTTTTTTCGTCCCCTGCTGCTCGTCATTTTGCCACGGCCGCCGAATCGTCTTCCAACCTGAGTATTTACGTCACCGGTGTTGTTGCATCGGCCGTCATCGGAGGAGGCATTTACTACTACTCGCTATCTCTTAAGGTGGGAATTGGATGGAATAATGACGTTTAGAAGAGTCCCATCTTCCAGGAGGCGCTTTCCCTGTTGAATCGCAGCGAGTTGGTGAGAGAGGTCCTCGGTTCTTCGGTTCGCAGCATCAGTCTAGCGAGAGGATCGATGAAGAAGGAGGTGTCCACGATCACCTTCATCATTCGTGGCGAAAGCGGAGAGTACCTGGTTTCTCTCGTGGCGAAGAAGGTGGATGAGAAGCTCGTGATCGACACCCTGTCTTTCCATAAGAGAAGTCAGGTGCCGGTGTACGAGTACTACGTTATCCGCGATGGCGAGGTGGTGACGGAGCTGGACCCCGAGAAGAAGGAAGAGGAAGTGGTTGAGACCATGGAGGAGCCGGAGCTGAAGGAGGCGTTCGACGAGAAGAAGCTGTGATTTTAGTATACCCTATTTTCTGATTTCCCGCAATTGAGTCGTGTGTTTGTTTGATCCGACATTGAATCATGTTCATCGAGTGCTACATCTCTCTCGGGGAAGAGTCCGCTATGCGGAACATGGTGAACCACTTGGCGTCTTGTACAGCCTTCCATGGAGGAAAGTGAGTCGTAGTGGGGTTTGGAGGCGCAGCATTTGTTCATGAGGTAGTGGACAGAGGGGTCGGAGAGGAGGATGTATGTGGATGTTCCGAAGTGTCACACGTAGCGTTGCACAAACGAAAAGACGGTAATAGGGTTGCTCCCTCTTCAGCATACTGCACTATATAGAAATCCGCTAATTAAAGCTTCAAATGAGTTCAGAGTGTTCAATCGCCTCTCCCTGACTTCTGGAAGAGACGCGGATTTGAAATCTTGCGTAGTGTATTCTCTCTGTCCTTTAGGGTAGAATTCGTCGCTTTTGGACGGGTATGATCTGGTGTCCTTCCTTCCAGAGAACCAGTACTTGTTCGAGTGCGCCTGTGACTGTGTAACGCTCCTTGTTTGGGTGTGAGCGTAGGGCTTCATCGACATCATCGAAATACCGATTATGGATGGCGTGTACATTCATTACACCAAGGACAACGTGACGAAAGCGATCAACCGCGGAATCATGTTTGAGTTCTCGTTGGCGTCCTCTTTCCGCGGTTGTGCATGCCTGCGCTCCTCTTATGCGTAGAGCAGTCGAATCGACGGGCTCTTTTCAACAACTGTGAGGCGCTCTTCTTCTTCGGCAGAGGGAACAATATCCTCTTCTCTTCGTTTGCCTCTGTCTTCTCTGTGATTGTAGGGATCCGAACGACCCACTGGAACTCCGGAATCCCAACGCCTATGTGGCGATTGGAAGAGCCATGGGTCTGTCCCCGGAGAAGGCCGTGGATGCGGTTTACCGCAACCCGCAACGCGCTCTGGAACATGCGAGTAGGGATTGGAGCAATTGCTTAGGGGTAGAGCGCCGAAAGGCGGGGAAGGAGGGAATCGAGGTCATTGCGTAACGCTGCTTTGTTCAACAAACACGACGGTCTATGGCACTAGAATTTGACATAACGGATCAAGACGTAGACGGTACTCACCAGCAGCGTTACGAGAGTGCTGGTCGCTCCGAACTTGAAGAAGGAGCGGAAGGTGATGGGATAGCCCTTCGATGTGCTAATGCCCGCCGTTACCAGGTTCGCGCCCGCACCCACCAGCGTGCCGTTGCCGCCGAAGCACGCTCCGAACGCCAGCGTCCACGCAAGATCACGAATGTCCAAATCTACGCATCAGCCCTCCGACGCGCGCGAACTCAGCAGCGGGTTGGCCGCGAGAATCTGGATCACGGGGATCATGGTGGCGATGAAGGCGATGTTGTCCAGCACGGAGGACACTATGCCCGACACCCAGAGAATCAGCATGTGTGCGATGAACGACCGCCATTTCATTGGCGCGTGCTCGATGAGGGCCGACACGCCGTTGCCGATGGCGCGGATGACTCCGAGCTGGTTGACGCACTCGATCATGATGAACAACCCGGCGAAGAAGACCAGCGTCTCCCACTCGAGCAGCTCGAAGGTGGTGTGGAGGTCCTCGTTGGTGCCGAGGAGCAGACAGGCGAAGGCGCCGGCGATGGCGATGAAGGAAGTGTTGACGTGGTGAACAGGGTGGAGGAAGAAGAGAACGATGACGGAGAGGAGAACGATGCCGCACTTGAGAAGGAGGGGCTTGTTCTTGATCTGGTACTTGTCCACGAGGGATTTGTCGACCTCGCAACGGGCCTGCTTGAAGTCGTTTTTGAAGAAGAGATACACCAGCGGGTATACGAACACGATGCACAGCAGCACGTTCGGCGTGCAGTGTTTGATGAAGTCGATGAAGCCGATGTACTCAGACAGCATGTTGCCAATGATGATGTTTGGCGGGTCGCCGATCTGCGTGGCCGTTCCGCCGATGTTGCTGAACACCACCTCGGGGAGCAGGAAGGGAATCGGACTCATCTTCATGATGCCGCACACCTCGATCGTCACTGGCGCGATTAGCAGCATGGTCGTCACGTTGTCCAGGAAGGCGGAGCAGAGAGCGGTCAGCATGCACAGCGCGAAGTTCAGCGCGAGCGCGTTCCCACGGGACAGGATGAACATGCGAATGGCCATGAACTCGAAGAAGCCCGTCGTGGACAGCATTTGGATCATGATCATCATGCCAAACAGAAGACACAGCGTCGACGAGTCCATCCAGCCCACCACCGTCGACAGGTCCGGCGCCTCGAACACCAGCGCGTACAGCAGCAGCGCCACGAACGCGCCGATGAAGGCGACGATGGCTCGGTTGATCACCTCCAGCAGCAGCAGCGTGTACACCAGCACCAGCAGCAGCGCGCCCAGCAGCACGCGGTGCTGGCCCAGCGGCTGAAGCGCTTCGGGGTGCATCACAAAGCTCAGCGCGCGCGATGTGTTGCTGCTCACGTGAACGAACAGCGGTCCGTCGCCCGCAGCGCTCGCCACGTCCACCTCGCGCAGCTCCTCCACCTCCTCCGCGGGCGACGCCACCAGCGCGAAGCGGTCCGTGAGCGGGCGCAGCTCGCCCGTGCGGTTCTCCATCACCTCGTAGAACAGCGCCGCGCGCTCCGCCGAGCGCTGCACCGACACGCGGAACTCGTACAGCCCGCGCGGGCGAGCGGGCAGCCTACGCCTGAGCCGCGCGACGCAGCGCTACGCGTAGAACACCTCCTCGTCGCGAGCGAGCGCGCGCAGGCCGCCAGGGATCTCCATCGAGTAACCGAGCATCGGCGTGGCGTGCAGCCCGTCGCTCTAGGCGTAAGAGGAGGCGGCGAGGCGCACGGGCGGCTGGAAGTCGTGGAGGTTGAGCAGGAGCATCACGACGACGCAGGCGACGGCGGTCAGCACGCCCACCACGATGTCGCGCGGCGCCAGGCGCGAGAGATAGGGCGTGGGCTTGGCCTCCAGCTCCTCCACCGTGGGCTCCTTCGTCAGTGCGTCGCGCGCCAGCTCGGCGTCGTGGTCCTGGATGACGCGCTGACGGTGGCGCAGCTGGTGCGTAGCGCGCTGGTAAGTGTTGCTGGGAATCATCATCACCACCTTCTCGCTCCCGCGCTTCTTCCAACACCCCGGCGCCACCTCGCGGTCCGCGCGGCGCAGCTGGAAGGGCGCCTGCGAGAGCGGGTCGGGCGGCGGCAACATCATACAACGTGCCATGAAGTGCTCCATCAGCTTGAAGAAGAGCTGCGCGCTGTTGATCTTGCGCGCCGCGTTGCTGAACCAGTTCTGCGACATCATCAGCGAGAACGACCGCCCGATCTCGTGCAGTCTATGCGTCAACTCGAATTGTGGGGGCCACTCGTCGCGCGGCGTGGCCTCGTTGCCGAGAGCGAAGAGATAGTAGCGAATCTCCTGCCGCGTCGCCTCCACCACGATCGGGTTTTTGAGTCGCACCATCGCCAGGAGCGGTGCCTTCAGGAACGACAGCGTGGCGCAGTACACGCGGCAACTCTCCTTGGTGGAGGTGGTGGCGTGAGCGGTCGCCTCCTCCTTGGAGAAGAGGCGGAGGATGGCGTCGCGCTGCACGGGCGTGGTGAGCTTCTTCAGCTCCGCCTCGTCCAACGTCAGGTTCACCACGTCCAGAAGGGTCTCGGCTTCCGCGTCGAACACCATCACGCCGTCGCGCAGGCCGTTGAGCAGCGCGTTGTAGGCTTAGCGTTAAGATGCTGCCACATCAGGGAAAGGATATTGTAAGCGAGATGGCGGAGATGGGCGCATTGCTGTGATCGCGGTAGTTCTCCTCCACGCCGGCGGCGTAGCGGCCCACGCCCACCCACTCATCGTCCGTGCCGATCTCGTTCATCTCCACGTCCAGGCCGCCGAAGAAGCTGCCGCGAATGCTGTTCGGGTAGAAGGTGTTCGCGTAGCTCGAGCCCACGGAGGAGACAGACTGCTGGTACGACTCCACGTCCGAGGACACGTCCGAAACCGCGTCGGAATTCATGTCGTGGAGACGCGCCGTGTACACTCCGTTCTTGTTCGTGAGCACGGTGACCTTGATCTCGCACCTCTCTCCGTTTTCGCGAACGGCCACGATGTGGTCCAAATCCTTCGCCTCGCGCTCCCCCTTTTCGTCGGTGATGCCAAAGTACTTAAAAATGGCATCTCTGCCCACGCCCTTCAGGAAGGGCGGCTCCACCAGGTCGATGATGTTCTGGTTAATGAGGCTCTCCGTCTTACTCAACAAAAACATATGCTATTGGTTACACTCCAGTAAAGCACGCACGGCAATGTTCTTGGAGTAATCGAGAATGGTTCCCAAGTTGTCATAGCGGATCTGGTTCTTCTTGTTCTACACATTATACGCGGTTGAAAAGGCGACTGCGAACGGTTTGGTTGCGACTCCCGAGGCAAAGAAGGAGCTGAAGGAATGACCGCCACTAGCGTGAATTCTGATAGTAGCACCTACATCGATATGACCTGTGGAATGCTCTGGTCCACTCCCATCTCTTGGGTTGCTTCATCAACCACTCTAGGAATGATCCGTGTTCCAGGGTCAAACGGATTTTCTTCCGATTCGGCACTCCTTTTCGGACTCAAATCAGTAAGTTCAATGCTCATCAGCCAAAGGAATAATGACAAGCAGGGAAAAAGGCAGCTGCGTACGAGGGTTTCACTTTGGGGGGCCGCAATGACGGTCAGCAGCGCTCAACCATCTGGAATTTGAAGACGGAGAGTTATGGATTGCAATGGACTGTCACTGCTCTTTCTTTAGGTATTCCTGTTCACCCCGTTGCACGTCATCACGGTGAAGGTATTCCACAGAGGAAATGGACTCCGAAATGCAATGGTTGTGGTACAGACAATAGGAATCCACGTATTGAAAGGATTGTTCATTCCAAAAGCATGGAAAGCGGTGTTTGAAAAAAGTTGTGGTAACACACTGTGCACAAGGAAACCAAACGAGAAAACGGTAGTGCATCGGTAAACGCCAGATTGCAATTCAATCCACCTTCCTGAAGTCCATTCCATGTCTACGATTGAGGTATCTCTCATCTGGAATGGAAACCTCACGAAGTTATCCGTTCTGGAGTCGAGTTCCTTTCGACAGATCGCCAGGGCCTTCCTGTGTGTATTCTTCTTATGTTCCATGTGGTGATCCTTGTAGACCAATCCCAGCGGCTTGAGTCAGTGCGACAGCGATTTGGTCCATTTCCAGCACAGAGGGGCGGAGGTGAATATGGACGACAAGATATCGGCGCTGCGGTACATGTCCCACCCGACCTTCCTCGTTCTGAAGACAAATCGGAGACATCCGAATAAGCCCATATATGCAGTTGCCACGAAGAAGGAAACTATACCAGAAGTGAAGGACGGGGATGAGAATGTACGAATGGGGAGGAGACATGATGTAAAGGCCCTGAGCATTGAATTTGTTGATATCATTAAGGGGATCCGGTACACGCAGAAGATGCCGAAGACGGTTCTCGTCCGAGTGGCCGAATCCTATCTTCTCGTGGAGCCCCCCGCCTTTCCTGATCCTTAGAACTCTCTTGCACTCCAGGGAGTGGTGTCTCTCTTCACGGTTGATGGAATGCTCGTTTCGGATCTCTCCTTCGCTTCTCAGGGCATCCAGGATCAGGACTCCATCGCCTTTATCGCCGTCGTGATTGTCGCTTGAAGTTATGACTAGCACGACTTTGAATACACGCAGGACCTGCAATTGAAGAACATCCACATTCCCGGCATCTATCGCCGCTCCGACTTCAGCGAGCGGATAAAGCAGCCCTCCTCTCCGTTTCTGAGTGATATCGTCTTTTCCTGTACCGCCATGATCGCATCTTGTCCATAGACACGGTGAAGACCGTATCGGCCCTCCCCGTCATCCTCCAGCGTCTAACGAAATACCGGATCACCACGATCACCGTGACCGACAAGGTCGCCGGCATTGATCTCCACATCAACGGTCTGCTCCCACCCGAGTACAGCACCATCAAAGAGCCCACCGCGCTCACCTTCTCCTGTGCGTGCTCCCTCGTCACCTCACCCGTAGGGACCATCGTTCAAGCCATGTCCATCTCTTCCTTCTTCGCCGCCCTCGCAGACTTCGACTACTCCTTCTTCCACCTTCTCACGATCGAGTGTCCGCCTCGCCCGCCGCCTTCACGTCTAGACGCTGCGCTGCCCGAGCCCGGCCACAGCGAGCTGCTGCAGGCGCTGAAGGCGCAGGCGTTCCCCGTGTACGTGGTGGTGAACGGTGAGAGTGACGTGCGCGTGTGATCGTAGGTCTGCCGTTCACGCCGCTGAAGGGTCTGCTGGACGGGGTGAACGCTACGCGGCAGGAGGCGCAGAAGGAGCGCCAGGCCGAGCAGAAGAAGCTGCACGAGATGGAGGAGAAGAATCGCGGGCAGGAGGTCGTGGCGCAGGCGCTGCAGGCGGAGAAGCAGGCGCTGGAGCAGGCGCTGAAGGAGGCGCGCGCGCAGGCCGCCGGGCGGGACGCGCTGGCGCGGTCCTGCAAGGAGATGGCGAAGCAGGCGGAGGCGGCGCGGGCGGCGGCGGGCGAGGCGAAGAAGGAGCAGGCGGCGCGGCAGCTGTTCCAGTCACATCTGCTGTCGCTGCGCGCGTTCTTCCCGCGGGTGGCCGCCATCCAGGAGGACGTGCTGCGCGACGTGCAGGCGCTGCGCGCGAGCTGCGGCGAGGACGCGCGGCTGTGCAACATCGCCGGCGCCGCGACGCTGAGTCGCTCCATGTTGTGCGGGGCTGCCGACACCCTTGCCAGTTTGAATTTGGAGCTGTCTCGTGATGGTGCTATGCCTGCTGTGCCACCATCACCAGGCATGCCTGCTGTGCCTGTTCCATCACCCATGCCAGTCAGACCACCATCGCCAGGCATGCCAGTCAGACCACCATCGCCAGGCATGCCAGTCAGACCACAAGCCTTGTCACCAAGCATGCCAACACCAGGCATGCCAACACCACCAACCGTGCAAGGCATGGGAGGGATGAAGCGTGAGAGAGGCGAGGGAGAGAACTACCCGCGAGGCAAGCGGTGCAATGTTTGTTGAACAAAGAAGAGAGTCACCCACGCTGGTTGTCCATGACGTTCATGTTCATCTGCGGCATGGTGCTGATGCTCACCGGAAGCTGCAGCGAGTTCATCGACATGGTGGGAATGGCGGTCAGGTTGATCGGCGGGATGGGGTTGACGTTCATGCCGGTGATGGGAATCGGGATGCTGACGCTGGCATTGCCCTGTTGCTCCACCGAATGGGGCGCGATGATGGTGTTGTGGTTGGTCTGCTGGATCGTGCCCATGTGCTGGATGGACGTCATTCCGTCGTATGTGGAGAGCGGAATCGCGTTCATTGTGTTCATGTTCATCAGATTGCCGATCGGGTTGATCGGCGTCAGACCGCCGATGTCGCCCATATTCGGCATCGTCACACTGCTCGACGCGTTTATGACGGACGTGTCCACCATCATCATCTGCGCCTCGCCCATGTTCTACCGATGATCGCGCTCGAACCACCCATACGTTCATCGAGTACAGATTGGGACTTACATCAATGTCGTCGACCTCCTCCTCGTAGTGGTAGTCGTTCGAGAGCAGCCGCTTCTTCATCGCCTCCTTCGAGGCCTTGTTGCGCAGCAGCTCGTTCGCCGAGCGGCGGATGAAGGACAGGTTGTCGTCGCTAATCTCGGTTGCCGTCTTCTTGTAGTAGTGAAGACAGCACTTGTTGATGAGCGCGTCGAAGCGTTCCGATTTCATGATGGCCTCGTTCGGCAGGGACAGCCAGTCCGCCACTTCCTGTCGCTGGTCCTCGGGTGTGTTGCGAATGAGCTTTGTCAGCACCTTCTACGCAGTGAGAATGCACCCAATGATTGTCCACCTTAATGGCTTGTGTATTTGTAAGGTCGACGGAAACGGCAATACCGAGATCCTTTCCCAGACTCTTTATTGCGCGATCCATGTGATCGCCATAGCTTGTAGGGTACAGAACACCGTTTCGGTATTTGCGATACTGATCGGACAAGGCGTCTATGTTATCTACAGGGTCACATCGCCACAATCGCAACTCACCCTTTTCGAGCTCGTATGGAAGCATGCTGTCGATCTCGCTGGTGATTCCCTCCATCGTGTTGATGGCAATCACGCCGAACAGTTTCGCCCTCATAACGTGCGTGTAGTTCTTCTTCTTCTCCTGGCGAATCCGCTCCTGTTCCTCCATGCGAGGGTCCATCTCGGTCTGGAATGTGTTTGAATTTGCTTTCTTCATAAGAAACAGGTGTCGTCACAGTGCGTTGATTTTGGAGTGCATCTGATCGGTAAACCCGGACCCGCTTTCGATCGGGCTGTAGCGGTCGTTGCGCAGCTCATGGAGCAATCTGTCGATGAATCCATGCGGGTGCCTTACAAATCGAATTTCAAGTTCTCTGTAGTGGAGGCCGGAGGGTCTTCACTCGCCGGAGGGAGGAATTGCTCGAAAGAGGCGTAGCGACAGAGGAGTCCGATGGCTGTGTTGCTGCGCGCTGAGAGAAGGACGTAGAATTCCTTCAGTCCGACTTCTACTCGTTGTCCTCGTTCTGGACGGGTACTGGGATTATCGCACGAGAGGATGGCGCAGGAGGCTGTCGACGCCAGAAACCGCAGAAGGGATGCCCAGTACGGCTCGTTCGGAGCGGATTGACAGTGCCAGATGGGGAGGAGGAGTCCGAGCTCGATCGCGGACTGTTGAGTGACGGCCATGAGCTGGAGCCTCTCCATCCCCTTATGGAAGAAGAAGGCGCTGGTGGTGGGGAGGAAGGGCCGTTCCATCAGGTAGTTGGGAGTGATGGTAATGAGAATCTACTGTACACTCGACTCCGTGTCTTACTTCGGCAACGCGGACTTGGGCAAAGAGAGGAGGAAGCTGGATGGCGATGGTGTGGGGTTGGTAGGAGAGGCGGAGCCACGTGTGCATCCTGCACATGAAGAAGACAACGGGAAACGACTCCTGCTGGAACTCCACGTCTCGAAGCGGCATTCCGCGAATGGTGAACAGGGAGCTGTGAGGAGGGACCGCCGCATCCACCTCATCATAGAAGAAGGCGACATGGACGGCGCACACGTTCCCTCCCTTCACCACGTCGAGTCTTTCCAACGTGTTGCGATAGACGGGAGAGAGGAGAAGGTGGTAGAGTTCGAGCGGCTCCTCCTTCTCGTACAGCAGGAGCGAGGAGAGGGCCGAGTCGAGCGTGGGCCTTTGCCGGTCTACCACCGATGGGGTGCTGTGGCCGATCCCTTCAATGGTTTTGGTGATGCTGGATAGAGTGGCTTTGGATAGAGTCGTTTTCCTCAGCTCCACGTTGGAACTAGGCTCGACGCTACTCTCCTTCTCTACCCGTTGCAGTTGGTTCGGATTAGGGATAGGACGTTGTCATTTCCATCCTGGATGCAGAATAGGGAATACACTAGCAGGAATAGCAAAACACAGAGTGTACCATAGGATAGGAGGTTTTTCACAACCAGCTGGCGGAATTGGCTTTGCAGCTCCGCCGTTGCATTGCTGCCTTCGTCTACAATCTACACAACAGGGAGAACAAACAGCAACTACAAATACCCTCATTGTGAACAGAGGGAGCGAAGGAGGGAAATGTTCAACAAACACGGCACTTTGCCCAAACCGTTCATACACTGCCTTATTCCTCAGGAACCTCAATCTCACCGTTGTCGATCTGCTCCATCACGGCAGTGGGGTGCTGACCGTTCACAGTGCAACCGACAGAGCTGTTGCTTAGGGGAGAATAATAAACCTACTGGCAAGTGCCGAGGACCTCCTTCACGGTTCCGGCGAGCTTGTTCGCGTAGGAGCGCTCACGGAGGATCTTGGCGATCTTGATCACCTGATCGAGGGTGAGGTTGCCGCTGTGCTTGACTAGTTGTAATTACGCAAATTAACAGGCAACTGTTCTTGTCCTTCTTTCTATCTCTGGGAGGCTCGTTGAGCTCACGGATGATGAGGGAAGAAGCGCTGGGGACAACCTCCACCTAGCCGATGAGAGAGAGGAGGAAGGGCAAACGGTAGCCTGACGGTTCACGACAGTCAGCTTGACGGTGATCTTCAGACCCTTCCAGTCCATGGTGGCCTTCTGAATGTCGTCACCGACCTTCTTGGGGGCCTACACGATCAAACGCCACGGAACAAGCGAATACCATACCGAGAGGACCAACCTTGGGGGCAAGAGTGGCGGGAGAAGCACTTTCACCACCAACAGCACGCAGATAAACTACGACGGGGTTAGGGCGCTGACACGGCAACAATCGGAGAGGAGACAAAAGTGAAATACGTACTAATCGTAGCGGGACCAGCGGGAGCAGGAGGAGCCATTATTGATGTTTCCGATAAACGTTGGACAAATCCTGACAGACCAAGAACAGGAATCCAGGGGGTGGCAAATGTTCTGAGGGGGCACTCGCCGGCAATTCGCACCCCCAACACGTAAGAACCATTCTCTTCCTCTGGAAACAAACAGCCCACAATGCAGAGCAAAAAACAGAAGAAGAGTCACTTCTTGCAGAGATAGTGAAAAATACTCTTGCTCAGGGCGGGGCCGATGATCACCTTACGGCTCTTATCGCCCAGCGATTTCAGCAGGTCCTCCTTCTCCTTCTCCGTCCCGAGTCTCTCATACGCGCGGAGCAGAGTGGCCATGGTCGGATACTGCTTGGCGATGATGAGCGTCTTCGCAACAGTGCACCGCGGAATCTAGTGATCACATTTTCTCCTCAATATCACTTGTCGCAGCTGCTTGCACCACAGATGCTTCAGCTTGGAGCCTTTGGTTTTTGCAAACTGCTCCTGGAAGGCCTCATATGCCATTCGCTGGGGATGCAGGCACGTCTCGTCTCCCGTGGCGAAGAATCGCTCCACCTCCCCCTTCACGACGTCCGTGAGCTCCTTCAGGAACACCACGGTGTCGTCGATGGAGGTGCTCTGGTAGACGTAGATTCCGCGATGCACGACCGTCATCATGATCGCCGTCTGCAGCGAGTCGGGCGGCATCACGTCCTGGCTGCGCAGCGCGCCCTCCACCAGATACACCACGCGCCGCACGCCGCAGCGGAGGAGTCGGAATTGCTGCTCGTTGAATCGTCCGTCCATAATGCTCATCGCGAGGTCGCGCACGTTCTTCCGCTCCACCAGCACGTTCAGCATCACCTCCGCCCCGTCACGCGGCCGGCGCAGCACCCACTGCATGTCGCCCAGACTCAGGTTGCGCACGTCGCACTCCACGCCCGCCTGCACCAGCTGGTTCTTCAAAAAGTCGCGATCCTTCTTCGTCCGCACCTCGCGGTTGTCCAGTAGCAGCAGCACCTCCCACGCCTCCGCCTCCGCGATCGTCACCGGGTTGCGCGGCGGTGGCGGTGGTGCCGGCTCCTCCTCCTCGGCCTGCTGCCAGTCGCCCATCACAAAGGAGGGAGGCGGTGGTGTCAGTGGCCAGCGGATGCTCGGCAGCACCACGTCCGTGCCAAGCGTTGTGCTGTGCGGTGTGCTGTGTGCTGTGTTTTGCACCGTGGATGCTGCGGCTTGTGTGGCGGGTGCGGCTGGCGTTACTGGCATGGCTGCGGTGGGTGCCTCCAGCTTCTGCAGATAGCCCTCCTGAATGAAGGCCTCGACGCAGGCGTAGTCCAGACGGACCTCCTTCAGACACAGCACGCTCAATCGCTCGCCCACGCTGGTGAGGCGCACCTCGCCGTCCTGGCTGGACAATAGCCCGTTCTTTACCAGCAGGGCAACCGTGTCCTTGAGCTTCTTCGCGGACATGCCATCCTCCATCCACTTCTCCTGGATGAAGGAGGCGACGCTCTCGAGCAGCACGAGGGGACAGCTACTCTCACAGGACAGCATGGCGACCGAGAGGAGAACGAAAAAGGCGGCTACGATCAAGGAGACGAGAATGCACTACGGCCACCTCGCCGAGGGACGTAGCTGGAAATGTCTGTCTTTTTCACGGGACACTCGGTGAGAACGGCGTGCATTTCTTCCTCCGCTACGAATCACAGGGATAAGCAGCACAAACTCGCAGGCACGCCGAGAAGGTTGTTCCTGCGCAGAGTTCGCTCGATGAGCTCCGCAATGTAGTCTCCGACACCGTTTAGCTTCAGAGCGTCGCGCCTGGACCGAATGGGATAGGGGCAACTACGTTACAGGCGGAAACGAGCCGTACTCCTTCACCGATTTGAGAGCCTTGCGGAAAATGATGACCATGCGATCCTTCTGACTCTCCCTGTAGGATTCGATTTCGTCCTTCAGCCGCTGGGCGATGACTTGGTTGGCCTTGCACAGCAGCTCGTACGATTGCGGGGCCATTTGGACGGACTTCTATCTTGCCGAACGCCAACAGGGAGCAACAGCGAAGCAGGGTTCTGCGCGGGCAGCGGTTAAGAATCGGGACGTTTCGGCGCTAAAGACCCGATTCATTCAAAAGGGGCAAAGAGCGCCATTCGCACGCTTTGAATCTGCCGCTGAGAAAGATCCTGCAACATGAGCATTCAAAATGACATTTGCGGGTACTGTTCTACAGTGGGCCGCTTGAGTACCGAGATCGAGCGACTGAGCTATCTGAAGAGGGATATCACATCCATGAACAACGCGTTCGAATATATAAATGCAAAACTGGACTTTCTTGCCGATGCTGCGTATTTGGAAAACGGCTGCCCCAAAGTCGCGTATGTCTCTGCCATCGTTGTGTAACGGAATAGTGCGACCGATGAAAGTGCATTAGGAATCACAGAAACGGAGAAGGCTGCTCTTTCGCGTGTAGCAAAGGAACTGGGGGTTTCTGAAGCGTGTCTTCTGTCGTACTGCGGTTTTGCGCACATGGAGAGCACGCAGACGGATGTGGAGAAGGCAGGAGGCGTTGTGGACTCGGCTCTGCTGCTTCTCTTTCGCGACCGGACGGGCCGTTTCCGCTGCGTGAGTATGCTCGTGGAGGTGCGTGCTTGGCGAAGGCGATCATGCGTAGCAGTTTTCGAGCCACTTGGAGAAGGAGGACGAGAACCGCAACCTGATCCGTCACCTCAAGCAGGTGCTGTGCGCACTGCTCCAGCGGGACTACGTGTCCTCCGTCCTCAACCACATCCAGTCGTGTGTCCGCGCAGCTCCTCGCTACGACGACCGCTGCCTGGCGTCGGTGGCGGAGGAGCTGCAGGCGGCAGCGCTCTCGCTGTCCGCACTCTTCTCGCTGGTGCAGGTGCGTACTCCCACGACTCTTTACCCGCAGATGACGGAGCCGCAGGCGCGCTCCCTGCAGGCCGCTCTCCCGCTGCTGCGCGCCGCGGCGCCCGCCTTCCAGCCGCTGGCGAGCGCGCTGCACAGCACGCTGCTGGAGCCGTTCTTCTTCCCCGCGCACTTCACGCAGGCCGTGACGCCCGCCTTCACGCAGGGCGACCTGCTCAGCAGCGAGATGCTGGGCCAGCGTCTGCGCCAGCTGCGCCAGCCACGCCAGCCACGCCAGCCGGGTGACGCCAACTCCGTGGACCTGCTGTTCGCGCTGAGCCTCGTCGCGCTGCGCGTGAACACGCCGGAGGCCGTGGACGCGCTGCGCGAGGTGCCCACTGCCGCCGCCTCTCACGCGTAGTGCCTGAGCCGCCACGCGCTGCGCCTGCTGCACCGCTCCGTGCAGTACCTCGGCTTCCTGCCCGACCGCGCGCGCCACGCCGCCACGCTGCTCACTGCACTCAGCGCCTTTGTCGAGCTGTACCTGATCCGCGGGTACCCGCTCACCTTCGCCACCGCGCCCAGCGCCGCCACGCCTGACGGCTACGAGGCGCTTTTCGACTGTCTCTGCGACCTGCTGCCCTGTTGTTCTCCAGCCCCGCGTCTCCGCGCCGCCGCGCCCACCGACGTGGCGCTGCTGCAGCTGTGCTACCACGGACTGGACCAGCTGGCGGGCCTGCCCTGCCTCTTCGGCGACCTCGTGCGCTACTACACGGCGTTGGCGCGCTGCGGCGAGGAGGACGCGCTCTGCGTGTACAGCCTGCTGCAGGAGGTGCGGTCGCCGCTGCTCAGCCAGCAGATGCTGCTCGAGCTCCCGCGCAGTCTGCAGGACGCGGTTACTGCACAAAGCGGCCAGCTGGCGCGCGAGGACGAGGACGGCTTCGAGCAGCTCTTCCGCCTGCTGGCGGCGTTGGTGGGGTGGCCGCGCCTGCGGCCCGCGCTGCTGCAGAGTCCCTCCGTGGACCTGGTCGCGCTCACCACCAGCCTGCTGTCCGCGCCGCTGTCGCTGTCGCTACACGCCGTGCTCTGCGACTTCCTGGCCGACTGCTGCGCCGACGCCACCACTGCGCGGGCCGTCTGGGCGCGCTTCGAGCAGGGCTGCGTCATCCACCAGCCAGCGGCGCGCGGCGCGCTCTGCGCTTCGCTGCACGTGCACAGCGGGCTGCAGCGCGCGCTGGACGTGGAGGAGCCGGCGACGCGGCACTACCCGCTGACGCTGGCGTTCCTGCGACTGCTGGACACGCTGGTGGCGCGGCTGCCGGCGGAGCTGCTGCTGGGCAGCCACGCGCTGTACGCCTTCCTCTCCTTCACGGTGCACGACGTGCTGCTCAAGTGCGCGCAGCGGCCCGCCGAGGACCCCGAGGAGCCCGCCTGCATGCTCTGCCGCGCGCTGGCCGTCCTCACGCGCTGCGTCCAGACGCTCGCCGACAGCGTCGCCACGCTCGCGCCCGACCGCCTGCGCGCCTCCTGCGTGCTCTCGCTCGTCGCCGAGCTGCTCTCCGCGTCGCCGCTCACCGAGCGCGTGCTCGCCGTGCAGGCCGTCCCGCTCTCCCTCTGCCCACAGCGCGCGCCCGCCGCCCGCCCGCTCTGTCCCGCGTCCCTCACATCCACCACATCCACTGTATCGACTGCATCCACCACATCCACCACAATCGCATCCACCACATCGACCGTGTCAACTACATCAACGGCCTGGGCCTCGTGGTCGGGCGCGGCGGTGGAGCAGGCGCTGCGGCTGGTGCTGGCGCTGCTGCAGTTCTCCGCGCCCACCATCGCCGCACTGCGCATCCAGAGGCCGCTCGCCGGCGGGCAGAGCCTGGTGACGCCACTGGCGCAGCAGCTGCTGGCGCGGCCGGAGCCCACGCTGGCGATGCTGCTGCACGTGGCGGACGCGTCGCCGGCGCTGCAGCACGCCGCGCTGGAGGTGCTGTATCAGCTGGCGCTGCAGAACCCGCCCGTCGCCTTCTTCTCCTTCTTCGACGCCTGCCCCGCCGAGCTGGGCGTGCTGCGCGCCTGCTGCACGCAGATCCTGCGGAGCGCGCTGCTGCCCGCGCGGCCCGCGCCGGAGACGGAGGCCTGCGCGCTGCGGCTGCTGGAGTTGCTGCGCTGCCACGGGAGCGCCGTGGTCGCCTTCCTGCTGGACCTCGACGGCGTGCTGCGCGACGACGGGCTGGCGCCGGGCTGCCTGCTGGAGGCGCTGCTGCAGTTCCTCTCTACGCCGCACCAGATCCAGCGCCACCCGCGCCTGGCCGCCGCCAGCGTGCGCGCGCTCTTCGGCTGCTGCTCGCACCCCGTGCCCGCCAGCGCGCGACTGCTGGACTGTCTGGTGCGCCGCGGCGTGCTGGGCTTCCTGGCCTCCGCCGCGCCCTTCTTCCTGCAGCATTACGCCACGCACGCGCAGCCCGCGGCGGAGCAGGCGGCGCTGCTGGAGTTCGTGTTCTACGCCGTGAAGACGCTGGGCGCGGCGCTGTTCGCGCTGCAGAAGAGCGAGAACGCCGACGCCGTGGCGGTGGTGCTGACGCGCCTGTTCGAGTACGACCCTGCCGTGGTGGCCTGTTTCACTAACGCCTCGCGCCGCGACAGCGCGCCAATCATGGACGCGGTGGAGGCGATGCGGTGGTTCGGCGACGCGGCGCCGGCGCTGAGCGAGGCGCTGGCCGCCATGCAGGTGAAGAAGGTGACGGCGACGGTGTGGGGCAGCGCGTACGAGTGCGTGGACGTGGCGTGCGTGGACGAGGCGGTGCACCCCTTCTGCGTGAACAACCACGTGGCCAACGAGGCGGCGCTGCGCGCGTCGCTGGAGAAGGAGTGCGAGGAGGTGCGTTCTCGCCGGTGTAATCATCCGTAGTTCAACGAGCGCCAGCGCCGCGAGGCGATGGAGGCGCAGGCCTTTGCCGCGCTGCTGCAGCTGCTCGAGGTGGCCCTCATCGACTGCGCACCCACCTTCGCCGCGCTCGCCAGTGCCGACGCCTCGCGGAGCATCGCGCTGGCCGTGCTGCGCTCGCTCGTGCACACGCTGGCGGGCCTGCGGGCAGCCGCCGACGCGCCGGTGCAGCAGGTGGCCGCCACGGCGACGGACCTGCTGGCCGCCTTCCAGACGCGCAAGTGGTTCGAGCCGGACGCGCGCGCGCGTCAGGAGCTGCTCACGCAGGTGGTGGAGGTGGTGGTGGCGCGGCCCAGCCAGAGCGCGGCAGCGCGCGGCGCGCTGTACCTGCTGCTGCTGAAGCTGTTCTTGTGAGTGCCGCGCGGGCGTGTGAGGCGTAGCTACCTGCACAAGGGCGAGCCCTCCTCCTCCTACGCGCAGCTGCTCGCCGCCGTCTACGGCAGTCTGCCCGCGCTGCTGGCCCTGCTGGCACGCGACGTGGCGGCGCCTGAACCTGCCTGCGCCTCCGCCGCGGCGTCGCTGCTGCTGCTGTGCGTGGCGCACGACGCAGAGGGCAGCATCACGCAGTTCGTGCTGGAGCGCACGGGGCTGCTGGCGACGCTGCTGGCGGCCTTCGACCAGCTGGAGCTGGCGCAGCTGCAGGCGGCGCAGCAGAGCTTCCACCGCGCGCTGCTGCTGCTGCTGACGCTGGCGCGCAGCACGCTCGGCGCGATGACGCTGCTGCAACACTCGCTCTTCGGGCACGTCACGCACTGCCCGCTGCTGGCGGCGCTGCGCGAACAGCCCGCCGCGGTGACGCTGGGCGCGATGACCGCTGGGGACAAGAAGGCGCTGCGCGAGACGCTGCGGCAGATCCTGCAGCTGGCGCTGGCGGTGGAGTGCTCGGTGCGCAGCATCCGCGCGGTGAACGTGGAGCTGACGGCGATCGTGCTGGCGCTGGCGCCGCTGACCTCGTTCATCTTCAGGGACCGCGAGAACGGGGAGGAGCTGTACCTGGAGGTGCTGGGGCTGTACCTGGGCGTGCTGCAGGTGGTGGCGAATAACCGCGAGAAGGTGCTGGAGATGATGAACGGGTACGAGAACGTGCTGAAGAACGAGGTGGTGAGTCTGCTGAACTACATTAGCAAGCTGGAGAAGGTGTGCCATTCCATTAACGCAAACGTGAAGAAGGGGGCTGCGTTCTCCGAGTCGAAGCAGAAGGATGTGCTGTACCTGATCATCGTGGAGAATGGAGTGTTATTTATGAGCAAGATGGGCTGGAAGATTGGCGACGAGTATCTTCGCGCCTTCGGGGTCAAGAACTAGTGTTTCCCTTCTTTCTTCTTAAACTCGTTCAACGAAACTCCCTTTCAACAGCACTGCAAAAGGAGTGCCGTTTGATAGAGTAAGAGGCTGTGTTGCGCTCTAGAGATGGATAGCCACTCACTGCACAGACTATAGATAAAGAATGTCGTCCTCACGCGACTATGTGCGCATGGCGAGAATCGCCGAGCAAGCAGACCGGATGGAAGACATGAAGGAGTACATTCTGCAGGTGGTGAAATCGCTGCCGAAGGGAGGCCATCTCAGCGTAGAGGAGAGGAGCGTTCTCTCCACCGCATATAAGAGCATCCTTTCGCCAAAGCGAAACGCCTGGAGGACTCTTGACGCCTTGATGCAGAAGGAAAAGAACGACTCGTGTGGGGAATGCTGCACAGATATCAAAAAGCTTATGGAGTACGAAATGCTGTGCATCTGCGCGGAAGTGATCGATGTGATCAACAAGTACTTGCTCGTGGAAAGCGACTCCACGCCTGAAGACATCGACGACCGCCTGTTTTACCTGAAAATGCAGGGAGACTACTACCGCTATGAAGCGGAGTTCCTCGAAGACGACTTGCGCAGCGATGCCGTAAAGCACTCGCAGGAGTGCTACGAGCGAGCGCTTCGGGAAGCGACAACACACAAGGTGCCTGCCTGCAATTCAACTTTGCTCGGTCTGAACCTCAACTACTCGGTATTCCTGTACGAGATTACGGGGCAGCGAGAGCTGGCGATGACGCTCGCCTCGAAGGCTTTCGATGATGCCACCGATTCGTTGAGGGCCACTCCGGAGAAGGAGGCCAAGGACACCTCCCTGATTCTCCAGCTCCTGAGCGACAATATGAAGCTCTGGTCTTCCGAGCAGGAGTGCTCTGTTTCTTCAACAAACAGCCCCACTCGTCGTCGTCAAAAAGGAAGGCAAACCGGTTGGCTACCGGCTTCTTCTTCACTGCGGACCGCTCAGGAACCGCGGCGCGTTCGGGCGCAGCAGGCTTTCCTTCAGATGCAGCGGGCTTTCTGTCGGGCTTGCTGGCAGGGTCGGGCGCAATGTGGTTCCGCTTATAAAAGAAACGTATATTATAGGGGGCGTTCCACACGGTCTTCAACACCGATCTACCTAACACCCCACGAAAGAGCCCTACTCGATCTGGTTTGTAACCTTCATATTCCCGGCTGTTCGCGTCCACACGCACAGCGTGGTGCCGTCCTTCTTCACCGTCACTGACACGCCGCAGATCTCCTTTCCCACATTGAACTGCTCTCCGATCGTGGTCAAGAGCTACCCTTCACAGACAACCGCACTCCTACAAGAGTCTCCCACAAGTAGGGAAGCAGCTGGGATTCTCCCAGCGACACCGTGATTCTGCCGCCGTTCGCATTTGCAGGGTCCTCCCACAGGGGCTCGATGCCGTTCTATCGTCAATCCCCAGCCACACACCCACTCTGAAGAAGGAGTAGTTGGTGGTTCCCTCCGTGCCAATCACCGGCAGGGAGCAATATAATTTCCAGAACTCCTCAACCGTTTTGCAGCTCCCCAGCGACTGAAGGCCGTGCTCATATTCTTCCTTCTGGATGTGAGCCCTCGCGCTCGCAACACACATTTGATCCATATTCCATCGTTCTCCAAAAGCGGTATTCATTCCACAGAGGATGGTCTCTCCTATCCTCTACGTTGTCCATTTGCGCGAATGAAAACAGTTAGGAGAATTGAAATGCTTCTTTGAGAGAAGGAATGGGTTCTTGCTCTCCAGTACCCGATTGGCTTATCCCCTCGCATTTGTTTAGGCGCCATATAGAATTAGGCACACTCTGCTGTTCTCTTCCCTCAAGCAGTTTGAAAGCAAGGCGATATCTGTAATGCAATGTAGATGTGATTGGGAGCGCAACGAATATGGAAACAAAGAGGAAACAGGATACAATGCCAAACAGACTCTGCGTACTCTACACTCCATCTCCACTCTAATCCCTTCCATTCTTCTGCTCCTCCTTGTCCTTCTTCGGGGTGTTGTTCATGTCGATCCACTCGTTGATGAGACTCCGCACATAGGCTTCTTTGTCTGTTTTGATGAACAGGGAATTGCTACTCAGCGTGCTGATGATAAAGCGCTGATTCCCCAACGCTTCTTGGTTTTTCTTCTCCAGATACACTTTGGCGATGGCATCGCACTCGACAACGACGCCTTCGGTGCAAGGCAGGATTGACATAGAAATGAAGTGATTTGCAAAACAAACACCCCTGCTATTGTATATTACACAAGCCCTCCTCTACTCCGCCACGACTGCACCTCGCTGTTGATGCTCTGGGAGTGACTATCCTTGTGGTAGCGCCGTCTGTGCGTGTCCAGCGCCGGTCTCCTCGTCTTCGACGACGGCTGCGAAGCCCGGTCCGTCACTGGGAAGAGATGGATTCCTTTTTCCACCAACAACTGCATCGTCTTATTGAGGAGACGGATCCCATCCTCGCGCCGATTCACCACCTTCACATATAGGCATGTGATGCCTTTCTCCTAGATATCAACCTGCTTTCACTTCACTCACATCACACGTGTGAAGCAGCTGGTGAATGCAGTCCAAGTACACCGCCTCCGTATCACTCTCTCCCCTCTGCTTCATTCCTTGCTTAACGCTTGTTCGCAGGTATGTAAGGCGTCCCGGGTTGTCCGTACAGTGAATAATGATGTCATCATCATTGTAGTTAATATGGAGCTTCCCTGTTGTTCCGCCGCTAGAATCCATCACTGGGAAGTCAGCCGAGCAGTTTCCTGCTGTGTTCCAAACAATGAGTGTGATTCTTCACTATTGGGTATTGGCTACCCTGCATCCACATTTCATGGCGCTGATGAATTCATTATTGCTATTGCAAGAGAAGATGATCTCATTCACCACACGCATGCTTGCATCCGTGCATTGCTTCTTTTCATCTTCGCAAAGTGCAGACAATTACTACTGAGTGCAACGAGATGGACTTCATCTACCCGAATCAGCAACGCACGCCACAAGGGATATCGAGAGTGTACCACCAAACACGGGGACATAAACATACGATTACTTTGACTTCTTTTCGCTCTTCTTCACATAGTCGTTCACAGCGGCCTTGATGGCATCCTCGGCGAGCAGACTGCAGTGCAGCTTCACGGGCGGGAGCTTCAGATGGTTTGAAATGTCTGTGTTCTTGATGGTCATGGCCTCTTCGAGCGACTTTCCCTTCACCCATTCGCTCGCCACCGAGCTCGACGCAATGGCCGACCCGCAGCCAAACGTCTTGAACTTGGCGTCTACGATCTTTCCGTTGGCGACTTTGATCTATTGCTTACCGAAAACGGAATTCGCGCACCTGCAGCTTCATCACATCACCGCAAGCAGGAGCTCCGGCAATACCCGTGCCGATATCGTCGTCGTTTGCGTCAAAAGAGCCTAATCCTTCACCAACGAATTACTGTGCCCTACCCACATTTCTGGGGTGCTCGTAGTGATCAATCACGAGGTCATGATAGAAACGAGAAGAACACTGCAGAGAGCGAGCAACAACGCCCAGTCTCGACACCGATCTGGTTAATGCATACATGATACAGCGAAGGAGAGTATTAGTGAAGAAAGGAGGGTTTACCACCGTTTCCACGCTTTTTGAAACCATTTCCGAAAGGACGTGGAAGGCAAATGCGCGTGCGTTTCTGCCTTGCTTGGTGCCAACAAGAAGCAAGTACAGAATGAGCGATAGAATACAGATCACTTTGCTAAGCCGTATCTGGCCTTCAGTTCCTCGATTTCCTTCTCCTTCTTCTCCAAATCCACCGTCTTGTTCGCCCTACACGTCACCCGAGACACGCGCCATCACCGAGTGGCCTGGAAGTATAAAACAACTAGGTAGCGCCCGCCCACGTTGAAGCCGGAGAGATGGTCCAGTGCGTCCTTCGCATCGTAAATGTCCTCGTACACGACGAAGGCGGTGCCGCGCGTTTCCTTTGTGTCACCACTATCCAGTCAGAGGATCACCCACGCTCATACATTCGAATCTGGCGAATGTCTCCATACTTGGCGAAAATATCGTACAGCTCTTCGTTTGTGATTTTATACGGCAAGTTCCTAGAGGCTCAAGCATAAGCCATCTCCAATACTTCACATAGAGAATACGGTTCACTTCGGGCGGAAGTCTTCCCTATTTCATGAGAACGGCGCAAACAAGGGGTACACTGGAACGAATCATTCTTCAGCTTGCAATTGGTGCACTGTGAGCAAAGGAGATGGTGTGACGGAAGCACGGGCGATTTTGGCGGACGCTCAGAAAAACGGGAAATCACAAGCATGTACTCTCGAATTCTACGACCCTCTCTTCTCGTGCCGACCTCCAGCGTATTTGGAAAGGGGCGCCGTGATTCGTAGAAGTGTCTGCGAAGCGTTGCAACAAGCGCCATTCCATCGTATTTGCTGAATATTCCTGCCACAGAAGTGACCACGCTGCCGAACGGCGTGCGCGTGGCTTCCCAAGTGGTTTTCGGAAACGGGGCGTGATGGACTAGGGAGGATACGGAGAAACGTCGTCTGTCGGCGTGTTTATCGATACGGGAAGCCGCTACGAGACAAAGGAGAAGAACGGCGTGGCGCACTACGTGGAGCACCTGTCTTTCAAGGGAACGCAGCGGAGAAGTCGCGTCAACATCGAAAAGGAGATTGAGAACATGGGCGCGCACCTGAATGCGTGGGGGAGCTGCAGGCGACTGACGCCTAGGTACACGAGCCGAGAGCAGACAGTGTATTACTCCCGGTGCTTCAACAAGGACATCGGCGAGGTGATGGACATCCTGAGCGACATCCTCCTGCACTCCAAGCGGGCGCGCTTCCCCCTCGTCACGCGTAGGTTCGACCCCTCCGCGGTGGACAACGAGCGGCGCACGATCCTGCTGGAGGCGAACGACGTGTTCCAGAACAAGTACGAGGTGACGTTCGACCTGCTGCACGAAGTGGCCTACGGCGGCTGCGGGCTGGGCCTGACCATCCTCGGGCCCGAGTCCAACATCAAGCGGTGCGTTCCGGGCGAGCGGGTGAGGCGTAGCATCCAGCGCGCGGACCTGGTGAACTACATCCAGACGCACTACACGGCGCCGCGCGTGGTGATCGCCGGAGCGGGCTCCATCAACCACGCGCACGTGAGCTGAATGACGCGAGGTGAGGCGTAGCTGGTGGAGATGGCGGACAAGACCTTCGGACACCTGCCCTCGCAGCCGCTCAACGGCGCGGTGGTGCCGCCGCTGACGAAGCAGTTCACGTCGGCGATCAAGACGATGATCGTAGGTGCGGTGCGGCGCGTGGACTGTAGGACGACCAGTACCCGTACTGCAGCATCGCCGTGGCCTTCGAGGCGGAGGGCTGGACGCACCCCGACGCGCTGACCTTCATGGTGATCCAGGTGGTGGCGTGGCGTGGGCGTGAGACGTAGACGCTGCTGGGGCAGTGGAACCGCATGTCGGGATCGGGCGCGAACCTGACGTCGCAGTACTGCGCGACGGTGGCGCGCGAGGACTTGGCGCACTCGGTGAGCACCTTCTTCACGTGCTACAAGGACACCTCGCTGCTGGGCGTGTACGCGGAGTGCGCCAAGGAGACGATCCCGCGGCTGATGGAGGTGACGATGGAGGTGCGCGCGGCTCGCTCCCCTCACGCCTAGTCGCTGCGCGACCTGCGCGACCACGTCACGGAGGAGCAGGTGGAGCGCGCCAAGAAGCAGCTGAAGGCGTCGCTGCTGATGCAGCTGGACGGCTCGCCGTTCATCGTGGAGGACATCGGCCGGCAGATGCAGATGTACGGCCGGCGCATCACACCTGCGGAGACCTTCGCACGCATCGACGCGATCGACATCGGCTGGGTGAAGGACGTCGCCTCGCAGTACCTCGTGAACAGACCCGTGGCGGTGGCTGCGTACGGTCCGGTGGAGTCCCTCCCGTCCATTGAGTGGTTCCGCGAGAAGGACCGCGCTTAGTGCGTTTAGGATGGCTTGGAGTGCCGGCCATCACTTGTTCCTACTATTATGCATGTCTTGGATTTGTTGCACATTCCTTCTAGTGTGTTGATTCCTAGTCTCTACGGTGTTTGTTGCCAAAGATGGCGTTATGATTACTCAAATCAATCCTCAGATATCTGCTTTGTGGTGATTCGTGGGAACATGCGTTCACAGTCACTGATTTAATCTGTCCCACTTCCCATATTCTCGGTTATGAGACAGAACCATTGATTTCACTGTCAGAGCAACTGTATTCACCATCAGAGCAATCCAATTCACTGTCAGTCGCAAAAGAGCGTTTGCAACAAAAGGAACAACTACAACTTCTCTCCCGAGGGAACGGCGGCACTCACGTCAACCGTCGCGGAAGACTCCAAAAGACCCTTCTCCGCCTCGCTGCTCTCTCTCTTCTCCTTTCTCAGCAGGATGAAGTGGAAAATGATCAGCAGCACCAGCGCGATGCCAATAGTCGGCACAGTGGACCAGTACGCCGTTCCATGGCCGTAGCGATCGTTCAGCCAGCCGAGGAACAACTGAATGGGAATGCCGAGAGAGGCCTGCATCGGCAAGATGCAGCTGATGGGCACGGCCGCGTCCTCCTTCCAGTACCGCATGCAGATGACGATGAAGGTGGGCCAGAAGAAGGCGACGGTGCAGCCGGCGAACGGCAGCACGTACACGCCGGCCTTGCCGATGCTGAGCCCCACGGCGAAGATGACCATCGACAGCGTCAGCACGATGTACTCCATGCAGAACGGGCCCAGCCAGTCCACCAGCAGGCCGCCCACCAGGCGCGCCGTGGTGAAGGCGATATAGAAGCAGGAGTTGAACCAGGCGCCCTCCTTGGCCGGGTCCAGGTGCAGCACGTCCTCCAGGTAGAGGCCGCCCCAGGCGCTGGTGGCGCGCTCGCCGGTGGTCATGAGGACGAGGATCAGGGCCTGCAGCCACACCATGGGGGAGACAAGCGCGCTCCAGACCGTGTGGCCCTTCTTCTCCTTCACCATCTCCTCCTTCTGCGGTTTCTTGATAGCGAACGGCACGAACAGGATGAACAGGCAGAGGATGGACAGCGGAACGCTCATCAAAAACGAAATGCCGCGGAAGGAGTACTTCGGCAGCTTGCTCTTCACGAAGGCGGCGAAGATGGGTCCGAAAACGGCTCCCAAACCGTAGCAGCTGTGAAGGAGAAGCATGAGCAGACCGGTGTTCTTCTTGAAGAGAATGGAGGACAGCGCGTGAGGGCAGTCATCCAGTGCTCCCATTCCAGCGCAGGCCAGGAACTGGTACATGAACACGGTGACGTAGTTGCTCGAGAAGGCAGTCAGTATGCATCCCGAAATGGACATCAAAAAGGACAGCACAATGACCAGTTTGAAGCCCAGCTTCTGAAGGCTCATGGCCACAGCCAAAGACCAGAACAAATAGGAAAACTGGGCCATGGACTGCAAGCCGCCAAACTCTGTGTAGGAAAGATGCAGGTCCGTCTTCATCAGGGGATAGGTGACCGACCTCGTGTTATCGATGAATCCCTGCCCCAGCATGCAGGAATATGCGCAAATTACAAGCAGCCAAAACTCGCACTTCTTCAAATCGCCGTACATTTCTGCCGCATGACAATTGTGTTTTGATGCCCGTTTTTCGAGCGTTTTATGGCGAGTAACCATTTTGGGCACTTTGGATTCAAGTAGTTGCCTTGATCGCTTCATTACGCTCATATCTGTAAATATCTACACGGTTCCTTTGTTTTTGGCAATATGAAAGATAACTGCGAGTAGAGTCATTTGTGTAGACAAGTGAACAGTTGCGTTGTTGTGGAGCATCGCCTCAACGAAGCACACCATAGGAATACATAGTAACGGAGAATAGGGTTGCTGTGGGCTCCGAATTCGGGGTTGACTGGTATGGTGACAGTTTGGGTTGGACCGGCATTATCGGGAGTTCTATCCTATTATTCCCTTTGATTTCGAAGAAAACAACAGAGAAAGACCAAGGGGTTTCGTCAAGAACAGACCCTTCAAAACCCGTACTTGTGTGGGGGGTTAATATGAAATATTCTTGATCATAATACAGACAAGAGGCATTTGTCAAGGGATGAAATAGAGGGATTACCGCCAGATGACAGGATACTGCGCAGCATATCCATTTTCATGTTCCCTATCCTCTCCAGAGTCTTCTTCAAACGGGAGACGGTCGTTTTCAGAGGCTTCTCCGTCTCTTCGTATGAGCAGTTCATTGACAAGGAGTGCATTTCGAAGGCGCTGAACAAGAAACCGAACGAGCACTACCATATCTTCAGCACGCGAGTAGGAAATCGCTCGAGCGGTGATGCCTAGTACCATTCCAGCAATCGGGAGTATCTCACGATTCTTGAGTCCTGCTGGGGCGAGCAGCCAAAGCGCCACCCCAAGGGGGTGAGTGACCGTGTTGCCTCTGGGATTGTGAATGCCCTCTTCAAGATTGGAAACGCGTATTTCAGAGAAAACTACATCCTGCGTGCGGTATTTCTGGAGAGCGTCGCCTCCATTCCCGGATTGGTGTGCAGCAATCTCCATCACCTGCGGTGTCTCCGCCGTCTGCAGCCAGACTCCTGGATCAAGCCCCTCGTCGACGAGGCGGAGAACGAGAGGATGCACCTCCTCGCCGTGCGCACCTACACGAAACTCACGGCGGTACAGAAGCTCTTCATCCGCATCACGCAGTTCTCCTTCGTCACGCTCTTTTCCTTCCTGTTCGTCTTCGCACCACGCACTTCCCATCGTCTCGTGGGGTTCCTGGAGGAGCACGCCGTCGACTCCTACACGGAAATGATCCGCAGAATCGACAGCAACACGCTGGAGAACCGCCCCGCTACGCAGATCACGAAGGATTACTGGGGCCTTCCCGAGGATGCGACTCTCCGCGACGCTCTGCTTGTGATTCGCGCCGATGAAGCAGACCATCGCCTTGTGAACCACTCCTTGGGAGATGCCTACGACAAGAAGACTCCTGTCTCGGTCAAGAAGTGGTACGCCGGGTGTGCGTTCCCCGTGAATCTGCACGAACCCTTCGGACCCTACATGGACTTCTCGAAGTACGGCGCAACGAAAGCGTATCCCTGTTTTCAACAAACACAACACAAAAGCTTCGCCTTCACCAGTCTCCGCTTCAAGACGTACATTTGGAAGATGGAAATCACAATAAGCACGACAATGGTAATGATGGAAAACACAATGAGCTTGTTATCGAGGTCCACTACGCATGAGTTCTTTGTCTATCCCCCACTTGCGATACGACGAATCTCCTCGTCGTGCTCCTGAATCACACTAGCTGTCATCCACTCTTCATGGAACCCACTCCACAGTATCCTGGACCTCGTAGAGAGAATCGACAATCCACTGGGTCTGGACCTCAACATCTTCCAGGTTCTGGAACTGGGCCAGATGCGAGTAATCCTTCGCTTCAATACCGAACTTGTACCGGAAGAACAGACTCACTTCCACTTGGTCTACGTCTTAGGCCAAGATTTCGAAGGGCACTATCATTCTTGAAGCAAATCTTGTAGGTTCCGGAGGACGGGGAGTTGAAAAGGAACTTGCCCTTCTTAATGTCGGTCGCTTGATAGATCACTTTGCTCGACGGGTCGAACACCTATCGCTTACGTGTGTGCACATCGCACTACAGTCACAGACACTCTGCTTTTGTCCTGGTTGAGATTGGGCGAGTCACTCAGTATGTACTTTCCCTTCGTCAGAACGTGCTCATCCATATGTTCCGTAAAGCACTACACGGTTAGGAAAGGGAACGATCGCTTACGCGTTGTTCTCCCGTAGCAAGAGTGATTCCGAAGGAGTGGCATCCCACGAAGAGGAAGCACCCTGCCAAGAGCAATCCGAACGTTTTCATTCTCTAACGGGTGAAATGTGTGTGACAATGCGGGGATCCGTGTGAAACAAAGAAGCCCTAGGATACAATCGTTAATGTCTGTGAGAGTGATGGTGGTGGCCATGGTGACGGGAACGACTACGCCCATCCGACTTCTTGCTCTCGCTTCTGCTTCTGCTTCTGCTTCTGCTCTCGCTCCCACTGGCACTGCGGCTGTGGTGATGATGATGTCTATGACTACGACTGCGGCTCCTTCTCCGTTCCTCTCTCTTCCCAGCAGCCATCCACGCCTTCTTCGCTTCTTCACTTCCATAGTCGTGCAAATCCTCGCCTTCTCCCTCTCTCTGCTTCTTTTCTTTCTCCTCCATCTTCTTCACATTCTCGGTCAACTTCTCCAAACGGAGCTTCCGCTCTGCGTCAACTCGCTTCTCGATTTCCTCTGCCTCAAAACTACCACGTCATTCCATCCCGATGTGCTTACCCTTGCTCTTCCATTTTATCTCTCAAATCCAACAAGGCAACTTCAATCTCTCTTCGGGCCTGATGCTCCAGAATCGATTTGTCTTGCCTTTTCAGCTTGGGCTCGATGATCTCCTGCTCCTGCTTCTGGGAAAACTGGAGAACCCGAGAAGGGCGGATGTAACTGAGGTTTCGCTGCACGAAGCCGTTGGTTCCCGAGCCTCTGGCCGTCTTCAATCCAATTCCGTTGTACATCTGCTCCCAGTTGTCTTCTTTGCGCTTTTGAATCGCTCCAAAAAACGGCACTTCTTGGCTCTACAGGCTGGGATGTTGGTCATTGTGAGCTCATCACTCAGTAAAGCAGCACAGCCACTCTTCGGCCCAGACGAGTCTCCCTTCATTCGCTGGGAGAGCGAGAAGGCGGGAACAAATGAGCCCTTGATTCGGTTACGGATACAGAACAAAGGGACAAAATCCGCACGGTAGGGACCAAAACAGGACCCTATTCATTCGCCATCCCTTCCTATTGAATTCTCCACATCGAGTCGATTGAGTAAAACATGCCGTTCAAGCGCAGGTACGTACTCGTACCCGTGTTGAGTGTGGTGTCCATCTGAAGGGGTTCTCATTCCCTCGTGTAGAAATCACGGTCGTTCCAAGAAGGGAAGAGGTCACGTGAACCCCGTCCGTTGCACCCACTGCGGTCGTTGCGTCGGTAAGGTAGAGGCTGGGGAAACTGGGAATGAGCGCATAGGATAAGGCCGTGAAACGTTTCCAGGTGAGAAACATCGTGGACGCTTCTTCGCAGAGAGATATTCGCGACGCCTCTGTCTACGAGCGTTGCTCTTGCGTGTTGGCGCTGATGGCCTAGAGTACACCCTCCCCAAGCTGTACATCAAGCAGCAGTACTGCGTGTCGTGCGCTGTGCACGGCCGTATTGTCCGTGGCCGCAAGGCTGAGGAGAGACGCATCCGCGAGTACGTCCGCCCTCAGTTCAAGGGCGATCGCTCCTAAGTCGGAGGACAGAGGGGATGTGGTGAGAATTTTCCCTGTTTCCTAACAAACACCAACATGGTACAAGAAAAGCTACTCCTCACGATTAAAGGACACTACAGGTGGAGGGTCCACAATGCTGTCTCCGCGGGTGATCATGATCGTCTCTCCCTTCGCCATTCGGCCCACAGCCATCTCCCCAAAACTGCTCCACGCGGTGGTGATCAGAAGGTCCGACTGTGATAAAAGATAATTGTCAAGGATCGCGCGATTCACAGCGGGCTCGTTGAAGTTGTACGCCAGAATCTTGGTGTGCATCATCGGCAAATCCGACAGGAAGAAGGTGATGTTCCCGTACCGCTCCGAGAACATGCTCTCCACAGAGGGGCTGTCGGTACTGATGAACCACAGAGGCTGCAGCGATGTGCGGTTGGTGAAGTACTCGGCGTAGTGGATGAACGTTTCGATATCATCCATGAAGAGGAACTTGCAGTTGTCGAGAAAAGCGCTGTTGCCCAAACCCACGCGAATCTGCATGCCGATCACATACCGGTCGCTCCACGTTTCCGTGATGTTCAACAGCCGCGACTCCAGGTAGGGGCTCAGGGAAAAGAAGTTCAGCAGACGGTGGTAGATGTCCTCCGAAATCGCCGAGTAGTCTCCCCGTTTGGCTGTCCGCACCAGCCCCCGACTCACGAACGCATCGTAGTAGAGGTCGTTCTTCGCCAGCGACGCGAAGAGCGGGCAGTTGGTAATCACGTTGATGTTCTTCTCTCCAAACTGCCTGTTGATGTACCCCTTCTTCAGACGCTTCGCCTCGATGCACCGCCTCCAGATCTTCAGCGGGGACCCTTTGCTAAAAGAGGCTACGCGTGAGGACACCACTCGTCAGGCACAATTGTAGTCGTAGTGGTGACCGTCAAGATGAAGATCAAAGTAGGAATCGAAGCTCGCCCAATCATCAACTACGACATGACGAGTCAAGACAAAGAAAACGGAGTAACCCGCGGTCCGTCACCATCGCCACCAAAAGACTCGATACCAATCCGTTCAGCTTGTTCGCCAGCCCAGAATTCGTTGTCGTGTACACAACGTAGTACTCGAGGCTGGTCTGACGCAGTCGGTGCTGGTACTCCGTGTAGTACTGCTTATACGCCTCCCACCGCCTGTCCTGGTCCTCCGCCGAGAACCACGTCGTGTTGTGGTAATCAAATGGCTCCATGATACTCCTCGAAAAGTCAGCAACCCCCGCCACCAACTCTTTCCTGATATCTCCGAGCGATTGCCAAAACACCCAGTTCCATACTAGAACAAAGATGAACACGACGATGTAGACTACCGCATTCCGAAACAACAAGTCATCGATGTTATTCATCTTTGTCTGTGACAAAAGCGGGCGTTTCAAGAAACACAGAAATCGCGTCCATTTTTCTCACACTCGCTCCTTTCAGGAATGGCGTCTTTTGTCGCTGCAATCAATCGCACTGGGGCAGGGAGGGACCAGATCAGGGGAAACATAGGCTCTTTCCCATGGATTCCAAACAAACAACTGCGAGTTTGGTTACATGCTACACTTCTCCTGCATGGGGGTGAGCTTCCGCGACGGCTTCTGCTCCTCCACACTGCCATCTTCCTGGCGGATGTAGGTCTTCATCTTCAGGTCCTTCTCCTGGATCACGAACACACGACCGCCACGCTGCATGCTACGCGTAATCGCCATTTTCTGTTACTACTCCGCGGAGGGTCCATAGCTGCCGACTCCCGACTTTCTTCCATAGCCAAGAAGGATTCCTTCAAAATCAACGACATAGTCATCGCAATGATCATGTCCGGCAAACACGCCCAGGATGTTGCCCCTACTCCTCACACGAGATCGCCGCACCCACTCTTCCCTCATGGCTGCAAGCAGACCCGTGTTCAGTCCCTGACAGCAAACATCCTCATCCTTCCTTCCCATGCTGGGGTAATGCTGTGGAACACTCCTCCGCCAATCCCTACATTGAAGGCATACATGTACTCCTGGAACGGAATGTGCATGAAGGCGAGTCCCTTCTTCACGCCCTTCTGCTGGACCCTCAGCTCTGCTGACGTCTTGCGGTACCAGTCGATCACGGAGAGCGGAATGCACCCGTATCCCTTCACGCCGTAGCAGTTGTAGTCCTCGCTATCGAAGAACCACAGGTTCATTGCCACCTCCGAAGGGTTCTCCGAGCTGTACACGGGAACCACAAAGTTGCTTGCTCCACCCGTCGCTTCCGAGGACAGAGAGGTGAGACTTAAAGGATTCTCCATGTCCATGGCGATGACCTCCCGCCGAGACAGATTCGCCTCCGCGTCGTGGTTGCCCAGCGTGTAGGCGTAAGGAATCTTACGCTCCGACACGACGGACGTCCAATGCTTCCACTGGTCACGGAACCAACCTTCCGTATGATTCCAGTTGCCTCCTATGTCTCAGTAATGAGCTTGATGACTACCTGAAACCATATCGCCGGTGAAGGCAACGAAATCGGGCTTGTCCAGTTCCATAATGGTGTTCATAATGGAAACCGCCAAGTCATCCTTGCTTCGATCCTCTCCGAAATGGAGATCCGTAATCTACGTCAGAATGCAGAATCACCCCTACTTGAACGATCCTGAAGACGCCTTCAGAAGAGAACTGGAGAATGGGCTTGGCGCTAGCCAAGCAAGCGCAAAGAAAGAGTAGGGCAATCATTGTTTGCTTTCGTTAGAGTAATCCTTGATACACTGAGCACATTGATCCTCGCTTTACAGCACAAGCAGAGCAACCATCACTTCATTCAACAAACACTCCAGTTACGGTTCCATCACTAAATGATTTACAGCTCCGCGCTTCCCAGAGCACTAGTAATCTGAGTCCACACGTTCTCAATGGGAGCATCCGCCTGAATGCTCTTCACCAGACCCTTCTTGCCGTAGTAGTCGATGATGGGAGCGGTCTTGTTGTGGTACTCGTTCAGACGCTTCTCCAGCACCTCGGGAGTATCGTCCTTGCGCTGGATCAGAGGCTCGCCCGTCACATCGTCCTTGCCCTCAACCTTGGGAGGGTTGAACACCACGTGGTAGGAGCGGCCCGAGGCGGGGTGCACTCTGCGACCGGAGATACGCTCCACGAGCTTGCTGTCGGGCACATCGAAGGCCAGCACGGCGTCGATCTTCATACCGTCCTTGGCGAGCATCTCGTCCAGCTAGAAGTGAGGAGGAAAGATAAGAAATACCATCTCAGCCTGAGGAATGGTTCTGGGGAAACCGTCCAGAATGAAGCCCTTCTTGCAGGCGGGGCTCTTGATGTTGTCCTTGATGATGTTCACCACGATATCATCGCTGACAAGCTGACCGTTGTTCATGGCCTCCTTGGCACGAAGACCGTACTCCGTTCCTACTCAGTCAGTCGAAAAAAAGGCGACTACCCTTAGCAACGGCATCACGGAGCATATCGCCAGTAGCCAGGTGGCACACGCAGTACTCCTTCTTAATCGCAGGAGCCTGAGTACCCTTACCGCAACCAGGGGGTCCTAGGTGATAACGAAACGGGAACACAGATTACCAATAAGGATGGTTCTCACGCCTCTTCTCTTGGAGCAATCGACACGGCGCTCCAGCTCATTAATCAAATCTTCAGTGGGGATGTTCTGCATACTCGTTAGTACTAATTATTGAGGGGGATTGAGATGGATGGTGATTAAGGAAGAAGGACATAATCATCAAGAGTCACTGCACGCGTGAAGCAAGCCCTAAATCGGTCATTCCCGATGGAGGGCCGATTTTGGTCAATCATGTTTTCGCGAAAAACGCTTTAGAAACGATCCAGTCAGTTTCGGTAAGGTGCTCGTCTTGTCCATGACGCTGTAGTGTATATAATTTTGGATGTCAACACAGAGAGAACCAAGCCATCAGGAAGAACTCTACTCCCAGGGAAGGAGAATGATGGAGTATATGAATTTGGCAGATAATTTGACAGAAGAACAACACAAGCAGGTAGGGTGGTCGCTTTGCCCCGATATCGTTGTAGCTCGAGGAGTTGCGCCCTCTTGTTCCAGAGGGGACGAGCGATTCGAAGCTGCAGGGAATGATTATATCGTGCAAAGGAGATAAAGCAAAGCTCAGTATTCTGGTGAGCAACTTGTGGAATTCCTGTTTGCATCGCTCGGACGAAATTATCTGTAGGCGAGGCATCGGATGACGGGTGGGAAGAAGTAACCGGAAGGAATAAGCCTCACGTCGGCGCTCCTTTCCCTTCGCTTATGTGTAGAAGAATCAGGACAGGGAGAAGGAAACACGCGATGCCGCGGAAACGGTGTCAGCCCCATCCAAGCCCTATGTCCCCAAAACCGTCCGTTCAAATCCCATAAATTCAAGGAGACCGCAGACGGGGTCGAGGCCGAGCCGCCCGTACGATCACAGCAGCGACAGCAGACCCCAGAATAAGCGACCCCTTCATTCCTACCAGCCGAGTCATCTGCCGCAGAGCCGGTCTGCTCCTGCTGCTCCTGCTGCTCCTGCTGCTCCTGTTGTTACCCCGAAGCCCATCCCAAAGCCGGCTGTGCCTGTCGTGACTCCTGCTGCTCCTGCTGCCCCTGCTTCTTCTCTGAAGCCCCTTCCAAAGCCGGTTGTGCCGGTCGTGACTCCTGCTGCTCCTGCTGCTCCTGCTGCCGCGAAGCCCGCAACGGCGCCTGGAGAGAAGAAGCACCTGGACTGGAGCCGCTGCCTGAAGAAGCCCGCCGAGCCCGCGCAGAAGGCGCCCGCGCAGCCCGCTCCCCGCCTTGTGCTGGAGGTGAAGCACGTGCAGAAGGAGGCGCGCGCCCCGCGCGTCGCTCCGGCCCCTCCAGACGCCGCGCCGCAGAACGCCCTCCCCAGCGGCTTCCACCTGCCGGCCGAGCCCCGCCCCTCCTTCGAGGCGCCGCTCTTCAGCCCCGCGCGTCACGCCGCGCCCGCCGCGCCCGCCATGCCCGCCACCGTAGGACTGGACGTACTCGCTCACTCGCAGGCGATGCCCGCCACCGTAGGACTGAGCGCATTGGCTCACCCGCAGGCGATGTCCGCGCCGGAGCAGTCCGCTGCGCCTGCGGAGCAGTCCTCGCAGCTCGCGGAGCCTGCGGCGATGCAGCCTGCGGAGCAGCCCTCGATGCCCACTGTGGAGCCGACGGCTGCGCCGAAGTACCCGCAGAAGGCGTTCACATCCAGCCTGGACGCCTTCGGCAACCCGTCGCCCTCGGTGCTCTTCGGGAGCAGCGTGGAGGAGGCCAAGGCCAGCAGTGGGTCCGCGTCGCGCGCCTCACGCCTAGGCCTCAACCGCACGGCGCCAGCCCCCGCGCAGCCGATGCAGCCCGCCATGGGGTACTTCCCGGACACCTCCTTCTACACCTTCGCGCCGTTCTCCTCCATGTACTCGGACTACTCGGCCCTCGGGACAGCGCCCGGCATGCAGCCGGCGCCACAGGCCCAGACGGAGGAGGCGAGCTCGACGCAGGCTCCCAGCGAGCCGGGGTACGCTGCAGAGACGAGCGGCAACTACATGTCGTATCAGGTGGGCGTGGAGGAGGGGCGTGAGGAGCAGCTCCCTTACGGAATGAACAGCTACTACCCGTATCTGTACAAGTGGGAGTCGCGCGCGGGGCTGATGCGTAGTATGCCGACGAGCGAATATGATTACAACGCCTACGGAAGCTTCGGCGGATATAGCAACTTCGTCGCCTACAACAACTACGGACAGGCCCAGATGCCGCAGGGCCAGACAAAGGAGAATAAATCAATGCCGAGTCAGCAGTGAGCTTTTGTTGGGGTCGTGGGTTTGTTTTCACAATCGTATGCGTACCAAGCGTCTGGTGTGGCTCCTAGCCATCGTCCTTCTTTTCCGAGGCTCACAGTGCACTGTGGTGTGTCCGGCGCAAGGAGTTTGGCGTGGTACTCCCCGAGGCCAAAGAGTCATCCTTCCTTGCAATGAGTTGTTCGGAGTAACCTACTACTCTGGATTTTCGTATCGATTGTGCTCTGGAACGGAGCGCAGCCCGATGTGGGGTGAAGTCGTGTCGAATTGTACGTATCTTCCTCTCTTGAATCTAACATACCCGTTGAAGCCCGTATACCGAGTGGGTGACCCTGTTTTCATCACGCCGGTCTATTCTGGATACGCGGACTCCTGGGCGGCCTCCCCGCCTCTTCCCTCTTCTGTTCACTTGGATGAACGAACGGGTGTCCTTCGTGGGGCGTTTTCCGCTGCTCTTGAAGGCGAATTCACAATAACGGCATCAAATCAGAGAGAGAGCACAGCTGTGATTCTGCATTGCAGAATAAGAGACACAACTCGTGTGACGCTGCAAGTCGTCCCTCTCTCCCATGCACCGCGTTCTTCGGACAACCCCCTGGGAAGAATACTCTCAACAGAAGGGAATCAAATTCGGGAGGGCAGCACGGTCCTCCCTCCTTCGGATCTTCACTACCCCATATCCACGCTCGTTGCTTATTCCAATGTGGAAATCGATCCGCTCATCCCAGTCTTCCAAGGAGAAGCCGTCGTCTTCTTCTCTCAACCCAGAATGCCCTCCGGGCTTCTCCTGGACACGGATACGGGAATCATTTCGGGGAAAGCCGTTGAGCAGCGCGACTGCACGCCGTTTCTCATTGGAGTTCGCAATGAAGTGGGCAGTTCTTCCTTCCCGTTGCAGATTTGCGTATTTGAAGGGGAGGAAGTGTCAGAGTGGGACGTCTCCAACAACCCCAAGGCGTGGTTTTGGTATGCTCTTTCCCTGTGTGTTTTGCTATTCGTCGCTGTTTTTGTTTTCGCTGTTCTTCGTTGCGCTTGTACAACGAAGAGACGTTAATTGGCGTGATGGTAACCGTGTATTATCCATTGTTTGTTCATACGCAACTGCCGAATATGGGACTGCCGATTCTGCTCTGTTGTTTCGTTCGCCGTGATTCTGTCGTGGACCCCTTTCTCTGTTTTTCTCCCAGATCAGAAAGTGGCGTTCGTTCACTATCATCGTTCCTTGTGGGCCTTTGCGCACTCCGTCCTCTCATCCTGTAGTAGCTTGAAAAGACAAGAATTGAACGAACATGCTTGCCCGATTTGCGAATAAGCCTAGCGTGCGTGTACTTGCTGTAGGGCCGCTGCGCAGCGAAATGAGAGATAGCGCTCCATCACTTCGGACGTCTTCCCCGGAACGCTCGGTCTGGGAGGCAGAATGTCCCAAGCGCCGCAGAAGGTGACGATCTTCGGTGCCTCGACGGGAAATCTCGGTAGAAGCGTCGTCTACGAGCTGGGTCCGCCGTTTTCTCGCTCCGTGACGCCTAGCCTCTCGCGGCGTGACCTGCATGATCCCCTACCGCGGCGAGGGCGATGAGGTGCGCCACCTGAAGCCTTCGGGCGACACGGGAAAAGTGAACCCCATCCCCTTCCACCCGCGCGACGAGCAGTCCATTCGCGACTGCATCGGCAACTCGGACATTGTGCTCAACTTCGTGGGCAAGTACTACGAGACAAAGAACATCTACTTCAAGAAGAACTACACGTTATAGAAATGAGTGGAAGTGATGTGCAGCTACCAGGACGTGAACATCTTCTTCCCCGAGCGTCTGGCGCGCATCTGCAACGAGATGGGCGTGAAGCACTTCCTGCACGTGTCTGCGCTGCAGCAGAACCTGAAGCACCGCTCGGAGTGGGCTCGCACCAAGGTCGGTTATGGGCGCATCGCTGATGGCTAGGCGAAGGGCGAGCAGGTGGTGCGTGACGTGAAGCCGGAGACGTGCATCGTGCGCCCGGCCGATATGTTCGGCGAGGATGACCGCATGCTGCAGTGGTAAATACCAGCCCGATTTCGGTCACCCATAGGATCGGTCGCCAGTTCCACATCTACCCGTGGCTGATCAACATCAACGGCGGCGCGGCGCTGAAGCAGCCCGTGTGGTACGGCGACGTGGCGGCCGCCATCCGCAAGTACTGCATGACGCCCGAGGCGTTCGACGGCAAGACGATGGAGCTGGGCGGTCCCGAGGTGATGGCGTGGAGTCAGATCGTCGACTGGTTCCGCAAGACCACCGTGACCAAGCGCGTGCCGCCGCGCACGCCGACGTCCATCGCGCGGCTGTACGCGGGACTGCTGGAGCTGGGTCCGAAGCCGTACATCTCGCGGAGCGAGGTGGACCTGCGCGTGACGGACAACATCGTGGACCCGCACACCGCGTGCGTGACGTTCAAGGACCTGGGCGTGGGCGTGCGGCGAGGGGGGTGAGGCGTAGATCGAGCCGCACACCATCGAGGACAAGGGCTACAGCGCGGTGATGCGTTACCGCAAGGGAGGCCACTGGGCGTACGACACGGACATGACGAAAGTAAGAGTAATCTAATGTGGCGTGTTTGTTGGAGGAGTGCCGTGCAACTGGGAGTGTTGAAAGAAACACACAACACAGAATCCTGTTCATCGATTGGTGGAGAGCTAACTCCACAATCATGATGCCTGCGAAGAAGTCGATACACATCCCCTATGCCAATGCTCCAAACCTGGCATAACCCCCTCAGTGCATAATATAGGAATAATAGCCACTCCTCCTTTCGCATCCATGGAGACAGTGCATGTGCTGGAGAGGAGAGAGTGGATGAAGAGAGGTGAAGGGTTTTCATCCTTGTCTTCTTGAACGAGCATTCATAATGAGGCAGGCACAGCACATCTTGACGTGTTGCAGAGCGAACCCATTCTATGCCTCCACCCACTTTCACTCCCATAATTCCCATCACGACAAACACGAAGCACAGTAGAAGGAGGGGGGTCAAATAATACGATATAAAGTGGCGAGTGTGTGGGTTGTTGCGGCTTTCCGTAACTGAGGGTTCTTCTTCCGAGGAAGGCATTGTGGCATTCTCTGTCATCACCGTTTCTCCATTCTCTGGAACTGTCACCGTTTCTCCATTCTCTGGAACCACCACCTTGCCATCCTCTTCCATCCCCATTCCATTATCAAGCATCACCACCTTTCCATTCTCTAACTCAGGCGTTTCGTCACGCTCTGGAGTTTCGATCACAGCAACCATGGAAACAGAAGGTAGCCTTCCCACTGGAGTAGCGATCTTCTCGTTTGCCTCCAGTGCAACATCAGTACCCACTTCTTTCAGAAGGACAGAACGAGTGATCATATCGGCGAAGCTCTCAACGATAGGCACTTCCTCTTTGCTTCTTGGTAGGCTTCCATATGGAGCGATGGGCTTAAACAGACCCTCTCTGTGGTGCTTCACCAATCGACGAAGGACGCTTCTTGTATTCTCCATGGTCTCCTTCACCCTCTTTACGAAAGGAGTCTACACGTGATTCTTCCATGAAAGAAGCCACCTCCATGAGCTCACTGATGTCGTGTCTCTCATCCGACTCCGCAAGACAGCAGCCTATCAACTGGTCAAGAGTCCGTATTCCATCAACAGGAGGTTGCTCGTGTACTCTTCTTCTCACACCCGCTAGACATGCGTCAGAGAGTGTCTTCCCCGTCTTCAACTCATAGGCGAGTAACCCAACGAGACAAGGCATATCCTTCAGGGAGAACTCACGAGGAAACGCTTTCGGGAAGTAGAAATTGTTCTTATTCTCTCTCTTCACACTATCCTCCGATGTATCAAGAGTCGTTGCAAAGGGACACGTCATTAGTGCCACGTCCCCGTCTTCTGTGACGAAAAGGTCACACTGTTGTATGTCCTATGTAGTGAGTGCCATGATCCACTCCCACTCCATAGAGTATCCATTTCTCTTCATATGCAAGCAACTCATACAGAAGACCCACGATAATGGCATCCAACTCCTCCTCCGTGTATCGATGACTCGCACTCACCTCTGGTAGGAATAACGGAGTCGTGTCCAGTATGAACTACACACTCAGAGCAACACAGTGCATCCAACCCAGTATTCACTGCCAACGGACTCTCTGGATAGCCTCTTTTCACAAAAGCCCACTGGGTTGCTAAAACAATTGAATACGCTTGGTTCGCAGTTCGTTGCCACCTTCCAAATCAGAACCGGTTTCTTCTTTTCCGTGTCCTCAGCAATCACAGCTCGGACTTTCGAGCTATGCAGTGAGAAGGGAATGCAGTGAGAACCATTCTTTTATCACTCTTTTCTCCACATAGCGCCCACGGATCTTGTCCTCCTGTGTGACTGGCTGATCCCGTTGCCCCGTGACTCTGCCAGCAAGGGAAAAGAGGATGGCAGAAGTCCCCTTTTCTCGAAGCTCGTCGACACTATCCTTGATGAAGGCATGCTACGGATTACAGTCAACGTGAACCAATACATTCCGCAAAACAGCAGCAGGGTGTTCCGAGGGAGGATTCTGACAGCGGCGGATGAAGTCCACGAAATCTGCTGACCACTTTGGGGAGGACAGGATTGGCATCTGCGATGCAGATTGCTCACTCAGCGGTACTCCTTCTGCCGCATATGCGAGACAGTTACCGAGGGAGACAAAGTCATCTGACTGTTTCGCATTCTCATTGGGTAGACTACAAAGATCCAGTTTAGCAACACCATCACAAGATAGCATGATGCTTGAAGAACTGACATGCTAGAAGTGAATCCGATGCACCTTATACTACACCATGAACTCTATCATGAGAATGAATGGTGAAAAGGGCCATTACGCAACATGCGGCGATCATGCGCAACTCTGCTTCGGATAGTCTAATGCCACTTCCTAGAACAACATCAATCGATCCGCATAAAAACAGCTCCGTAATGATCTAGGAAGAATGCTCAGGTAAAACAACAGGTACGTAGTAGTGACCATTCGCTTCATATTGACCATAGTAACTGGAAATGTATGTGTCTTTGCAGTCCTTCAGTGCATTCGCAAGAGCGTTCTGGTTCTCCTTGTTCAGCATGTTCATTCTGTACCTCTTCTGTAGGCTAATCGTATCACAGACTATTTCTCCATTTCCATGCGATCTTGGTAATGATGGAATGCAGTAACGAATACCCGTCTTTTACCGGACCGATGAGTGTATAACGATCTCCCAAAGGCAGTCCCAAGGCCTGAGACTGCATGAGAGAGTTATTGTGATAACCGAAAGAACTATCACCGACTAACGATATCCCATTCATAAGCACTCTATACAGCTCGTCAGTGTCATTCTATAGGATAGGAGTAGTGTGGGCTCTGTTCATGCTTGAGAAAGCCTGATTCACTGGTATGCATAGTCTTTGTTCCAACAAACAACGGTATCGTTGATAGACTGGTAAAGCCATCCATTCACAATACTGTCTTCCCTCAAGAGACATCGCTCCCTCACTTCGATGATGCCGCGTATGAAACAAACACAACGCAGGAAAAACGCTTACGGTTGAGGGGTTATGCATCAATCCTTGATGGCTTGCCCTGGAAAGATATTGTGTATTGCAACTTTGTGGATGATTTGGAGTTTCATCATGACGATACGGTGGGGCATCTGTCCTTTGTGGATGCTTTCCCTTCTTTTGGGGTGGCTCCCGATCTTGAGGGAGTAGAAGGAGAGCCATCCTCTCTTTCGTCGGGAGTGTGTTGTTCGCAGCGAGGGAGGAACGGTCGACGAGAATGCTCCTCGCTTCTACTCGACGGTCAGCTGGTATGGGAAAACGCTTCATTCGTGCTCCCCGCCAGAGCACCGCATGACCTACGAGTGGCTGGTCAACAACGAGAACGCGATAGCCTTCATGCTGACTGCGGACTCGACGCTCTTCGTGTGCATGATCATCGGCTACGCTGTTTTCCGAGTGAACGGTTTGCCGTACGCGCAAGCCATCTGCCTTCCACTTCCCTGCTCTTCGACTTCGTCCTTCACCAAGACCCCCACAAGGTCCTCCTTCACACGGACGTTGTTGACATTGATACAGATACACAATAAATGCCCGTACAAATGGGCTCCTGAGAGGCAGATCATGATTCCATGCGAACCAAGATCAGCCGTCGCTGAAACTGCTTTTGAATACTTTCAAAGAATAGAACATGAAAGAATTGTTCTCCCTACTTCATATAGAGAAAAGGATATGGCCTCTTCCAGTCGCAACACGAGAGAAGGCTCCATGATGCGATATTGCTAATCTTAACACCTTCCTATACGCCTGCAACATGCAGGACGAATAGAATCCCTGCCATTCAAAGTCAGCAGATGACCACTCATCAACGCTACTGATGCCTTTCATCCACCAACCACACCCATACTAGAAGGCACATGACAAAAGAATGAATCATTCACACTCCATGTTCTCCATCCCGATAGAATAAATGCACAAACATCTAACCATCATATTCGTAATCCTCACTCACTCTAACAGTCACACACTTACCTCTAATTCGTTTTGGACAGATTCACGAGGAGAATCTCAATCCCCAGCACTGACTTGAAGATCCTCCGGCAGTGTGGTGTCAAGAGTCGGCTTCGTGCAGTACATAGCTTCCTTTGTCATGACTGTTTCTATTTCTGTGGTTTTCTTCACATGCAAGTGTTTCCGCGGTTATTTGGTGGAATGACCGCCTCTTGCAATTACTCCTCTCCACTCGCTCCCATTCCTTCACCAGCGTATTGCGTGTAATCAGGGGCTCTGAGTGGAATGTGAAATGAGAAATGATGGTTTGTGACAATGGGAACTGCTACCGCTGTTTCTCAGGGGATAATCGCTGTAGAATTACGCCGAAGCTTTTCTATTCACATCATGAGTTGATTGCTGGTATTCCTGCTGAACACACCTAGTGAATCGTGGCTTGCAAGCAAGTGATTCAGGAGACACTATGCCGTTGAAAAAGAGCACAAACAAGACCAGAGAAAAGAAGAATGGGGAGAATCGTTTCATGACCAAATAAGTCACGGAAATGGCGTTTCTTTGCATTCCATAGAAGAGGATTACCTATGACAACGGCTTTCGTTTTCGTGTTTCTGTTATATGGGCTAACTTTGTCTGCTGAGTTGTGCTCCACAGACACATACGGCTCTTACCTGGAAGCCTTTCCCATGAAGTGTGGGAATGATTGCAATGAATACAAGAGGTGGGCCGTGAGAAAAGAGAAATAAGTGTGTAGACTCCACTTCACTGACTTCAAGAAGAGTTGCCAGCATATGGTCTCCAGACAGTCCTACACTCCCTATCAGATGGAATTCACCATGCTGTCTGATTTCTCTGAGGAGGATCTAACCGGAGTGATGGACGTGAAGCAGAAGCATTTGAGAAGGGGGTCCTACTATGAACCCATTGAAGCGAAGGAGGAGGCTGTGGAGCCTGCATTCACCACCATGGATCGCGACTTCTGTTCTGAGGATGCTAAACTGAGGGAGTATGCCAAGCCCAACAACTGTTCTCTGTCGTGGGTGACGATGATTGTGAACGCCGGTGAGCGAGCGTTGGCGATGATTGGAGGAAGCGAGAAGTTGTCTGCCGCGTTCGTGAAGAAGTGCTATACGGAAGAGGATGCTTGCAACGGCTTGGGCATGGCTGTTATTGCGGAGGGCTTGAAGAAGATCGGCTTGGTGAGCGAACGTGAAGCGAATCGTGTGTTGGAGAAGGGAGGCAATCTGTGTTCCATCCCCCCAATCCAAACGCTTCTCCTTCAAGGTGTTGAAGGCGGAAGGACCGAATCGTGGTGGTCTGATGAATCTGATCGGCGAAGGCAATCCTGTGCTGACTCTTCTCTCCATCGACCTGAATCGACTTCGCTTCGTAAAGGACATGCGAGAAGAGGATGTGACGCTGAGTGGTACTGTGTACGAGCCTTCGTTGTATGGGTTGGTGACGGGTTATGTGAAGACGACGGAAGAGGTGGATGGGTACTGGGTGGTGGAAGGAACGCCTTCGCCTTGTGAGAGTGTGAACGTGAAGGTGCCGATGCGCGACAATGAGACGAACTCGGACTATGCGGGTATTGCTGGCTATGCCTTCGCCATTGAGTTCAATGGGAAGAGAGACTTCGTGGTTCCTTCGGAGGGTCTGACGAGTGTGGATGCCATTCCCTCCTTCGCCCAGTCGATTGTGTTTGCTGCCAACAGTTTCAGCGAGTTGAGTGAGGCGGACTTCTCTCGCTTCAGGGAGTTGAAGGAGTTGGTGTTTGGCGCGAACTCGTTTGCGAACGTGGGTTCGTTGGAGTTGGCTGGGTTGCACAAGTTGGAGAGCGTTCGCTTTGAAGCGGGCGCGTTTGCGAATGGGTTCAATCTGGTGTTGGATGATTTGCCGTCGCTGGTTGATTTGGTGTACTCTGAGGGTTGTTTCAATGGCGAGCCCTCGGGTCGTCGATTGGCTGATGTGAGTGGGTATGGAATTCGGATTTCGGGTTGTTCTTCTCTTCGTCGTGTTGTCATTCCGGGTGGTTCCTTCACACATGCGACTGTTGTGTCGATGGTGAGCTTGTCGGCTGTGGAGGAGGTGACGATCATGAAAGGTGCTCTGCCGAAGGTGGAGGTTCTGAACATGACGGAGATTCAGAATGTGACGCGCATCTCGATTGCTCCCGGCTCGCTGGAGGTGTGCGAGACGCTGGTGATGGTGGATGTGGCGATCAAGGCGGAGAATGTGACGGATGTGTTGAAGGTTTCAAAGGAGTGCTTGAAGGAGTTGAAGAAGGTGACGGTGAGCAGTGTGGATGCGATGCTGGAGTTGGTGGAGGATTTGAAGGAGAAGTTGGAGAAGGAGGTGGAGGTGGAGGTGGTAGTTCCGACGACTGTGACTCCTACTGTTGCTCCTACTACTGTTGCTCCTACGACTGTTGCTCCAACCACTGTTGCTCCTACTACTGTCGCTCCTACGACTGTTGCTCCTACGACTGTTGCTCCTACGACTGTTGCTCCAACGACTGTTGCTCCTACGACTGTGGCTCCTACGACTGTGGCTCCCACTACAGTTGCTCCGACGACTGTGGCTCCAACGACTGTTGCTCCAACGACTGTTGCTCCTACGCCAGTTGCTCCTACTACTGTTGCTCCTACTACTGTTGCTCCAACCACTGTTGCTCCTACGACTGTTGCTCCTACGACTGTTGCTCCTACGACTGTTGCTCCAACCACTGTTGCTCCTACGACTGTTGCTCCTACTACTGTTGCTCCTACGACTGTTGCTCCAACCACTGTTGCTCCAACCACTGTTGCTCCTACGACTGTTGCTCCTACGACTGTTGCTCCTACTACTGTCGCTCCTACGACTGTTGCTCCTACTACTGTTGCTCCTACGACTGTTGCTCCAACGACTGTGGCTCCTACTACTGTTGCTCCAACCACTGTTGCTCCTACGCCAGTTGCTCCTACGCCAGTTGCTCCTACGACTGTTGCTCCAACCACTGTTGCTCCTACTACTGTTGCTCCTACGACTGTTGCTCCTACTACTGTTGCTCCTACGACTGTTGCTCCTACTACTGTTGCTCCTACGACTGTTGCTCCTACGACTGTTGCTCCTACTACTGTTGCTCCTACGACTGTGGCTCCCACTACTGTTGCTCCCACTACTATTGCTCCGACGCCAGTTGCTCCAACGACTGTTGCTCCAACGACTGTTGCTCCAACGACTGTGGCTCCAACGACTGTTGCTCCAACGACTGTTGCTCCTACGACTGTGGCTCCCACTACTGTTGCTCCCACTACTGTTGCTCCAACCACTGTTGCTCCAACCACTGTCGCTCCAACGACTGTTGCTCCTACGACTGTGGCTCCCACTACAGTTGCTCCTACGACTGTGGCTCCAACGACTGTTGCTCCAACCACTGTTGCTCCTACGCCAGTTGCTCCTACGCCAGTTGCTCCTACGACTGTTGCTCCTACAACTGTGGCTCCTACAACTGTGGCTCCTACTACTGTTGCTCCTACGACTGTGGCTCCTACAACTGTTGCTCCTACTACTGTGGCTCCTACGACTGTGGCTCCTACAACTGTGGCTCCTACTACTGTGGCTCCTACGACTGTGGCTCCAACGACTGTTGCTCCAACCACTGTTGCTCCTACGCCAGTTGCTCCTACGCCAGTTGCTCCTACGACTGTGGCTCCAACGACTGTTGCTCCAACCACTGTTGCTCCTACGCCAGTTGCTCCTACGCCAGTTGCTCCTACGACTGTTGCTCCGACGACTGTTGCTCCAACGACTGTGGCTCCAACGACTGTGGCTCCAACGACTGTTGCTCCAACCACTGTTGCTCCTACGCCAGTTGCTCCTACGACTGTTGCTCCTACGACTGTTGCTCCTACGACTGTTGCTCCTACGCCAGTTGCTCCAATGACTGTTGCTCCCACTACTGTGACTCCGACGACTGTTGCCCCTACGACAGTTGCTCCAACTACAGTTGCTCCAACGACTGTGGCTCCGACCACTGTCGCTCCTACTCTCACTGCGACAATGACTCCTACTCCTACTCCTACTCCTACTCTCACTGCGACAATGACGCCCACTCCCACTCCTATTGCGACTAACACGCCTACTCCTACTCCTACTCTCACTGCGACAATGACGCCCACTCCCACTCCTATTGCGACTAACACGCCTACTCCTACTCCTACTCTCACTGCGACAATGACTCCTACTCCCACTACTATTGCGACTAACACGCCTACTCCTACTCCTACTCTCACTGCGACAATGACTCCTACTCCCACTACTATTGCGACTAACACGCCTACTCCTACTCCTACTCTCACTGCGACAATGACTCCTACTCCCACTACTATTGCGACTAACACGCCTACTCCTACTCCTACTCTCACTGCGACAATGACTCCTACTCCCACTACTATTGCGACTAACACGCCTACTCCTACTCCTACTCTCACTGCGACAATGACGCCCACTCCCACTCCTATTGCGACTAACACGCCTACTCCTACTCCTACTCTCACTGCGACTAACACGCCTACTCCCACTACTATTGCGACTAACACGCCTACTCCTACTCCTACTCTCACTGCGACAATGACTCCTACTCCCACTACTATTGCGACTAACACGCCTACTCCTACTCCTACTCTCACTGCGACAATGACTCCTACTCCCACTACTATTGCGACTAACACGCCTACTCCTACTCCTACTCTCACTGCGACAATGACTCCTACTCCCACTACTATTGCGACTAACACGCCTACTCCTACTCCTACTCTCACTGCGACAATGACTCCTACTCCCACTACTATTGCGACTAACACGCCTACTCCTACTCCTACTCTCACTGCGACAATGACGCCCACTCCCACTCCTATTGCGACTAACACGCCTACTCCTACTCCTACTCTCACTGCGACTAACACGCCTACTCCCACTACTATTGCGACTAACACGCCTACTCCTACTCCTACTCTCACTGCGACAATGACTCCTACTCCCACTACTATTGCGACTAACACGCCTACTCCTACTCCTACTCTCACTGCGACAATGACTCCTACTCCCACTACTATTGCGACTAACACGCCTACTCCTACTCCTACTCTCACTGCGACAATGACTCCTACTCCCACTACTATTGCGACTAACACGCCTACTCCTACTCCTACTCTCACTGCGACAATGACTCCTACTCCCACTACTATTGCGACTAACACGCCTACTCCTACTCCTACTCTCACTGCGACAATGACGCCCACTCCCACTCCTATTGCGACTAACACGCCTACTCCTACTCCTACTCTCACTGCGACAATGACGCCCACTCCCACTACTATTGCGACAATGACGCCTACTCCTACTCCTACTCTCACTGCGACAATGACGCCTACTCCCACTACTATTGCGACTAACACGCCTACTCCTACTACTCTCACTGCGACAATGACTCCTACTCCTACTCCTACTCCTACTCCTACTCTCACTGCGACAATGACGCCCACTCCCACTCCTATTGCGACTAACACGCCTACTCCTACTCCTACTCTCACTGCGACAATGACGCCCACTCCCACTCCTATTGCGACTAACACGCCTACTCCTACTCCTACTCTCACTGCGACTAACACGCCTACTCCCACTCCTATTGCGACTAACACGCCTACTCCTACTCCTACTCTCACTGCGACAATGACGCCCACTCCCACTCCTATTGCGACTAACACGCCTACTCCTACTCCTACTCTCACTGCGACTAACACGCCTACTCCCACTACTATTGCGACTAACACGCCTACTCCTACTCCTACTCTCACTGCGACAATGACTCCTACTCCCACTACTATTGCGACTAACACGCCTACTCCTACTCCTACTCTCACTGCGACAATGACGCCTACTCCTACTCCTACTGCGACTAACACGCCTACTCCCACTCCCTCTCCCTCTCCTGCAACTATGCACACCTTCTCTCTTTCCTCTTCTCTTCTCTCTCTGCATACAAGCAAAGACTGCTGGAGTTCTGGAATTCCTTTCGATACAACCGAGATTACGATTCCCGATAACTCATGTAATGATGATGGGGATGGCTTGGATCTCGGACCCTATACCCAGTTGAAGAAGCTGACAATTGGTCGCAATTGTTTCAGCAAAGTTGGTTCACTCGTGATCTCCCATCATTTGACGCTGGAGAGTATCTCGATTGGAGTGAACAGTTTCACTGGAGGCGCTAACGATACGCGAAGTCGATTCAGCTTGCATGACTGTGACCGTGTGCGGGAGTTGAGAATTGGCCGCTATGCGTTCCCAAACACCCGTCTGTGCTCGGTTCATTCCAACAGAAGGCTGGAAACCGTGGTGATTGGAGATGTGAATGAGGAGAGTTCCAACTTCATCCGTGGTTCCTTGAGCATGTATAGTGGGAGTGTGGAGAAGAATTGAACAATAGACATGTCCAGCTTGCGAAGAGCCGTTTTCGGCAACAAGTCCTTTATGCACTGTGCCTTTGCCACGTTGAGTGGTGGTCTACTCCTTTCCCCTCTCAGCTGTAGCCTTGGATACGATTGCCACCATCCAGTTGGGTGAAAATGCACTCCAATTCGACGACAGTAACGACCAGTCCCTGTTCGTCATGGATCGTAACCGTCTATAAGGGTGTTACTGAATAGATCTGCCCGAGTTAACGAATTTGACTACTGTCGGTGAGCATCCCACGGCTCTTGTGAATCCCCGCCACATTGTTCTTGAATGTGACCGCCAACCCTCCATGGTCATGAATAGACATGCCAACTCTCACCACTGTTGTTCTTTCAGAGAGCGCGTTCCAGTTCAACAACGACCTGCATGTCATGAGTAAGGCCTCACTCTCTACTTGATGAGCAGGTGTTGGGGCATTAGCTGCCCATGCGAACGTCGTCTCCTCTCTGAACGCCAACGTTCATTCCCTCGTCGAGTTGGGTGAGTTAGCATCCAGCACAGAGACGATTGTTGTGGAGAACGATAGTTGCAACGATGGGAACTACACCGAATTGGATTGGTCCAGATTCACCAGCCTGAAGTCGCTACGTGTTGGCGATTATTGCTTTTCCGCAGTGAAACACATAAGCATTGTCGGACTGCCGTTGCTAGAGAGTGTCAGAATTGGTATGAACAGTTTCGATGGGTATTCTAGCGACGAGATGGCTCTGGTTGTGAAGAACTGCAGCCGTCTGAGGGAACTGAAGATTGGTCCTTCATCGTTCTCAGCGTGGCACGGGGTGCAAATCGAGAACATGCCTTCTTTGGAAGTCATTGAGATTGGTTACTTGCACTATCGTAGCGATGGGTTTGCCTACGCTTCTTTGGAATTGAAGAGTGAGTGAGAAAGAGTGAGAGTGATGAATAGACCTGCCCAGCTTGAAGTCGCTTGTGTTTGGCGGCAGTGCATTCTATGAGTGTTCTCGCGCAGTGTTTGAGAGTAACTGAGTTGGTCGTGGACTGATGACTAGACCTGCCTGCACTGACTTCGATTCGACTTGGTTCTGATGCATTCCACTTCAATGAAGAGGATGAATCATCTCAATTGATCCTACGGGGTCCTTGCTATGAAAGGGAGTGATGAATAGACTTGCCCAAACTCACTTCCCTTCTCGCTGAAGATGTTGATAGCACAGCGTTCTGTTATCCTCGTTACATCACTCTTCAAAGTGCCTCTTCATCATCGCAGTAATCGCTAGACATCCCTTCACTAACGACTGTCACACTCAATGTAATCGACTCCTTTGCCTACAGAGAGAGTGTCACCACAGACTGTTCTCTCTCTTCAATCCCTCCTATCTCCTAGGCAACATCGGTAAACTGAAGGATTACTTCACAGCAAAGTGCCCAGCCTCCTAAGCCTTCCGATTCCCATCCTCTTTGTTCCCACACCCTCTCCTTCTTCGATTTCACTCTCACCATCCCTATCAAGGAACACGAACCACTGTACATCTCCATTCATTTCATCCCCGTTCTCCCCACATACTACTCGATCAACATCCCATTGTATGCATCCTATCTCCACTCCCCTTCCTCTTCCCCATTCTCCATTCATTTCCTCACCCCCTCTAGGTTGTGTAGACATGTCTACAGAATCGATTCAAATTGACAATTCGGTCATCACCTCTCTCCGTAATAAGAGAGATGAATTAATGAAGGAAAAGAACGACGTTCTTGTATTCTCCCTCCCCTCTCCCCTTATGGCGTAGAACACACTGAAGGAGCTGAATGCAAACATCCAAAGTGCGATTGCCAAGTGTCCGAAGCGTGAATCGGGTTCTGTGGAGAACTTGACCGCCCGTATCGAAGAGATGGAAACCGAGATTGAAACGAGCAGTCTCTCTGTGAAGGAGGAGAAGGAGGTATCTATCACCTCAACTTCTTCACGAATTAGCTTCGTCGCAAGATCCAGGAGCAGAAGAAGCGTCTAGATTCGGTGAAAACGTACGCAAATGCACAGAGAGAGATTGACTTGCTGAAGAAGGTGCAGTCTCCTCCTGGTCGTGATGGGTAGAGCCGTGAAGAGAAGGAGAAGGAGATGAAGGACCTGAACAAGCAAATCGACGACATCTTCGAAACCATCTACGTTTCGGAGGCCATCCTTCGCATCAAGGAAATCACCGGTCGTCAGGTTTCTCCCTCTCTTCTTCCTCACGCCCAGCTTCCGGAGACGCTGCTGAAGAAACAGGAGATGAATATCCCCCCGGCGATGATCGGCCGCATTGTGGGCAAGAACGCCGCCACGGTACCTCTCATCGACTCACTCTAACGCGTAGCTGCACGGGCTGGAGGAGCAGTTCAAGGTGCACATCGGGAGCCGGCGCGAGGGCGTGTACGTGATCAGCGGCGAGGAGGCGAATGTGGTGGCGTGCGGACAGGAGATGTCGGACATGCTGGAGGAGACGCAGACGGAGGTGCCGCTGCAGGAGGCGCAGTTCTTCGCGCTGATGGACCACCAGGCGAAGTACCTGCACCAGGTGGAGGAGGACTGCCACGTGCACCTGCGCATCGCCAAGGACAAGGTGACCGTCCGCGGCGGCAAGCGAGCCGTGGCGCGGGCGGAGCGCGCACTGGCAGATCTGTTCAAGAGTGGGGCTGTGTCGATTCTATAATGGCTAGAGTCGACCACGGTGGAGATCACGCCGTTCGCGAAGACGCTGCTGGTAGCGAACAAGATGCAGCGGTTCGGCGAGCTGCGCGCGGCGTGTCCGGCGTACCTGCGCCTGGGCGAGGGCCTGAAGAGCATCGAGGTGCTGGGCACGGCGGCGGACCAACGCGAGAGCGCGGCGACGGTGCGCGAGTTCGTGGCGACGCACGTGGAGGTGTCGGAGGAGCGGGCGGCGGGCGAGGACCTGCTGAACTTCCTGCTGGAGAACAAGGGCGCGCGCATCATGAAGGCGGAGCGCGACAGCGGCGCGCAGCTGCACCTGGACCGCAAGAAGAAGTGCGTGGTGATGAGTGGTCTGAAGTGTGTGCTTGAAGACAGTGTGAGCAATAGGGAGCAGGTGGAGAAGGCGAAGGAGGTATTAAACGCGCTGGAGGCGGAGCTGGAGGCGGCGATGGTGAAGGTCCCGGTGACGGCGGTGCAGGTGGAGGTGCTGATGGAGAACAAGGCGGCGATGCTGGTACGGCTGCGCGAGGCGCTGCACTGCATGGTGGAGATCGACCGCGCGCAGAAGGTGGTGAAGGTGGTGGCGGCTCAGGAGGACATGGCGAAGGCGAAGGAGGAGGTGGAGAAGGCGCTGGCGGGCATTGTGGAGGCGAGGATTGCCATTCCCGCGCGCGTGGGCGGCGTGTTCGTGGGCACGAAGGGCAAGCACATCTCGAGCGTGCGCAGCCAGTTCCACGTGGCGCTGGAGTTCGAGAAGGAGGAGCTGTGCGTGGGCGGCGCGGCGGAGAACGTGGCGGCAGCGACGGCGGCGATCGAGGCGTGGGTGAAGGAGCACACGGTGAAGGAGCTGAAGGCGGCGCCGGAACTGGCGTTCCCGTGCCTGGTGGGCGTGAAGGGCGCGACGCGGCGCGAGCTGGAGAAGGAGCTGAAGGTGGAGATCCACGTGGAGGAGGACGGATGTGTGTGGGTGCTGGGCGAGGCGAGTCTGTGCGAGGCGGCGATGAAGAAGCTGGCGGCGCTGCTGGACGCGTACACGCGCGAGAACGCGGTGGTGGAGGTGCCCGAGAAGGCGTTCCGCAACGCGAGCGAGCTGCGCGCGAGCGCGGTGGACAAGGAGGCGAAGCAGGAGGGCGTGGAGGTGCGCTGCCTGGCGAAGTCGCACAGCTTCGCGCTGCACGGCCCCGAGGAGAAGGTGAAGGCGCTGAAGGCGCGGCTGGAGGCGCTGGGCGCGAAGTACGCGGAGTACGACGAGGCGGCGCTGGAGGTGCCGGCGGAACAGATCGGCACGCTGGTGGGCAAGGGCGGCGAGCACGCGCGCGAGCTGCAGGAGCGTTTCGGCGTGGAGATCCAGACGCGCGCGAAGGACGTGAAGCTGTGGGGCCCGGCGGGCGCGCTGGAGGCGGCAAAGGCGGGCATCCTGGCGGACCTGGCGGAGCGCGTGCTGGTGACGAAGGAGCTGAGCTGCACGGCGAAGCAGGCGCAGTTCCTGGCGAGCGACCGCGGCGAGGTGCGCGCGGCCATCGAGCGCGCGACGGGCGTGTTCATCCGCGTGCCGCGCGAGCTGCCGGCGATCGGCCCCACGCAGATCACGGTGCGCGGCAACGCGCGGCAGGTGGGTGAGGCGCTGCCGCTGGTGAGCGAGGCGCTGCAGGGACTGGTGCGCGAGGTGCTGAAGTTCGACGGCGAGGAACTGGCGCGTCTGCTGCACGAGAGCGACCTGCAGGTGCAGCGGCTGGCGCTGGAGGCGCGCTGTCGCATCCGCAGCGACGAGGCGGCGAAGGAGATGTGCGTGGTGGGTCCGAAGGAGGGCGTGGCGCTGGTGCGCGAGCGCGTGTTCGAGCAGCTGGCGGCGCTGGCGCCCGAGCACTACCGCGTGGTGCCGGTGGAGGCGGCGGCGCGGCTGGGCCTGGAGGACATGGCGAAGAGGATCCAAGCGTACTGCGGCAAGCACGCGTGCAGCGTGCGCGTGGCGGGCGACGCGGTGCTGGTGCACGCGAGCGAGGCGCTGGAGGAGGTGCTGGGTGTCGTGAAGACGTGGGTGGAGGAGGCGGCGGCGCAGAACTGTCTGGTGGCGGTGGAGAAGGAGGCGATCCCGTTCGTGATCGGCGCGAAGGGCGCGCGCATCAACGGCATCAGCAAGGAGTCGGGCGCGGAGGTGCACATCCTGGACGACGCGTTCGTGCACATCGCCGGCAAGCCGGAGGCGGTGCAGAAGGCGAAGGCGCTGGTGGAGGCGGCGCTGGAGGAGTACGCGGCGTGCCACGCGAGCTTCGTGATCGACGAGGCGCTGGTGGGTGCGGTGAAGGGCGCGCGCAACGCGCGGGTGATGGCGATCCAGCGGGAGTTCATGGTGCGCGTGAGCATCGACCGCGACGGGCGCGTGAGCATCAGCGGCAACGACGGCAAGAGCGTGCAGCAGGCGCGCGAGGCCGTCGAGCGGGCCGTAGAGGAAGCCAAGCAGAACCCCGAGGCGTTCACTGTCAGTACGAGCAATGCTGGCACTACTGGCAATACGGGTAGTGTGTGGGGCGCACGTGTGGCTCGTGAGCGTCCGCGCCGCGAGGAGGAGGTGGACGCGCGGTCGGTGTGGGAGAAGCTGAAGAGCGCGCCGCTGCTGCCGCCCGGCTCGGCGAAGAAGCCGGTGCAGCTGGAGATGAAGAAGGACGTGAATCGGTTGCTGGGACTGAACGAGGCGACGGTGGGCGGAAGCGACTGCTACAAGTCGGAATCGGGGTACTCCGTGGCGTTTTAAGCTAGTGGTTTGTTCATTGGGGTGTTTGTTTGAATCGGGCTGGATTCCACATTATTGCCGAGAAGGGTGCGATGTACTGTCTGGCTTCTGGGTTGAAAACGGTGCCCATCACTTCCGTGACACACAATCGGAATTGGATTACGAGCTAGTGAAAACAAACAGCGTCTTAATGGGTGCTCCACTTGATGGCGCTCAGGTCGATGCCCTGCTGCTTCATCTCTTGCGGCGTCTTCACTTCCGTGAAAAGATGAAGGTGTTTCTGGACTGCGAATGAAGAAGAATTGTTCTTGCCATTAATGAAAGAGGATTAATTGCCATCGGGAATTGCTCAGGGAATAATGGCAAAGAAATAATCTCCACCCATTCCTGTTTGTTCATTAATGTGGAAACAATAATCCCCTGGCATTTGGGATTTGTCATTAATCAATGGCTATTCTTTTCATATTTCCTCTATTCAAACAGTGAATTGTTATCCCAATTGATTTGGGAGTGCCCCTATTCCATTCTCCAAGTCATCTCAACCACAAAGCCCACGAGTGTTTCTCCCACACCCCTCTCCACTCGTGCAGGAGTCGAGGGACAAGGAAAGGGTGCATTACGAAGCATGGACTCCGTCTTCCCCCAAAGACACGGTTTCCCTAGAAGTGGATAAGGATGCTGTCCGCAGCATACTAGACGCCTTCTTGAAGCAAGCACAGTTTTCCCCATTCTCAGACCCAAATCACTCTGTATAGTGTGTAGTTATTCAAAACGGAGCGATACGTGAAAAGCCGATTAACGGAGCATGAGCCAACATCTTCACAAAACGGTGCTGAAATGCATGCGCACTCCATAAAGAAGAGAATCGTGTGGGAGTACCGCATAAATGGCTCAAATGACAGTCTCCGCACGACGATACCAAAGCACTGACTATTCTATGTGTAGATGAATGGAGATTGCGAACCAAGGAACGTGGTGTTTGGAATAGCGAGTTAACTGGATTGAATTCCGACGCACGCACTGGACACCATATGGGAACGACATGCAGATATCATAATAAACCATCCAGGATGGCGATGCAACAAGGGAGTGAATATATCAAGAGAGCTGTGGAATACGATGAAGCAGGTACTATTATTTGTGACAGCATGTGATGTGAAGGAAAGATACCTGAGGCTATTGCCGCGTACAGGGAAGGAAGTCGTATTTTGCTCGAGAGCCTTCGCTGTAGTTGTTCCGTTTTGCGGTAAAGTGTAGTCGAGAAGAATAAGTACATCGTGCAGAATATGCAGATGAAAGTCAAGAGCTACATCGACAGAGCCGAGCTGTTGAAGAAATCGCAGACGGGTGGGGAGAAGGGCTGGCTACTGATTCTTAGAGGTAAAGAAGCCTGCGAAAGCCGAGGGTGGCGGTGGCAACGACGACGACGACAAACTGAAGAGCCAGCTGGCCCAGGCCATTGTTACGGAGAAACCGAACATTAAGTGGGAGGATGTAGCCGGTTTGGCGGTGGCGAAGGAGGAGCTGATGGGAGCGGTGATCCTGCCCACCATCCATCCGGAGTTCTTTGTGGGAAAGAGACAGCCCTGGAAGGGCATTCTGATGTACGGTCCCCCTGGTACTGGTGCGTGTTGGTGGTCGTGTTGACGTGAAGGTAAATCATATTTGGCAAAGGCGGTGGCCTCGCAGGCCGATAGTACATTCATGTCGGTGTCGTCGTCAGATCTGGTGAGCAAGTGGCAGGGAGAGAGTGCTCGGTGCGGATAGTGGTTCGATGTGATGCCTAGTCTGGTGAAGCAGATGTTCATCATGGCTCGCGAGAAGAAGCCGACAGTGATCTTCATCGATGAGATCGATTCGCTGTGCGGGTCTCGCGACGTTGCATTCTCTTCTTCCCCTCACGCGTAGGGCGGCAACAGCAGCGGCGGCCAGCGCCAGGTGCTGAACGAGTTTTTGGTGCAGATGGACGGCGTGGGCAAGGACCAGACGGGCGTGCTGGTGCTGGGCGCGACCAACGTGGTGGCGGCGTTGGGACGGGGTGACGCGTAGCCGTGGGAGCTGGACGCGGCCATCCGCCGCCGTTTCCAGAAGCGAATCTACATCCCGCTGCCGGACGAGGAGGCGCGTCGCGCGATGTTCCGCATCCACTTCGGGAAGGAGGGCCACTCGCTGACGGATCAGGACTACGCGGACCTGGCGGCGAAGACGGACGGGTTCAGCGGCTCGGATATCAGCGGCATGGTGAAGCAGGCGCTGATGATCCCGGTGAAGCGCATCCAGAAGGCGGAGTACTTCTTCATCGGGAAGGACAACATGTACCACCCCTGCGGCCCCAACACATTCGTGGGTTATGAGCGATGGTCTGAGGCGTAGGGCGCGATCAAGACCTCGCTATTCCAGCTGCCCGAGGGAAAGGTGGCCGTGCCGATGTTCACGCGCGTGGGCGAAGGGGCGAGGGCTGAAGACTAGGAGGACATTCCGGAGCTGCTGAAGAGGGCCGTGAAGGCGGCGTCCGCGTCGGAGCTGGAGCGCTACGAGAAGTGGACGAAGGAGTTCGGCGAGGACGGTGTTTGGAGTGTTTGTTGCAAACAGGCGCATATTACAGTCCGTTCTCCTCGAAGCCCGCCGCCTTGTGGACCTCCTTGATGGTGCCCTGCGTGAGCACCACGGGGATGTAGATCTCGTTCTTTTTGGCGGGGACGTTCTTGGTGATGGTGACGGTGCCGACGCCCTCGATGCGGTCCTCGCGGAAGTGCCCCTCGTAGCAGCTGTAGTTCTTGAAGACGTAGGTGCCGCGGCCGTCGCGCAGGTTGGAGTGGAACATGCCCTTGTAGCTGTCGCCCGTGCCGTAGCTCAGCGCGCCGGCGCCCTCGAGCTGGTTGTACTTGAACTGGCCAGAGTACTTCACGGTCTCCTCCACGACCTCCTCCTCGATGCGCTTGCTGGCCTCCTCCTGCTTGCGCTTCTCCAGCCCCTCCTCGGCCTCCTTCACGCGGTCGCTCATGTGGGAGATGAGGCGCTGCTGCTTGGGGTAGGACTCCTCGCCCGTCTCCAGGTCCACCAGCCGACTGCGCTTCTGCCGACAGACCATGTCGCCCTTGCCGTCCTTGTAGTCGTTCTTCCACTCGCCGGTGTAGCTGTTGCCCTTGCTGTCCACGTAGGTGCCGATGCCGTAGCGCTTGTCGTCCTTCCACTCGCCGTCGTACATGCACCCGTTGTGGAACAGGTACACGCCGCTGTTGCAGCGCAGGCCCTCCTTGAAGTACCCGTCGTACACGTCGCCGTTGTCGTAGTAGTACACGCCGTAGCCGTTCATGCGTCCGTCCACGAAGTCGCCCTTGTAGATGATCAGGTCGTCGCGCGTGTAGTCGCCCTTCCCGTGCTCGTGGTCGTTGTACCACTCGCCGTGGTAGCTACGCCTCAGGCCGCTGCCCACCGCCCACACGATGCCGTTGTAGTAGTAGTACTCGCCGTAGCCCTCGCGCTTGTCGTTGTGGATCTCGCCCTTGTAGTACTCGCGGTTCGGGTACGCGATCGTGAAGATGCCGTTGCAGTTCCCGTCGTTCTTCTCCTCGATCGTGTCCTTGCTCACCACGTGCTGCGGACAGTAGTACTTCGCGCACCGCTGCCTAACCCTCACGCCGCCGCGCCGCGCCTACCCCTCGTCGTTGCGGTAGATGAACACCGAGTACGCCTTCGAGCCCTCCTCCTTCTCTACGCCTCACGCCGCGCGCCGACGCCCACGCGACTTGAAGTAGCGCAGACAGCGGCCGTGCATGTAGTTGGAGCAGCCCGCCACGCAGCACTTCTCCGTGATGCCGCAGTGGTTGTGGCAGATGCAGCAGGTCTACGCCTCACGCCGCGCGCGCGTCTCCACATGCAGGTAGCACTCGTGCGGCAGTGCTGCGATGCCCAGCGCGTCCTCGGGGTTGCCGGCCCTACGCGTGAGCGCGTGCGCCGACGACCACGCGATGATGGGCTCCATGCTGGCGTAGTTGAGCACGGTGAGCGCGTTGCTGCTCATCATGCAGGACAGGTGGCACCACTCGCCCTCCAGCGTGCGCTTCAGCGCGCCGCCGGGGTGCGGGCAGCAGACGCAGAGGCAGCGGTCCAGCGAGGCTACGCGTGAGCGACGACGAGGAGAGGCACCCTGCGTGTTCCAGGCCTGGTAGAGGCAGGGGTCGCAGACCCAGTAGTGCGTATTGAGGACGAGGTTCGTGGCCGTGATCTCGATGCCGTAGCACAGCTACGCGTCAGCCCGCCGCCCACCGCGCACCGGGTGCACGATCACGCCACAGCAGCGGCACTTCACCAGCTGGTTGGTCTGCGTGCTGGCGCCGTTCCCGTGCGGCGACTTGTCCGTGCTGCTGCTGCACACGTCGCACACCTCCACGGCCTCCTTGTTGGCGGGCGCCTGCCGCTTGCGGTTGGCCGGGTCCAGCAGCCGCTTGCGGATCGACTCCAGACTCTCGCCCTTGGCGCGCGAGCACGAGCCCACGATATAGCCGCCCGCGGACGAGGACTGGTCGTGGAAGTAGCTCTTGATCGTCGTCATCACCGCCTCGTCGGGATTGATGCACACCAGCGCCTTGAAGAGCCCGAACTCGTTCTCTCCCACGCCAGAGAGGACAATTAGGCCCGTCGTGGGAGTGGAGAAGAGGAGATGCGAGGCGTACTGCGCGTAGGAGAGGGTGGTTTTGGGAAGGGTGGCCGGGTCGAAGGAAGCAACGGGGCCGCAGTAGGCGATCCCGAGCCGAAGACTCTCCTTGATGGGGACGCGCGAGTTCTCCATGTAAAACGATCCCTCCCACAGGCCGCAGAATTCGCACGCATACTTCTTCAAATGATCGGACAAGTACTCCTGATAGTCGGGATACGCCATTTTCACCCCCTTCCGGACACTGTCCGTGAAGGTGTCGTAGTTTTGCTTCTCGTCCTCGGGAATGAAGGGCCAGATCCGGGGCGAGCGTTTGTAGGAGATGGTTTGCGAGCGGTTGACGGTCTCCTGGTTGTCCTTGCTGAGGTAGTTCCAGTGGCCCTTCCACTCCGGGTAGAACTGCTTGAAACTGACAATTCCGCGCATAACCACGGTGTTGCCTAGTTGTGACAGACTGCTCGGAAACGGAACCGTCCGTTGCGGCGTGGGTGTCGGACCCCCCCTCTGTCTTCACCGCAGGCTGCATTTTGTTCCTTTTCCTCGGCTCTCCGATTGGACTCCTTCTGGAGTCCGGAAACAAGGGGGATTTTGGTCATTTCATCCGTTTCTCCCGAATTGAAGTCAAAGTGGTTCAAATTGGCGGTTGCGGTTTCCTATGTTCCGAGGTCTTTCGAGAGTAGGAACTGGGAGGATAAAGGCCGTCGCGGGATTAGCGGGAAAGGCGTTCCTGCCCAATTTGGGCGTTTTGGCACTGCGATCGAGTTAGACGTAGTTGTGGACATCGACGTTGCGTGGCTACACGTCCCGTGGATCCTCTCCCTTTTCCCAGTCGGTTCCTTTGTCTCGCTCTTCCAATTCCACATCGACCTTCGTTTCGTCCCATTACAAGGTGCGAATAATGAAGACGGTTCACTGTAGATCGACGAGAATTCCATTCTCGAGTACATTCAGCGCAAGGGGTACCAATACAAGGAGAACGGGGAAGAGTACATGATCCGGGAGTGCATGTTTTGCCCCAAACCGCATTACAACAAGAGCGACAATCTTTACAAACTGTGGGTGGCTGCATACTCTGCTTAATCAGCAGATATATAAGCAAGAAGACGGGAGCGTTCATCTGCCATCGCTGCGGAGCATGTGGAAGCTGGTTTGACTTCAAGCGGAAGCAGGGCGACTTGCAGGGTGGGTCATCGGAGGGGGTGATGACGCCGTAGATGACTCGCACACGCAGCCGCTGGCCCTGGCGGGCTCCTCGCAGGGGCCGCAGAGCCCGCCGGGCGAGAGCGAGGAGAAGGCGACGCAGGTGCACCAGTTCGCGTTCAACGCGATGAAGGAGTACACGGCGAACCTGCGCAACAAGGTGTTCCCGAAGGTGTGGAGCGCGCTGACGGACCGGACGCCGACGGGCCGGTGGCTGACGGAGGAGACGCTGCGCAAGTACTGCGTGGGCGCGTGCCAGAAGACATTCATCCTGGACAACGGCGAGAGCCGCGCGGAGGACTGCGTGGTGTTCCCCTGGATCACGCTGGACGCGCAGCGGCAGCCGACGGTGCACCGGTACAAGATCCGGTCGATCGAGACGAAGAGCCACATGCGCCTGGAGCCGAACGGCGGCGACTGGGGCTTCTTCGGGTGGCACACGGTGCCGGCGGACTGCGAGAGCCTGGTGATCACGGAGGGCGAGTACGACGCAATGGCGGTGTACCAGGCCACGGGCATTCCCTCCATCTCGCTGCCCAACGGCGCGACGTCGCTGCCGGTGCGGCTGCTGCCGCTGCTGGAGCCGCTGAAGGAGATCATCCTGTGGATGGACTTCGACCGCGTGGGCCAGGACAACGCGCAGCGCTTCGCCAAGAAGCTGGGCCAGGGCCGCGTGAAGATCGTGCCGCCGCCGGTGCAGGAGGGCGTGCACGTGAAGGACGCGTGCGACTGCCTGCGCAGCCAGCTGAACCTGCGCGACTTCATGCGCGCGCGCGCTGCCTGCCGCACGACCAGATCCTGAGCTTCGCGGAGCTGAAGAACGTGGGGTTGGCGAGTGTGGGTGAGGCGCAGGACATCTTCTACGACCTGGTGCACCCCTTCGAGCTGCAGGGCACGCAGTTCCTGTCGCTGCCGCTGCTGAACAGCACGCTGAAGGGGCACCGCCGCGGCGAGCTGACCATCCTGACGGGCCCCACGGGCTCGGGCAAGACCACGCTGCTGTCGCAGCTGTCGCTGGACCTGCTGAAGCAGGGCGTGCCGACGCTGTGGGGCTCCTTCGAGATCCAGAACCGCAAGCTGGGCCTGACGATGCTGCGACAGTTCAGCGGTGGGCGCACGACGGGCGAGTGACGCGCAGAGAGCAAGCTGACGGCGGAGGTGTCGCGGCCGCAGTACGAGGCGCTGACGGAGCGGTTCCAGCAGCTGCCGCTGTACTACCTGCGGTTCTTCGGGAGCACGCAACTGGAGCAGATCCTGGACGCGATGGAGTACAGCGTGTACGCCTACGACGTCGAGCACATCATCCTCGACAACCTCCAGTTCCTCCTCGGCGCCACCGCCGGCTACGAGCGCTTCGATGCGCAGGAGCGCGCCATCCACGCCTTCCGCAAGTTCGCGACGGCGCAGAACGTGCACGTGACGCTGGTGATCCACCCGCGCAAGGAGCCCGAAGACCAGCCCCTGAACATCAGCAGCGTCTTCGGCACCGCCAAGGCCACGCAGGAGGCCGACAACGTGCTGATCCTGCAGAACGAGAACGGGAAGAAGAAGCTGGAGGTGAAGAAGAACCGCTTCGACGGCGATCTCGGCTCGGCCTATCTCTCCTTCAACCACGAGCGTCTGATCTTTGAAGAGGAGAAGCAAAAGAAGGCGAAGGAACCTGTCGAGGAGAAGGAGCCTGTGAAGGAGAAGAAGGTCGGCATGCAGAAGTCCATGGGGAAGGCGGCCCACGAGATCATCATGGACTAGCTTCGCTTTCTCGTTTCACCTTGTCTTTCCGTGTTTGCTAACAATCAAGCGTACAGTGATCCGGGCTATAATATGAGCCCATCACCGAACGCGCGAAAGAGACACCAATCTTTCCGTGCTCTCCTGCTTCCAGTGTGCGTTCTCACTGAAGCACTCGAGAGTATCAGACACTCGTCTGACCTGTATTTCTAAAGGACTATTGTAGGTGTTTGAAGATCCCGACCTTTTCGTTCCTGATATGGTGCTTTCTATGAAGCATCCGAATTGTAACTATTCCCGACCTGGACACCATAGTATTTCAATTCAAGAATCTGCCACGGATGGCAGAATCCTTATTCGCTCATCCGTTGGAAGTGGAGCACATGAGTACTCGCATGGTTTGACAGTCCGTTCTGTTTTATCGTAGCTCCCACTCGTGATTCTGTTCTTTACCACGACTCTCAGTATAGTACAGAGGATTTTCCACTGTGCTATGGAGAGCATGCATCTGACTGTAACACTTCGCGTTGCGCCGACTCATTCCTCTCATCCCCAGCGTCTAAGTATTGTGATGACTTCCCCGAATCAGAAGTCACCGAACCTTTCTATGAGCAACATGGTTGCTCTAAGCTTCGCTGGTATTCCCTGCTGGAAAGAGTGGGAGCGGAGACGGACATTCACTCTTTAGCTCAATGATCTTGTTCCCCTGTACAACTACCAACTGTTGGAAACAACGCTGTCCCACTCTCATCGTTCGCTTCTTTTTTGAAGAAGGCTGCTGCATTTGTGGTTATACTTGTTATGTACGCATCTTGCGCTCTGTTCATCGTAGGATCGTTCCGACCACTTTGTGTTGATTGCGTCCCTTTCTTCGCAATCCCTTCATATGGCCCATTTATCCTGCATGTTTAATGGCAGCACCGAGTTCCTTCGCTCTCTCTGCGAGCCACGCCCTGTATTCTCTCCCTGCTCCGTGTTCCCCTCCCCCGCCTCCTCCGCAGTGCACACCGTCCTCATCGCCCTCTCCGGCCGCCATGTGCTCTCCGGCGTTTCGCTCTTCGACCTGCGCCTCGCCTGCGCCGTCCTGCCGCAGGGGCGCGGCTGCCTCCTCCTCTGCCACCCTAACCACGGGACCGGCGTGGCGCTGCAGTGGAGTCGCTTCGTGCTGCGCCTGGACACGCTGCCGTCCCGTCCGGCGGAAGTCTGGACCTTCGAGGGCCTCGTCGACCTCGACTGCCGCGCGCCGCGCCCCACGCTGTGCCTGCGCTACACCGACGGCTCCGAGTGCTACCTCGTCTTCGCCGCCCGCGCCGCCGGCTGGGCGCTGCAGTCCGTCGCCCTGCTCCTCCCCCGCCCCATGCCCGTCGTTCCCCCATCAACTCATTCTGTTTCCCCGTCATCTTCAATCTCCCAACCATCTTCGCATTCCCCGCCATCCTCTTCGCTCCCTCCACCAACTCATTCAATCCCACAACCAACCACCTCACTCTCCTCGCGCACAGTGGAGTCCCCACTCCCGCTGGGGCCGCTGGCGACGGCGTGGATCGAAAGGCAGGCCAAGAACCGGACCAAGAGCCGCCGGCTGCAGGCGCTGATCGCGCGTGGCGACGCGGCGACGTACCGGGAGTACCTGATAGCCACGCTGCCGGTGCTGGCGAAACTGGCGCGCCGTGAGCCTCCCCCTCCTCTCTCACGCGCAGACCCCTTCGGCAACTACTACGCACACGCGCTCATCGCCGCCGCGGACGCCGCCGCGCTGACGCTCATCGTCCGCGCGCTGGCGCCCTCCTTCGCGCAGCTCGCCAAGGGTGGGTCCGCCGCCCCACGCTGACGCGTAGACAAGATCGGCACCTACGTGGCGCAGGCGCTCGTGGGCGCGCTGCGCGAGGCGGCGCAGGAGGAGTGCATCGTGGCGGCGCTGGCGGCGCAGGAGGCGCAGCTGGCGGTGCACCCGCTGGCCTCGCACGTGCTGAAGAAGTGCCTGCTGTCCTTCGACGCGGCGGTGCTGCGCCCGCTGGCCGCGCCGCTGCTGGCCGAGGCGGTGTCGCTGGCGCAGTTCCAGTACGGCGTGGTGGTCGTCAAGACGCTCTACGACGCGGCGTCCCCCGCCGCGCAGCACGGGCTGCGGGAGCGCCTGCTGGGCGCCTTCGCGAGCATCGTGCGGCACGAGTTCGGCAACTACCTGCTGCAGCACCTCACCGCCGACGGCGTGGCGCTCTCCGAGGACTCGCGCGCGCGCGTCGTGGCGCTGCTGGGGCAGGACCTGCTGACGTACTGCCGTCACCCGCACGCCTCCAACGTCGTGGAGCGGCTGCTGGACCAGACGAGCGCGCACTGTTCGGCGCTGCGCGCGCAGGTGCTGAGCGAGGCGTCGCTCCGCGTGCTGGTGGGAGACCCCTTCGGGTACTACGTGGTGGAGGCGGCGACTCACGCTGACGCGTAGATCCAGCACGCGCTGAGCACCGTGTCTCCCGAGACGCTGCGCGCCGTGTGCTCCACCATCCAGCAACTGCTGCCGGACGTGCAGAGCGATGCACAGCTGCATGCCAAGTGGAGATCGCTTTTGACCTCGTACATACCCCTGTGGGAGTCCCTTTGACTATCATCGCTATCTTTGTTGCAACAAACACACCACAGGAAGTTCGCGATCGCTGCCTTCGCCACACCCACCTCGGGAGGCACCAGCGCGTCGATCTTCGCCTCACACGCCTCTCCCACACTCACCTTCTCCGCAAACGCCTTGCACCGCGGCACGTAGCACGGCAGACTGCCCATCGCCTTCAGCATGTCGCACAGCTGCCCCACCACCACGTCGATCAGCGGCTACGCTTTATATTACTCCGCCTGCCCCACCGCCGGCGACCCGAGGCTCATGAAGGGCGCCAGTCCGTTGATCACCTGCAGCAGCTACAGCTCAGCGCCCCGCCCCGCCCCTACACGCACGCCGCGCGCCACAGCGATCTCCGCGATCTCCTGCACGTCGATGCGCACTTGACCGTCGGGGCCGAGCAGCGCGGGCTGGAAGAAGAGCGAGGCGTCAACCGCCTCCTTGACGCGGCGCGTGACGGAGGCGTACAGCCCGCGCAGCTCGTCCACCACCGTGGTGAAGAAGGCGGCGATCTCCGCCAGCAGCCGGCGCAGGCACTGCATTTCGCGCAGCGACAGCGCGTTCCACTCGTACAGGATCACGTCCTATGCCTCACGCGCCCCGCCCGCGCCCACGTTGACCACGGGCACCACCGTCTTCTGCACCAGCCGCGCCAGCACCGTCGCGTCGCGCGGACTGCCCGTGGTCTCGCAGAAGCGCGCCACGGCGGGGAACCAGGGCAGGTCGTGCACGGCGTGCGGCGCGGGCTCCTCGGCGAGCTCCAGTGGGTCCAGCGCCAGCAGCGAGGGCACCACCAGCACGCCCAGGAACTCGGGAAGCGCCAGCCCGCCGTAGGCGTTATCGTAGCTACGCCTCACGCCCGTCGCGCGCGCCCACTCCTCGGGGAAGGTCTCGCGCCACTGCTGGAAGCGCTGGAGCACGGCCTCCACACTCGCGAACCGCAGCGCGTTCGCGCTGAACACCGCCTCCATCGCCTCGCGCGCTCTCCCTACACGTCACTCGCCCGCCACACGCCCACGGCGCTCCGCCTCCATGCGCTCACCCGTGGCGTCGTCGAAGCTGGCGAACAGCACGCTGGCGAGGTACACGTCCAGGTCCGCCTGCAGCAGCCGGTGCTCGCCGTCCGCGCAGGGCCCCTCCGTCGCGCGCACTGCCGCCGGCCCGTCGATGAACACGCAGCGGTCGCGGTTGCGCGCCTGGCTCAGCTCCGCGTCGTAATAGATGGCGCCCTTGAAGAAGGGGCCTGTGACCGCCTCGATCTCCGCCGCCGCCGGCACGGGCGCCAGCGCTACGCGTGAGCGGTGACGAGAATGGAAACTTGGAGGTGGCGCGGCGAGCGCCTGGAGCTGCTGCAGGTAGGCGAGGTCGTCGTGCGCGTAGCAGAGGTTCGCCAGGTCGTTGTGCGCCTTGCACTGGCGCCGCGTAGCCGTGAAGGCGCTGTACAGCTACGCGTGAGCCCGCCGCTGAGCCGCCACCGCGTCCAGCTCGGCCTTGCGGTCTGTGAGGTACCCGCTGAGCCGCCGGAAGTAGTCCGTCTGCTTCTGGTAGAAGTCGTAGCGCGCCTCCACGGCGCGGCGCTCCGCGAACTCGCCGCCCTCCTCCTGCTCGATCGCCGCCACCTCCTTCTCCGTCCGCTCCAGCACGCGCACGTTCTACGGCTCACCGCCGCGCGCCGCGCCCACCTCCTCGAAGTCCACGCGCAGCTCGTTCAGCGCCGTCTCCAGCCGCCGCATCACGTGCTCGTACGACACCACCGCGAACTGCTCCGCCGGTCCCGCTACGCATTACCGCTGTTCTTTTCTTGCACCGTGGGTGATGCCCTGCACCTGCGCAGCGGACACGGCGGGCCCCGACAGCCCGCGGTTCACCAGGTGCTGCTCCCACTTCGCCTCCTCGTCGCTCGAGTCCAGAGACGCATCGCTCGCTTCCTCCTGCGCCACGTCCGCCGACCGCACCAGCTGATGATCGCCCGACCGCTCGCTCTCCTCCGGAGGTTCGGAGTCGGAGTCGCTCAGGTAGGCGTTGTTGCGCTGCCGCAGCACCGAGCGGAGGCTGCGCGTCTTCAGCGGAATGAAGTCGTCCTTCGCCTCCGCCGCTGCGTCCTGCGCGCCGGATATCTTCTGCTCAATGCACTTCTTCAGCTCGCCCTCCTTGTCGCTCTCGTCCGAGTTGATTTGCTTCTTGATCGCGGCCAGCTCCGCGCCGTTCAGCACCACTTCCTTCGGCTGCAGCGAGTCCAGCCCGTCTGTCGCCTCGTGGGCGTAGTCCGCCTGGAGATTGACCTTCGTTGTGAAGACCGGCCTGTTGCTGGAAAACATCGAGTTCTTCATCTACGCAATGAAAGCGAGTCATGGAGGCAGACATGGAGCGCATTTGGGTGATGCGCAGTGTGTTTGAATGTATTGACGGAGTGGCCATTGCCTTCGCTCATACTTGCCTAACACTGATAGAAACGAAGAATCAACTCACCTTTCCCGCTCCCGTCTCCGTTTCATCCGGATTCGATTTGACACCCGAAGACGAGGCGAGAGGGAGGGAGGGAGAGGACACAGCGGGCGCCGTCTCCTCCTCGCTGCTTTCCTCCTGCTTTCGTACTCTTCGCGTCGCGGATGCTCTAGTTTTCTTCTTGAACATCTCTCGGAAGAAAGGGAAGACAATTCTGGGAGTCGCCACAGTGCCGTTTTCGTCAGAAAGAAGGGAACTCTTCTTCTCCGAACGGGATATTCAGCTTATGGACAGGAATAGTGACGTGCAATCCATAGATGATAGTATTTCTCAGAATCTCACCCGGGACACGTTTATCAATCCCACTCCCTCTATCATCTATGTGGACGATGACCAAATCAAACTGACCTACCCCTCCCAGTTCCTGATCGCGGGTATCGAATTCGAGAACAAGGAGAAACGGGAAGGAAGGGGGAAGGAAATCTACGGAGGCGAGCACTCTTCAGACTATCTTATATGCTCCTGGAAGAATGAGGCCAAGAATGGAGAGGGACTGCTCTACAACGGCTTCGGAGAGCTGCTATTTCGAGGGACCTTTGAGAACGACTATCTGGAGGGGTTCGGCTACATCTACAATGACGGCGCGATTGTGCTGAAGTGCATGTACAAACACAGCATTCTGCAGTACTCCACCATGATCGAGTGCACGCAGGATCACATCGTCATGGTCGAGAAAACGCCGGAGGGGATTCTCCGCTACAGGGGCGGGTTCGACGAGGAGACCATGGAGCGCGAGGGCTACGGGGCGGAGTACGAGAACGGGACCCTCAGCCTCTACGGCCTCTACGAGAACAGCATGCTGATCCAGACGCTGAAGCGCTTCAACCAGGGCGTCATGCGCGAGTACAACAAGGACGACAACATGATCTACATCGGCGAGTACCGCGACTCGCTGGACGACGGGTACCCGCGCGAAGGCGACGGGCGCGAGTTCGAGAACGGCGTGATCGTGTTCCACGGCCACTACCACAACGGGCAGCGCGACGGGCCGGGCACGGAGTTCTACCCGTACGGCGTGGCGCGGCTGAAGGGCGTGTGGTCGGCGGGGGAGTGCGTGGAGGAGCACGAGCTGGACCGGCTGGGCTACTACACGCACGTGAAGAACGACGGGCGGTCGACAAACTGCGTGCGCATCGTGAACGGCGTGGAGACGGTGAGCACGCGCCTGCGCGACATCCGCATCAGCGACGGCGTGGGCAACAGCGAGATGCTGAAGTCCTTCGTGCTGGACAGCGCCAAGCAGGTGGTCTCCGTGATCGTGGGCGACGGCTGCTTCACCAACGTCACCAAGGTCTCGCTCTGCGGGCTGCCGCTGCTCACCAGCGTCAAAATCGGCTGCGACTCCTTCACACACTACGACCGCGGTGACCAGCTGCCCTCCACGCCCGTCGCCCGCGCCCACTGCCTGCGCGTGCACGCCTCGCTGGTGGTGCGCGACTGCCCCAGGCTGACGGAGCTGACGGCCGAGATGGGCTCCTTCTCCTCCTTCTGCGTGCTGGACCTCAAGCGTGCTCCTGCATATCACCACTCACCTCTAGACCTGCCCGCGCTGCAGGACCTGCGCTTCGGCACCGCCACCATCGGGCCCGTGGGCACCGAGGCCAAGTCCTTCTGCTTCTTCTACGCCACGGAGCTGATCCTGACCGACCTGCCCGCGCTGGAGGCGGTGGAGATCGGCTGCAGCGCCTTCACCTCGCTCTCCACGCTCTCCGTCTCCAGCACCGCCGCCTGCGTCCCCTCACGCGTAGACCTGCCCAACCTCCTGACCTTCACCGCCGGCTACGGCAGCTGCTACGGCGGCTGCAAGCACGGCATGGGCCAGCTGAACGTGTACTTCGGCAGTAGGCGCGCGGAGGGCGTGTAACGTAGATCTGCCGCGGCTGTGCATGCTCACACTGGGCGTGGAGTGCATGTACAACATCGACTCCCTCACGCTGTCGTGTGGGCGTTAGGGTCATGGCTGAGGCGTAGTCTTCCCCATGCTGAAGGAGGAGGGGTTTCACCTGAGCGAGGAGACGATGCACTCGCTGCGCCATGTCCGGATAAACGAACGTGCGGGTGATGTGAGCGCGTGACGCCTAGGGAACAAGTCCTTTTTGAAGCGTTTCTTCTCCCACTACTCCCAAGCCGAGGTGATTCCGGGCAATTACTGTTCTGTTTTCTTGACTACACTTGCAATTTGCTCTGTGAAAGTGAAATGGAAAGTGGGTGGTGGAATGAGGTGTGAAGGGCGTCATTCTCCGTAATGGAGTGGTAAGGTGTGATTGTATTGAAATGGAAAGGTATCACTTCGCATATTGAAATAGAAAGTCGTGATTGCATATATTGAACTAGAAATGCATCATCCCACAAACACACCACAAAAGACTAAAATCAATATCGATGCCCTTATAAAATCCCTTCGCCTTTGTAGGGGAAGTGGGAGGAAGCTTCTTCTCGCTGATCTACACATCACGACGATCATGCGCTCCAACCGCTTTGTGGACATCGTTCTTCAGCATGTCCAGGATGCTGTTCGACGACTCTCTGTAGATCTTGATGGGCGGGGGGATCTCGCCCAGAGGAATCTCGCCCAACTCCTTCATCGTAAACCCAGCCACACGGCCCTTCGACAGGGGCTTCGTCTTGACTCTCTCCAAGTAGTCCGAGTACTGGTGCTCGATGTAGTCCGCGATGTGCTTATTCACCTTGTCGTATCGCTCATTCAGATAGTCCTTCCTCCCCTCCTCGCTCAGCGAAGAAAACACACCGCTCAGATTCTTCGAGCTCCCGAGAAAGGCGACCATTTGATCCTTGACACTCCCGTGGTCATTCTGCGGCAGTTTCAGCGTAAGGATGGACAGATCGGTGGAGATGCGGGGCTTTGTCCTGCCCATCACATAGGCCACCTTCTCCTCGTCCGTCTTCTCCTCGAAGGCGTACAGGAACACGATCTGCTGGACGTGCTTCTCGAGAAAGCTCATCTTGATGTCCGAGAGACTCAAGTAGTTGTTCACGTCCGTCAGACGCGTCATCTTCGACCCGCCTTGCTTCAGGAAGATGTCCGCCACCTTGAACCGGAGCAGCAGGTCCTTGTACACTTGCGGCACTTCCCCCCTCATCAGCTGCAGATTCATCCGTACCTCCTCCTTGTTCAGCGGCTGCTTCTTTTCCTCGATCGGCTTAGGCGCCACGGCCGTTCCCTGGATTTTGCTGAGGCTGCTGAGGATCTCGTCCCGCCGCCTCTTCCAATTGGTTTCTGCCGAGTCTGTGGATGTTGGATTCTTTCGATAGCTCTCTTCTACGAATAAGCACGCTCACTGAATACCCCCACCATTCACAACCGGAGCCGCTTGCCGTTTCTTCGATTGTTTGGCGTTCTTCAAGAGTTGTTCCAATAACGCCTTCTTGTCCATTCCGAGTGGCACCGATAAGCAATAAGACTCTTTAGGAATAGAATGAGTTGTGTATCGATTTGAAAGGAGAAGGGGCTGCTGTATTCACTACGTCGTGAGGATTCCAAGCTGCAATTACGATAGAACGCTTGCCAGTTCAAAACACCACTACGGTGCACACGACGGATTCTATCCAATGTTTGAATTCAATTCGCTCAAAGAGCAATCCCGAAACACGAGGGATTTCCGTTGACTGATTGTGCTCAAATAGGGACTTCTTTCGGATTCACTGAGAGTGAGCTTATTCCGTTTGCTGAGTGGTGATCCATCTGCGATGAACCTCAATCTTACGCCTTCGGAGCAGATAATCCAGAACTCTGCTGTTTCGTTTGCCCAAACGAAGTACAAGCAGGGTGATGTGGTTTTGACGACACTGGACGATCTCTTGAGGAGCATGAACGCGGAGTTGCGGAACCCAGTCGTCAATTATGAGAAAGTGTTCTTCGATCTGTGCCATACCAGTGTCTTCTAGATTGCACTTCCTATGGAGGTGTCTCTACAAATTGCATGGCGCGGTTACCTGTTTTTGCTCGTCGCTTCTCTGATGCCTAGGAGTATCGTTCCGTTCCTCTTCCGGACAAGGCGGTGATACTGGACAACCTCAGAAGATCGAAGAGCACACAGACGTACACCCCTTATTCTTCTTGTTCTAGTGCTCAGTCCATGTCCGTCTACAGCCAAATTAACAACACTTCCTATGCGACGGCTCCTCCGCAAGTGGGAGATTATCCGTCTCTTCCGCAGTTTTCCTCCACTGCTTCCATTCAGCCAAGCCCGTCCTACTATACTCCGCCATCCCCAGCGCCGTCGCGGAGCACAATCTACAGCTCCGTCCCGTCATCCCATCTGTGACATCGGGCTTGTACGCGTCGTCTACAGTGTATCCAGGTCCGCCTTCCATTCCTGTTTCTGTGAATACTTCCATCACTCCACCGCCCATGGCGACTCCATCCGCATATCTCCAGGGATCGGGCTACAGGACGACCTATCCGAGTCCTGCTCCAACGCTCCCTCCCATGACGATTACACTGAGCAGTCCCTTCATCAAGGCAGAACCGGTTCACCCGGATGTCCTTTACGGCAACTACATTTCTATGGACGAGATGAAGGCACACGTCATGAGGCAGTTCAATCTCACTCTGATTCCCGATTACCCCGATTTGAACTTTGGAAAGACGGACGAGGTCCACTCCAAGTCCGCCATGGAGGTGTACTCTTGTTTGTTCACAAACACGCACTCCACGTCCGCCATAGAGGTGTACTCTTGTTTGTTCACAAACACGCACTCCACGTCCGCCATGGAAGTGTATCCCTGTTTGTTCACAAACACGCCAAAAGACCTCATTCCTTTCTCCTCTTCTTTGCCACTGCCTCCACCAGCTTCTCCATTCCCTTCGTCTTCACGTACAGCGGACTGGTCACATCGATGCTGAAGTCGGGGTTGCTCACCAGCCGCTTGAAGCGCTCGTCCTCCGTGTTGACCTACACCTGACCCCGCGTCGCCGCCACCACCTCGAAGTTGTCCTCCACCTCCTCCTTTCTCTTCTTGCTCTTCTTCAGCGCCTTCTTCGTCTCCACCATGTTGAAATCCTCCTTCTTCTCCGTGCCCTGTCCATCACACCCCCTCGCCACGCCCACCTCGTCGATCATCAACAGCTCCAACTCCTCGCGCTTCTTCTTCTCCTCCTCCGTCTCCGCCTCCTTCTTCCCCTTCTTCCCCTTCTTCCCCTTCTTCGGAGCCTTGTCCAGGTCCGCGAACAGCCCCGTCTCCTCCTTCCCGTCGTCGATCACGCTACGCCTCACGCCCGCCGCGCGCGCCCACGCCTTCTTGTTCTTCTCCTTCATCTTCTGCTTGTACTGCTCGTACACGCTCAGCGGCGCCGCCTCCTTCTCCTTCTCCTTCTCCCTTTTCCTTCTCCTTCAGCGCCTTGCTCAGCGAGTCCTTCAGTCCGGGAATGAACGTGATGTCCGCGTCGCCCTCCTCCGCGCCCGCCTCCTCGCTCTCCTCCTCCTTGCCCTCCGCCGTCTTCAGCAGCGCCGAGTACTTCGCGCGCACCGCCTCCTCCTACGCCTCACGCGCCCGCGCCGCGCCCACGTCCTCGCTCTCCTCGTCGCTGGAGGCGATGTACGCGCTGTAGTCGATCTCGCCCTTCTCGTTCTTGTTCTTGCTGCTGCCGCGCACCAGCTCCTGCTCGCGCCGCTGGTCCTCCTGGTCCCAGCTCAGCTGCAGCTTGCTGTGGCTGATTCACCGTGTTGTACGACGATACGCGCGGCGTGTAGTTCTCCGGCACGAACGTCGCCTTGTCCTTGATCGTCGACGCGTCGGACACCATGTCGTCAGGGATGAAGCGCAGGTCCAGGATGCTGCCCGTGCGCTGCGCCTCATTCTGCACGCCCACGCCTACCATGAACTCCGTGCCGTCCGTCTGCTCGTAGATCGAGTTCGCCGTGTACGCGTTGTCGCAGTCCACCACCGCGAAGTAGTACCGCAGGCGCTCCTTCTCGTACTTGCGCAGGCCTACCGTGCACCCGCGCCAACGTACCTACGGTCCTCCTCCAGCTTCTTGTTCTCCTCCTCGTTCTCGTCGTCCACGAAGTCCGCCTCCTCCACCACCACGTGGCCCTCGGGGCCGTACTTCTCCTCGTTCGCCAGCCGCGACTTGCCGAACTCCGACGGGTAGATGGTCACGGAGTACACGGAACCGCCCTGCGCGAACGATTTGAATCGACAGCAAATCGGTCGCCTACGCATCATCAAAAGGCAGGACCAGCCACCGTAATGATGTCCCAGTTCAGGTTGACGCAGGCCAGGCGATGGGTCGCGTCTCCATCCTCAATCTACCCGTTATGCAGCCGAAACGCAGGGACCACTTCCTCGGGCTGCTCCTCCTCTTCCGGCTGAGCAACCACCTCCTCTTCCTCCTCCGAGGAACTGCTCTCCATGTCGTTCCACTCGCCGCGAGCCTGAAGCTAGGTGTGAAGCGAAAACGCAACCGCAGACGCGAAGCGTCTCCAGATCCATGTCCTCCTCAGAAGACGAGGACTCTGCGATTTCCTTCTCCTCTACCGAATGGAAGCGTAAGGATGAGATTACGCTGTGGTCTCTTCTTGTTCTTTTGAATCGGTTATCGACCTTCGCCTCCTTCTTCGTCGGTTTGACCGAAGCAAGCGCTACGAATGAGCATGCCGGAACGCCATTGACCTGGGGGTCCTTCATATACTTGGAAAAACGCTCGTCCTTCTCAGTGCTTCATGAACGGCTTCTTTGTGTTCCTTCGAGTTCTTCTTCGCTGGTTTGGGCATTGTTCCTAGGTTCGTTCTCCCAAATTGTCCCGCAAAGAATGGGAGTTTCATCGCTTACCTCTGCTCCTTTTTTCCTCCTTGTGCATTGCAATGGAAGGAGGG
>JANPWL010000032.1:0-54854 GCA_027406405.1 Blastocystis sp. subtype 1
ATGTAGGTCTTCATCTTCAGGTCCTCTCCTGATCACGAACACGACCGCCACGCTGCATGCTACGCGTAATCGCCATTTTCGTTACTACTCCGCGGAGGGTCCATACGCTGCCGTGACTCCCGATCTTTCTTCCATAGCCAAGAAGGATTCCTTCAAAATCAACGACATAGTCATCGCATGATCATGTCCGGCAAACACGCCCAGGATGTTGCCCCTACTCCTCACACGAGATCGCCGCACCCACCTTCCCTCATGGCTGCAAGCAGACCCGTGTTCAGTCCCTGACAGCAAACATCCTCATCCTTCCTTCCCATGCTGGGGTAATGCTGTGAACACTTCCGCCAATCCCTACATTGAAGGCATACATTACTCCTGGAACTGGAATGTGCATGAAGGCGAGTCCCTTCTTCACGCCCTTCTGCTGGACCCTCAGCTCTGCTGACGTCTTGCGGTACCAGTCGATCACGGAGAGCGGAATGCACCCGTATCCCTTCAGCGCCGTAGCAGTTGTAGTCTCGCCTATCGAAGAACCACAGGTTCATGCCACCTCCGAAGGGTTCTCCCCGAGCTGTACACGGGAACCACAAAGTTGCTTGCTCCACCCGTCGCTTCCGAGGACAGAGGTGAGACTTAAAGGATTCTCCATGTCCATGGAGATGACCTCCCGCCGAGACAGATTCGCCTCCGCGTCGTGGTTGCCCAGCGTGTAGGCGTAAGGGAATTTACGCTCCGACACGACGGACGTCCATGCTTCCACTGGTCACGGAACCAACCTTCCGTATGATTTGAGTGCCTATGTCTCAGTAATGAGCTTGATGACTACCCGAAACCATCGCCGGTGAAGGCAACGAATCGGGCTTGTCCAGTTCCATAATGGTGTTCATAATGGAAACCGCCAAGTCATCCTTGCTTCGATCCTTCCGAAATGGAGATCCGTAATCTACGTCAGATGCAGAATCACCCCTACTTGAACGATCCTGAAGACGCCTTCAGAAGAGAACTGGAGAATGGGCTTGGCGCCAAAGCAAGCAAAGAAAGAGTAGGGCATCATTGTTTGCTTTCGTTAGAGTAATCCTTGATACACTGAGCACATTGATCCTCGCTTTACAGCACAAGCAGAGCAAGCATCACTTCATTCAACAAACACTCCAGTTACGGTTCCATCATAAATGATTTTACAGCTCCGCGCTTCCCAGAGCACTAGTAATCTGAGTCCACACGTTCCTCAATGGGAGCATCCGCCTGAATGCTCTTCACCAGACCCTTCTTGCCGTAGTAGTCGATGATGGGAGCGGTCTTGTTGTGGTACTCGTTCAGACGCTTCTCCAGCACCTCGGGAGTATCGTCCTTGCGCTGGATCAGAGGCTCGCCTGTCACATCGTCCTTGCCCCCCAACCTTGGGAGGGTTGAACACCACGTGGTAGGAGCGGCCTGAGGCGGGGTGCACTCTGCGACCGGAGATACGCTCCACGAGCTTGCTGTCGGGCATATCGAGGCCAGCACGGCGTCGATCTTCCATACCGTCCTTGGCGAGCATCTCGTCCAGCTAGAAGTGAGGAGGAAAGATAAGAAATACCATCTCAGCCTGAGGAATGGTTCTGGGGAAACCGTCCAGAATGAAGCCCTTCTTGCAGGCGGGGCTCTTGATGTTGTCCTTGATGATGTTCACCACGATATCATCGCTGACAAGCTGACCGTTGTTCATGGCCTCCTTGGCACGAAGACCGTACTCCGTTCCTACTCAGTCAGTCGAAAAAAGGCGACTACCCTTAGCAACGGCATCACGGAGCATATCGCCAGTAGCCAGGTGGCACACGCAGTACTCCTTCTTAATCGCAGGAGCCTGAGTACCCTTACCGCAACCAGGGGTCCTAGGTGATAACGAAACGGGAACACAGATTACCAATAAGGATGGTTCTCACGCCTCTTCTCTTGGAGCATCGACACGGCGCTCCAGCTCATTAATCAAATCTTCAGTGGGGATGTTCTGCATACTCGTTAGTACTAATTATTGAGGGGATTGAGATGGATGGTGATTAAGGAAGAAGGACATAATCATCAAGAGTCACTGCACGCGTGAAGCAAGCCCTAAATCGGTCATTCCCGATGGAGGGCCGATTTTGGTCAATCATGTTTTCGCGAAAAACGCTTTAGAAACGATCCAGTCAGTTTCGGTAAGGTGCTCGTCTTGTCCATGACGCTGTAGTGTATATAATTTTGGATGTCAACACAGAGAGAACCAAGCCATCAGGGAAGAACTCTACTCCCAGGGAAGGAGAATGATGGAGTATATGAATTTGGCAGATAATTTGACAGAAGAACAACACAAGCAGGTAGGGTGGTCGCTTTGCCCCGATATCGTTGTAGCTCGAGGAGTTGCGCCCTCTTGTTCCAGAGGGGACGAGCGATTCGAAGCTGCAGGGAATGATTATATCGTGCAAAGGAGATAAAGCAAAGCTCAGTATTCTGGTGAGCAACTTGTGGAATTCCTGTTTGCATCGCTCGGACGAAATTATCTGTAGGCGAGGCATCGGATGACGGGTGGGAAGAAGTAACCGGAAGGAATATCACGTCGGCGCTCCTTTCCCTTCGCTTATGTGTAGAAGAATCAGGACAGGGAGAAGGAAACACGCGATGCCGCGGAAACGGTGTCAGCCCCATCCAAGCCCTATGTCCCCAAAACCGTCCGTTCAAATCCCATAAATTCAAGGAGACCGCAGACGGGGTCGAGGCCGAGCCGCCCGTACGATCACAGCAGCGACAGCAGACCCCAGAATAAGCGACCCCTTCATTCCTACCAGCCGAGTCATCTGCCGCAGAGCCGGTCTGCTGCTGCTCCTGCTGCTCCTGCTGCTCCTGTTGTTACCCCGAAGCCCATCCCAAAGCCGGCTGTGCCTGTCGTGACTCCTGCTGCTCCTGCTGCCCCTGCTTCTTCTCTGAAGCCCCTTCCAAAGCCGGTTGTGCCGGTCGTGACTCCTGCTGCTCCTGCTGCTCCTGCTGCCGCGAAGCCCGCAACGGCGCCTGGAGAGAAGAAGCACCTGGACTGGAGCCGCTGCCTGAAGAAGCCCGCCGAGCCCGCGCAGAAGGCGCCCGCGCAGCCCGCTCCCCGCCTTGTGCTGGAGGTGAAGCACGTGCAGAAGGAGGCGCGCGCCCCGCGCGTCGCTCCGGCCCCTCCAGACGCCGCGCCGCCAGAACGCCCTCCCCAGCGGCTTCCACCTGCCGGCCGAGCCCCGCCCCTCCTTCGAGGCGCCGCTCTTCAGCCCCGCGCGTCACGCCGCGCCCGCCGCGCCCGCCATGCCCGCCACCGTAGGACTGGACGTACTCGCTCACTCGCAGGCGATGCCCGCCACCGTAGGACTGAGCGCATTGGCTCACCCGCAGGCGATGTCCGCGCCGGAGCAGTCCGCTGCGCCTGCGGAGCAGTCCCTCGCAGCTCGCGGAGCCTGCGGCGATGCAGCCTGCGGAGCAGCCCTCGATGCCCACTGTGGAGCCGACGGCTGCGCCGAAGTACCCGCAGAAGGCGTTCACATCCAGCCTGGACGCCTTCGGCAACCCGTCGCCCTCGGTGCTCTTCGGGAGCAGCGTGGAGGAGGCCAAGGCCAGCAGTGGGTCCGCGTCGCGCGCCTCACGCCCTAGGCCTCAACCGCACGGCGCCAGCCCCCGCGCAGCCGATGCAGCCCGCCATGGGGTACTTCCCGGACACCTCCTTCTACACCTTCGCGCCGTTCTCCTCCATGTACTCGGACTACTCGGCCCTCGGGACAGCGCCCGGCATGCAGCCGGCGCCACAGGCCCAGACGGAGGAGGCGAGCTCGACGCAGGCTCCCAGCGAGCCGGGGTACGCTGCAGAGACGAGCGGCAACTACATGTCGTATCAGGTGGGCGTGGAGGAGGGGCGTGAGGAGCAGCTCCCTTACGGAATGAACAGCTACTACCCGTATCTGTACAAGTGGGAGTCGCGCGCGGGGCTGATGCGTAGTATGCCGACGAGCGAATATGATTACAACGCCTACGGAAGCTTCGGCGGATATAGCAACTTCGTCGCCTACAACAACTACGGACAGGCCCAGATGCCGCAGGGCCAGACAAAGGAGAATAAATCAATGCCGAGTCAGCAGTGAGCTTTTGTTGGGGTCGTGGGTTTGTTTTCACAATCGTATGCGTACCAAGCGTCTGGTGTGGCTCCTAGCCATCGTCCTTCTTTTCCGAGGCTCACAGTGCACTGTGGTGTGTCCGGCGCAAGGAGTTTGGCGTGGTACTCCCCGAGGCCAAAGAGTCATCCTTCCTTGCAATGAGTTGTTCGGAGTAACCTACTACTCTGGATTTTCGTATCGATTGTGCTCTGGAACGGAGCGCAGCCCGATGTGGGGGTGAAGTCGTGTCGAATTGTACGTATCTTCCTCTCTTGAATCTAACATACCCGTTGAAGCCCGTATACCGAGTGGGTGACCCTGTTTTCATCACGCCGGTCCCTATTCTGGATACGCGGACTCCTGGGCGGCCTCCCCGCCTCTTCCCTCTTCTGTTCACTTGGATGAACGAACGGGTGTCCTTCGTGGGGCGTTTTCCGCTGCTCTTGAAGGCGAATTCACAATAACGGCATCAAATCAGAGAGAGAGCACAGCTGTGATTCTGCATTGCAGAATAAGAGACACAACTCGTGTGACGCTGCAAGTCGTCCCTCTCTCCCATGCACCGCGTTCTTCGGACAACCCCCTGGGAAGAATACTCTCAACAGAAGGGAATCAAATTCGGGAGGGCAGCACGGTCCTCCCTCCTTCGGATCTTCACTACCCCATATCCACGCTCGTTGCTTATTCCAATGTGGAAATCGATCCGCTCATCCCAGTCTTCCAAGGAGAAGCCGTCGTCTTCTTCTCTCAACCCAGAATGCCCTCCGGGCTTCTCCTGGACACGGATACGGGAATCATTTCGGGGAAAGCCGTTGAGCAGCGCGACTGCACGCCGTTTCTCATTGGAGTTCGCAATGAAGTGGGCAGTTCTTCCTTCCCGTTGCAGATTTGCGTATTTGAAGGGGAGGAAGTGTCAGAGTGGGACGTCTCCAACAACCCCAAGGCGTGGTTTTGGTATGCTCTTTCCCTGTGTGTTTTGCTATTCGTCGCTGTTTTTGTTTTCGCTGTTCTTCGTTGCGCTTGTACAACGAAGAGACGTTAATTGGCGTGATGGTAACCGTGTATTATCCATTGTTTGTTCATACGCAACTGCCGAATATGGGACTGCCGATTCTGCTCTGTTGTTTCGTTCGCCGTGATTCTGTCGTGGACCCCTTTCTCTGTTTTTCTCCCAGATCAGAAAGTGGCGTTCGTTCACTATCATCGTTCCTTGTGGGCCTTTGCGCACTCCGTCCTCTCATCCTGTAGTAGCTTGAAAAGACAAGAATTGAACGAACATGCTTGCCCGATTTGCGAATAAGCCTAGCGTGCGTGTACTTGCTGTAGGGCCGCTGCGCAGCGAAATGAGAGATAGCGCTCCATCACTTCGGACGTCTTCCCCGGAACGCTCGGTCTGGGAGGCAGAATGTCCCAAGCGCCGCAGAAGGTGACGATCTTCGGTGCCTCGACGGGAAATCTCGGTAGAAGCGTCGTCTACGAGCTGGGTCCGCCGTTTTCTCGCTCCGTGACGCCTAGCCTCTCGCGGCGTGACCTGCATGATCCCCTACCGCGGCGAGGGCGATGAGGTGCGCCACCTGAAGCCTTCGGGCGACACGGGAAAAGTGAACCCCATCCCCTTCCACCCGCGCGACGAGCAGTCCATTCGCGACTGCATCGGCAACTCGGACATTGTGCTCAACTTCGTGGGCAAGTACTACGAGACAAAGAACATCTACTTCAAGAAGAACTACACGTTATAGAAATGAGTGGAAGTGATGTGCAGCTACCAGGACGTGAACATCTTCTTCCCCGAGCGTCTGGCGCGCATCTGCAACGAGATGGGCGTGAAGCACTTCCTGCACGTGTCTGCGCTGCAGCAGAACCTGAAGCACCGCTCGAGTGGGCTCGCACCAAGGTCGGTTATGGGCGCATCGCTGATGGCTAGGCGAAGGGCGAGCAGGTGGTGCGTGACGTGAAGCCGGAGACGTGCATCGTGCGCCCGGCCGATATGTTCGGCGAGGATGACCGCATGCTGCAGTGGTAAATACCAGCCCGATTTCGGTCACCCATAGGATCGGTCGCCAGTTCCACATCTACCCGTGGCTGATCAACATCAACGGCGGCGCGGCGCTGAAGCAGCCCGTGTGGTACGGCGACGTGGCGGCCGCCATCCGCAAGTACTGCATGACGCCCGAGGCGTTCGACGGCAAGACGATGGAGCTGGGCGGTCCCGAGGTGATGGCGTGGAGTCAGATCGTCGACTGGTTCCGCAAGACCACCGTGACCAAGCGCGTGCCGCCGCGCACGCCGACGTCCATCGCGCGGCTGTACGCGGGACTGCTGGAGCTGGGTCCGAAGCCGTACATCTCGCGGAGCGAGGTGGACCTGCGCGTGACGGACAACATCGTGGACCCGCACACCGCGTGCGTGACGTTCAAGGACCTGGGCGTGGGCGTGCGGCGAGGGGGTGAGGCGTAGATCGAGCCGCACACCATCGAGGACAAGGGCTACAGCGCGGTGATGCGTTACCGCAAGGGAGGCCACTGGGCGTACGACACGGACATGACGAAAGTAAGAGTAATCTAATGTGGCGTGTTTGTTGGAGGAGTGCCGTGCAACTGGGAGTGTTGAAAGAAACACACAACACAGAATCCTGTTCATCGATTGGTGGAGAGCTAACTCCACAATCATGATGCCTGCGAAGAAGTCGATACACATCCCCTATGCCAATGCTCCAAACCTGGCATAACCCCCTCAGTGCATAATATAGGAATAATAGCCACTCCTCCTTTCGCATCCATGGAGACAGTGCATGTGCTGGAGAGGAGAGAGTGGATGAAGAGAGGTGAAGGGTTTTCATCCTTGTCTTCTTGAACGAGCATTCATAATGAGGCAGGCACAGCACATCTTGACGTGTTGCAGAGCGAACCCATTCTATGCCTCCACCCACTTTCACTCCCATAATTCCCATCACGACAAACACGAAGCACAGTAGAAGGAGGGGGGTCAAATAATACGATATAAAGTGGCGAGTGTGTGGGTTGTTGCGGCTTTCCGTAACTGAGGGTTCTTCTTCCGAGGAAGGCATTGTGGCATTCTCTGTCATCACCGTTTCTCCATTCTCTGGAACTGTCACCGTTTCTCCATTCTCTGGAACCACCACCTTGCCATCCTCTTCCATCCCCATTCCATTATCAAGCATCACCACCTTTCCATTCTCTAACTCAGGCGTTTCGTCACGCTCTGGAGTTTCGATCACAGCAACCATGGAAACAGAAGGTAGCCTTCCCACTGGAGTAGCGATCTTCTCGTTTGCCTCCAGTGCAACATCAGTACCCACTTCTTTCAGAAGGACAGAACGAGTGATCATATCGGCGAAGCTCTCAACGATAGGCACTTCCTCTTTGCTTCTTGGTAGGCTTCCATATGGAGCGATGGGCTTAAACAGACCCTCTCTGTGGTGCTTCACCAATCGACGAAGGACGCTTCTTGTATTCTCCATGGTCTCCTTCACCCTCTTTACGAAAGGAGTCTACACGTGATTCTTCCATGAAAGAAGCCACCTCCATGAGCTCACTGATGTCGTGTCTCTCATCCGACTCCGCAAGACAGCAGCCTATCAACTGGTCAAGAGTCCGTATTCCATCAACAGGAGGTTGCTCGTGTACTCTTCTTCTCACACCCGCTAGACATGCGTCAGAGAGTGTCTTCCCCGTCTTCAACTCATAGGCGAGTAACCCAACGAGACAAGGCATATCCTTCAGGGAGAACTCACGAGGAAACGCTTTCGGGAAGTAGAAATTGTTCTTATTCTCTCTCTTCACACTATCCTCCGATGTATCAAGAGTCGTTGCAAAGGGACACGTCATTAGTGCCACGTCCCCGTCTTCTGTGACGAAAAGGTCACACTGTTGTATGTCCTATGTAGTGAGTGCCATGATCCACTCCCACTCCATAGAGTATCCATTTCTCTTCATATGCAAGCAACTCATACAGAAGACCCACGATAATGGCATCCAACTCCTCCTCCGTGTATCGATGACTCGCACTCACCTCTGGTAGGAATAACGGAGTCGTGTCCAGTATGAACTACACACTCAGAGCAACACAGTGCATCCAACCCAGTATTCACTGCCAACGGACTCTCTGGATAGCCTCTTTTCACAAAAGCCCACTGGGTTGCTAAAACAATTGAATACGCTTGGTTCGCAGTTCGTTGCCACCTTCCAAATCAGAACCGGTTTCTTCTTTTCCGTGTCCTCAGCAATCACAGCTCGGACTTTCGAGCTATGCAGTGAGAAGGGAATGCAGTGAGAACCATTCTTTTATCACTCTTTTCTCCACATAGCGCCCACGGATCTTGTCCTCCTGTGTGACTGGCTGATCCCGTTGCCCCGTGACTCTGCCAGCAAGGGAAAAGAGGATGGCAGAAGTCCCCTTTTCTCGAAGCTCGTCGACACTATCCTTGATGAAGGCATGCTACGGATTACAGTCAACGTGAACCAATACATTCCGCAAAACAGCAGCAGGGTGTTCCGAGGGAGGATTCTGACAGCGGCGGATGAAGTCCACGAAATCTGCTGACCACTTTGGGGAGGACAGGATTGGCATCTGCGATGCAGATTGCTCACTCAGCGGTACTCCTTCTGCCGCATATGCGAGACAGTTACCGAGGGAGACAAAGTCATCTGACTGTTTCGCATTCTCATTGGGTAGACTACAAAGATCCAGTTTAGCAACACCATCACAAGATAGCATGATGCTTGAAGAACTGACATGCTAGAAGTGAATCCGATGCACCTTATACTACACCATGAACTCTATCATGAGAATGAATGGTGAAAAGGGCCATTACGCAACATGCGGCGATCATGCGCAACTCTGCTTCGGATAGTCTAATGCCACTTCCTAGAACAACATCAATCGATCCGCATAAAAACAGCTCCGTAATGATCTAGGAAGAATGCTCAGGTAAAACAACAGGTACGTAGTAGTGACCATTCGCTTCATATTGACCATAGTAACTGGAAATGTATGTGTCTTTGCAGTCCTTCAGTGCATTCGCAAGAGCGTTCTGGTTCTCCTTGTTCAGCATGTTCATTCTGTACCTCTTCTGTAGGCTAATCGTATCACAGACTATTTCTCCATTTCCATGCGATCTTGGTAATGATGGGGATGCAGTAACGAATACCCGTCTTTTACCGGACCGATGAGTGTATAACGATCTCCCAAAGGCAGTCCCAAGGCCTGAGACTGCATGAGAGAGTTATTGTGATAACCGAAAGAACTATCACCGACTAACGATATCCCATTCATAAGCACTCTATACAGCTCGTCAGTGTCATTCTATAGGATAGGAGTAGTGTGGGCTCTGTTCATGCTTGAGAAAGCCTGATTCACTGGTATGCATAGTCTTTGTTCCAACAAACAACGGTATCGTTGATAGACTGGTAAAGCCATCCATTCACAATACTGTCTTCCCTCAAGAGACATCGCTCCCTCACTTCGATGATGCCGCGTATGAAACAAACACAACGCAGGAAAAACGCTTACGGTTGAGGGGTTATGCATCAATCCTTGATGGCTTGCCCTGGAAAGATATTGTGTATTGCAACTTTGTGGATGATTTGGAGTTTCATCATGACGATACGGTGGGGCATCTGTCCTTTGTGGATGCTTTCCCTTCTTTTGGGGTGGCTCCCGATCTTGAGGGAGTAGAAGGAGAGCCATCCTCTCTTTCGTCGGGAGTGTGTTGTTCGCAGCGAGGGAGGAACGGTCGACGAGAATGCTCCTCGCTTCTACTCGACGGTCAGCTGGTATGGGAAAACGCTTCATTCGTGCTCCCCGCCAGAGCACCGCATGACCTACGAGTGGCTGGTCAACAACGAGAACGCGATAGCCTTCATGCTGACTGCGGACTCGACGCTCTTCGTGTGCATGATCATCGGCTACGCTGTTTTCCGAGTGAACGGTTTGCCGTACGCGCAAGCCATCTGCCTTCCACTTCCCTGCTCTTCGACTTCGTCCTTCACCAAGACCCCCCACAAGGTCCTCCTTCACACGGACGTTGTTGACATTGATACAGATACACAATAAATGCCCGTACAAATGGGCTCCTGAGAGGCAGATCATGATTCCATGCGAACCAAGATCAGCCGTCGCTGAAACTGCTTTTGAATACTTTCAAAGAATAGAACATGAAAGAATTGTTCTCCCTACTTCATATAGAGAAAAGGAATGGCCTCTTCCAGTCGCAACACGAGAGAAGGCTCCATGATGCGATATTGCTAATCTTAACACCTTCCTATACGCCTGCAACATGCAGGACGAATAGAATCCCTGCCATTCAAAGTCAGCAGATGACCACTCATCAACGCTACTGATGCCTTTCATCCACCAACCACACCCATACTAGAAGGCACATGACAAAAGAATGAATCATTCACACTCCATGTTCTCCATCCCGATAGAATAAATGCACAAACATCTAACCATCATATTCGTAATCCTCACTCACTCTAACAGTCACACACTTACCTCTAATTCGTTTTGGACAGATTCACGAGGAGAATCTCAATCCCCAGCACTGACTTGAAGATCCTCCGGCAGTGTGGTGTCAAGAGTCGGCTTCGTGCAGTACATAGCTTCCTTTGTCATGACTGTTTCTATTTCTGTGGTTTTCTTCACATGCAAGTGTTTCCGCGGTTATTTGGTGGAATGACCGCCTCTTGCAATTACTCCTCTCCACTCGCTCCCATTCCTTCACCAGCGTATTGCGTGTAATCAGGGGCTCTGAGTGGAATGTGAAATGAGAAATGATGGTTTGTGACAATGGGAACTGCTACCGCTGTTTCTCAGGGGATAATCGCTGTAGAATTACGCCGAAGCTTTTCTATTCACATCATGAGTTGATTGCTGGTATTCCTGCTGAACACACCTAGTGAATCGTGGCTTGCAAGCAAGTGATTCAGGAGACACTATGCCGTTGAAAAAGAGCACAAACAAGACCAGAGAAAAGAAGAATGGGGAGAATCGTTTCATGACCAAATAAGTCACGGAAATGGCGTTTCTTTGCATTCCATAGAAGAGGATTACCTATGACAACGGCTTTCGTTTTCGTGTTTCTGTTATATGGGCTAACTTTGTCTGCTGAGTTGTGCTCCACAGACACATACGGCTCTTACCTGGAAGCCTTTCCCATGAAGTGTGGGAATGATTGCAATGAATACAAGAGGTGGGCCGTGAGAAAAGAGAAATAAGTGTGTAGACTCCACTTCACTGACTTCAAGAAGAGTTGCCAGCATATGGTCTCCAGACAGTCCTACACTCCCTATCAGATGGAATTCACCATGCTGTCTGATTTCTCTGAGGAGGATCTAACCGGAGTGATGGACGTGAAGCAGAAGCATTTGAGAAGGGGGTCCTACTATGAACCCATTGAAGCGAAGGAGGAGGCTGTGGAGCCTGCATTCACCACCATGGATCGCGACTTCTGTTCTGAGGATGCTAAACTGAGGGAGTATGCCAAGCCCAACAACTGTTCTCTGTCGTGGGTGACGATGATTGTGAACGCCGGTGAGCGAGCGTTGGCGATGATTGGAGGAAGCGAGAAGTTGTCTGCCGCGTTCGTGAAGAAGTGCTATACGGAAGAGGATGCTTGCAACGGCTTGGGCATGGCTGTTATTGCGGAGGGCTTGAAGAAGATCGGCTTGGTGAGCGAACGTGAAGCGAATCGTGTGTTGGAGAAGGGAGGCAATCTGTGTTCCATCCCCCAATCCAAACGCTTCTCCTTCAAGGTGTTGAAGGCGGAAGGACCGAATCGTGGTGGTCTGATGAATCTGATCGGCGAAGGCAATCCTGTGCTGACTCTTCTCTCCATCGACCTGAATCGACTTCGCTTCGTAAAGGACATGCGAGAAGAGGATGTGACGCTGAGTGGTACTGTGTACGAGCCTTCGTTGTATGGGTTGGTGACGGGTTATGTGAAGACGACGGAAGAGGTGGATGGGTACTGGGTGGTGGAAGGAACGCCTTCGCCTTGTGAGAGTGTGAACGTGAAGGTGCCGATGCGCGACAATGAGACGAACTCGGACTATGCGGGTATTGCTGGCTATGCCTTCGCCATTGAGTTCAATGGGAAGAGAGACTTCGTGGTTCCTTCGGAGGGTCTGACGAGTGTGGATGCCATTCCCTCCTTCGCCCAGTCGATTGTGTTTGCTGCCAACAGTTTCAGCGAGTTGAGTGAGGCGGACTTCTCTCGCTTCAGGGAGTTGAAGGAGTTGGTGTTTGGCGCGAACTCGTTTGCGAACGTGGGTTCGTTGGAGTTGGCTGGGTTGCACAAGTTGGAGAGCGTTCGCTTTGAAGCGGGCGCGTTTGCGAATGGGTTCAATCTGGTGTTGGATGATTTGCCGTCGCTGGTTGATTTGGTGTACTCTGAGGGTTGTTTCAATGGCGAGCCCTCGGGTCGTCGATTGGCTGATGTGAGTGGGTATGGAATTCGGATTTCGGGTTGTTCTTCTCTTCGTCGTGTTGTCATTCCGGGTGGTTCCTTCACACATGCGACTGTTGTGTCGATGGTGAGCTTGTCGGCTGTGGAGGAGGTGACGATCATGAAAGGTGCTCTGCCGAAGGTGGAGGTTCTGAACATGACGGAGATTCAGAATGTGACGCGCATCTCGATTGCTCCCGGCTCGCTGGAGGTGTGCGAGACGCTGGTGATGGTGGATGTGGCGATCAAGGCGGAGAATGTGACGGATGTGTTGAAGGTTTCAAAGGAGTGCTTGAAGGAGTTGAAGAAGGTGACGGTGAGCAGTGTGGATGCGATGCTGGAGTTGGTGGAGGATTTGAAGGAGAAGTTGGAGAAGGAGGTGGAGGTGGAGGTGGTAGTTCCGACGACTGTGACTCCTACTGTTGCTCCTACTACTGTTGCTCCTACGACTGTTGCTCCAACCACTGTTGCTCCTACTACTGTCGCTCCTACGACTGTTGCTCCTACGACTGTTGCTCCTACGACTGTTGCTCCAACGACTGTTGCTCCTACGACTGTGGCTCCTACGACTGTGGCTCCCACTACAGTTGCTCCGACGACTGTGGCTCCAACGACTGTTGCTCCAACGACTGTTGCTCCTACGCCAGTTGCTCCTACTACTGTTGCTCCTACTACTGTTGCTCCAACCACTGTTGCTCCTACGACTGTTGCTCCTACGACTGTTGCTCCTACGACTGTTGCTCCAACCACTGTTGCTCCTACGACTGTTGCTCCTACTACTGTTGCTCCTACGACTGTTGCTCCAACCACTGTTGCTCCAACCACTGTTGCTCCTACGACTGTTGCTCCTACGACTGTTGCTCCTACTACTGTCGCTCCTACGACTGTTGCTCCTACTACTGTTGCTCCTACGACTGTTGCTCCAACGACTGTGGCTCCTACTACTGTTGCTCCAACCACTGTTGCTCCTACGCCAGTTGCTCCTACGCCAGTTGCTCCTACGACTGTTGCTCCAACCACTGTTGCTCCTACTACTGTTGCTCCTACGACTGTTGCTCCTACTACTGTTGCTCCTACGACTGTTGCTCCTACTACTGTTGCTCCTACGACTGTTGCTCCTACGACTGTTGCTCCTACTACTGTTGCTCCTACGACTGTGGCTCCCACTACTGTTGCTCCCACTACTATTGCTCCGACGCCAGTTGCTCCAACGACTGTTGCTCCAACGACTGTTGCTCCAACGACTGTGGCTCCAACGACTGTTGCTCCAACGACTGTTGCTCCTACGACTGTGGCTCCCACTACTGTTGCTCCCACTACTGTTGCTCCAACCACTGTTGCTCCAACCACTGTCGCTCCAACGACTGTTGCTCCTACGACTGTGGCTCCCACTACAGTTGCTCCTACGACTGTGGCTCCAACGACTGTTGCTCCAACCACTGTTGCTCCTACGCCAGTTGCTCCTACGCCAGTTGCTCCTACGACTGTTGCTCCTACAACTGTGGCTCCTACAACTGTGGCTCCTACTACTGTTGCTCCTACGACTGTGGCTCCTACAACTGTTGCTCCTACTACTGTGGCTCCTACGACTGTGGCTCCTACAACTGTGGCTCCTACTACTGTGGCTCCTACGACTGTGGCTCCAACGACTGTTGCTCCAACCACTGTTGCTCCTACGCCAGTTGCTCCTACGCCAGTTGCTCCTACGACTGTGGCTCCAACGACTGTTGCTCCAACCACTGTTGCTCCTACGCCAGTTGCTCCTACGCCAGTTGCTCCTACGACTGTTGCTCCGACGACTGTTGCTCCAACGACTGTGGCTCCAACGACTGTGGCTCCAACGACTGTTGCTCCAACCACTGTTGCTCCTACGCCAGTTGCTCCTACGACTGTTGCTCCTACGACTGTTGCTCCTACGACTGTTGCTCCTACGCCAGTTGCTCCAATGACTGTTGCTCCCACTACTGTGACTCCGACGACTGTTGCCCCTACGACAGTTGCTCCAACTACAGTTGCTCCAACGACTGTGGCTCCGACCACTGTCGCTCCTACTCTCACTGCGACAATGACTCCTACTCCTACTCCTACTCCTACTCTCACTGCGACAATGACGCCCACTCCCACTCCCTATTGCGACTAACACGCCTACTCCTACTCCTACTCTCACTGCGACAATGACGCCCACTCCCACTCCTATTGCGACTAACACGCCTACTCCTACTCCTACTCTCACTGCGACAATGACTCCTACTCCCACTACTATTGCGACTAACACGCCTACTCCTACTCCTACTCTCACTGCGACAATGACTCCTACTCCCACTACTATTGCGACTAACACGCCTACTCCTACTCCTACTCTCACTGCGACAATGACTCCTACTCCCACTACTATTGCGACTAACACGCCTACTCCTACTCCTACTCTCACTGCGACAATGACTCCTACTCCCACTACTATTGCGACTAACACGCCTACTCCTACTCCTACTCTCACTGCGACAATGACGCCCACTCCCACTCCTATTGCGACTAACACGCCTACTCCTACTCCTACTCTCACTGCGACTAACACGCCTACTCCCACTACTATTGCGACTAACACGCCTACTCCTACTCCTACTCTCACTGCGACAATGACTCCTACTCCCACTACTATTGCGACTAACACGCCTACTCCTACTCCTACTCTCACTGCGACAATGACTCCTACTCCCACTACTATTGCGACTAACACGCCTACTCCTACTCCTACTCTCACTGCGACAATGACTCCTACTCCCACTACTATTGCGACTAACACGCCTACTCCTACTCCTACTCTCACTGCGACAATGACTCCTACTCCCACTACTATTGCGACTAACACGCCTACTCCTACTCCTACTCTCACTGCGACAATGACGCCCACTCCCACTCCTATTGCGACTAACACGCCTACTCCTACTCCTACTCTCACTGCGACTAACACGCCTACTCCCACTACTATTGCGACTAACACGCCTACTCCTACTCCTACTCTCACTGCGACAATGACTCCTACTCCCACTACTATTGCGACTAACACGCCTACTCCTACTCCTACTCTCACTGCGACAATGACTCCTACTCCCACTACTATTGCGACTAACACGCCTACTCCTACTCCTACTCTCACTGCGACAATGACTCCTACTCCCACTACTATTGCGACTAACACGCCTACTCCTACTCCTACTCTCACTGCGACAATGACTCCTACTCCCACTACTATTGCGACTAACACGCCTACTCCTACTCCTACTCTCACTGCGACAATGACGCCCACTCCCACTCCTATTGCGACTAACACGCCTACTCCTACTCCTACTCTCACTGCGACAATGACGCCCACTCCCACTACTATTGCGACAATGACGCCTACTCCTACTCCTACTCTCACTGCGACAATGACGCCTACTCCCACTACTATTGCGACTAACACGCCTACTCCTACTACTCTCACTGCGACAATGACTCCTACTCCTACTCCTACTCCTACTCCTACTCTCACTGCGACAATGACGCCCACTCCCACTCCTATTGCGACTAACACGCCTACTCCTACTCCTACTCTCACTGCGACAATGACGCCCACTCCCACTCCTATTGCGACTAACACGCCTACTCCTACTCCTACTCTCACTGCGACTAACACGCCTACTCCCACTCCTATTGCGACTAACACGCCTACTCCTACTCCTACTCTCACTGCGACAATGACGCCCACTCCCACTCCTATTGCGACTAACACGCCTACTCCTACTCCTACTCTCACTGCGACTAACACGCCTACTCCCACTACTATTGCGACTAACACGCCTACTCCTACTCCTACTCTCACTGCGACAATGACTCCTACTCCCACTACTATTGCGACTAACACGCCTACTCCTACTCCTACTCTCACTGCGACAATGACGCCTACTCCTACTCCTACTGCGACTAACACGCCTACTCCCACTCCCTCTCCCTCTCCCGCAACTATGCACACCTTCTCTCTTTCCTCTCCTCTTCTCTCTCTGCATACAAGCAAAGACTGCTGGAGTTCTGGAATTCCTTTCGATACAACCGAGATTACGATTCCCGATAACTCATGTAATGATGATGGGGATGGCTTGGATCTCGGACCCTATACCCAGTTGAAGAAGCTGACAATTGGTCGCAATTGTTTCAGCAAAGTTGGTTCACTCGTGATCTCCCATCATTTGACGCTGGAGAGTATCTCGATTGGAGTGAACAGTTTCACTGGAGGCGCTAACGATACGCGAAGTCGATTCAGCTTGCATGACTGTGACCGTGTGCGGGAGTTGAGAATTGGCCGCTATGCGTTCCCAAACACCCGTCTGTGCTCGGTTCATTCCAACAGAAGGCTGGAAACCGTGGTGATTGGAGATGTGAATGAGGAGAGTTCCAACTTCATCCGTGGTTCCTTGAGCATGTATAGTGGGAGTGTGGAGAAGAATTGAACAATAGACATGTCCAGCTTGCGAAGAGCCGTTTTCGGCAACAAGTCCTTTATGCACTGTGCCTTTGCCACGTTGAGTGGTGGTCTACTCCTTTCCCCTCTCAGCTGTAGCCTTGGATACGATTGCCACCATCCAGTTGGGTGAAAATGCACTCCAATTCGACGACAGTAACGACCAGTCCCTGTTCGTCATGGATCGTAACCGTCTATAAGGGTGTTACTGAATAGATCTGCCCGAGTTAACGAATTTGACTACTGTCGGTGAGCATCCCACGGCTCTTGTGAATCCCCGCCACATTGTTCTTGAATGTGACCGCCAACCCTCCATGGTCATGAATAGACATGCCAACTCTCACCACTGTTGTTCTTTCAGAGAGCGCGTTCCAGTTCAACAACGACCTGCATGTCATGAGTAAGGCCTCACTCTCTACTTGATGAGCAGGTGTTGGGGCATTAGCTGCCCATGCGAACGTCGTCTCCTCTCTGAACGCCAACGTTCATTCCCTCGTCGAGTTGGGTGAGTTAGCATCCAGCACAGAGACGATTGTTGTGGAGAACGATAGTTGCAACGATGGGAACTACACCGAATTGGATTGGTCCAGATTCACCAGCCTGAAGTCGCTACGTGTTGGCGATTATTGCTTTTCCGCAGTGAAACACATAAGCATTGTCGGACTGCCGTTGCTAGAGAGTGTCAGAATTGGTATGAACAGTTTCGATGGGTATTCTAGCGACGAGATGGCTCTGGTTGTGAAGAACTGCAGCCGTCTGAGGGAACTGAAGATTGGCCCTTCATCGTTCTCAGCGTGGCACGGGGTGCAAATCGAGAACATGCCTTCTTTGGAAGTCATTGAGATTGGTTACTTGCACTATCGTAGCGATGGGTTTGCCTACGCTTCTTTGGAATTGAAGAGTGAGTGAGAAAGAGTGAGAGTGATGAATAGACCTGCCCAGCTTGAAGTCGCTTGTGTTTGGCGGCAGTGCATTCTATGAGTGTTCTCGCGCAGTGTTTGAGAGTAACTGAGTTGGTCGTGGACTGATGACTAGACCTGCCTGCACTGACTTCGATTCGACTTGGTTCTGATGCATTCCACTTCAATGAAGAGGATGAATCATCTCAATTGATCCTACGGGGTCCTTGCTATGAAAGGGAGTGATGAATAGACTTGCCCAAACTCACTTCCCTTCTCGCTGAAGATGTTGATAGCACAGCGTTCTGTTATCCTCGTTACATCACTCTTCAAAGTGCCTCTTCATCATCGCAGTAATCGCTAGACATCCCTTCACTAACGACTGTCACACTCAATGTAATCGACTCCTTTGCCTACAGAGAGAGTGTCACCACAGACTGTTCTCTCTCTTCAATCCCTCTCATTCCTAGGCAACATCGGTAAACTGAAGGATTACTTCACAGCAAAGTGCCCAGCCTCCTAAGCCTTCCGATTCCCATCCTCTTTGTTCCCACACCCTCTCCTTCTTCGATTTCACTCTCACCATCCCTATCAAGGAACACGAACCACTGTACATCTCCATTCATTTCATCCCCGTTCTCCCCACATACTACTCGATCAACATCCCATTGTATGCATCCTATCTCCACTCCCCTTCCTCTTCCCCATTCTCCATTCATTTCCTCACCCCCTCTAGGTTGTGTAGACATGTCTACAGAATCGATTCAAATTGACAATTCGGTCATCACCTCTCTTCGTAATAAGAAAGATGAATTGATGAAGGAAAAGAACGACGTTCTTGTATTCTCCCTCCCCTCTCTCCTTATGACGTAGAACACACTGAAGGAGCTGAATGCAAACATCCAAAGTGCGATTGCCAAGTGCCCGAAGCGTGAATCGGGTTCTGTGGAGAACTTGACCGCCCGCATCGAAGAAATGGAAACCGAGATTGAAACGAGCAGTCTCTCTGTGAAGGAGGAGAAGGAGGTGTCTTTCATGGCAACTTCTTCACGAATTAGCTTCGTCGCAAGATCCAGGAACAGAAGAAGCGTTTAGATTCGGTGAAAACGTACGCAAATGCACAGAGAGAGATTGACTTGCTGAAGAAGGTACAGTCTCCTCCTGGTCGTGATGGGTAGAGCCGTGAAGAGAAGGAGCAGGAGATGAAGGACCTGAACAAGCAAATCGACGACATCTTCGAAACCATCGACGTTTCGGAGGCCATCCTTCGCATCAAGGAAATCACCGGTCGTCAGGTTTCGCTCTCTCTTCCTCCTCACGCCCAGCTTCCGGAGACGCTGCTGAAGAGACAGGAGATGAACATCCCCCAGGCGATGATCGGCCGCATCGTGGGCAAGAACGCCGCCACAGTACCTCTTCTCTACTCATTCTAACGCGCAGCTGCACGGGCTGGAGGAGCAGTTCAAGGTGCACATCGGGAGCCGGCGCGAGGGCGTGTACGTGATCAGCGGCGAGGAGGCGAACGTGGTGGCGTGCGGGCAGGAGATGTCGGACATGCTGGAGGAGACGCAGACGGAGGTGCCGCTGCAGGAGGCGCAGTTCTTCGCGCTGATGGACCATCAGGCGAGGTACCTGCACCAGGTGGAGGAGAGCTGCCACGTGCACCTGCGCATCGCCAAGGACAAGGTGACCGTCCGCGGCGGCAAGCGAGCCGTGGCGCGGGCGGAGCGCGCGCTGGCAGATCTGTTCAAGAGTGGGGCTGTGTCGATTCTATAATGGGTAGAGTCGACCACGGTGGAGATCACGCCGTTCGTGAAGACGCTGCTGGTAGCGAACAAGATGCAGCGGTTCGGCGAGCTGCGCGCGGCGTGTCCGGCGTACCTGCGCCTGGGCGAGGGCCTGAAGAGCATCGAGGTGCTGGGCACAGCGGCGGACCAGCGCGAGAGCGCGGCGACGGTGCGCGAGTTCGTGGCGACGCACGTGGAGGTGTCGGAGGAGCGGGCGGCGGGCGAGGACCTGCTGAACTTCCTGCTGGAGAACAAGGGCGCGCGCATCATGAAGGCGGAGCGCGACAGCGGCGCGCAGCTGCACCTGGACCGCAAGAAGAAGTGCGTGGTGATGAGCGGTCTGAAGTGTGTGCGTGAGAGACAGTGTGAGCAATAGGGAGCAGGTGGAGAAGGCGAAGGAGGTGCTGGACGCGCTGGAGGCGGAGCTGGAGGCGGCGATGGTGAAGGTCCCGGTGACGGCGGTGCAGGTGGAGGTGCTGATGGAGAACAAGGCGGCGATGCTGGTGCGGCTGCGCGAGGCGCTGCACTGCATGGTGGAGATCGACCGCGCACAGAAGGTGGTGAAGGTGGTGGCGCCTGAGGAGGACATGGCGAAGGCGAAGGAGGAGGTGGAGAAGGCGCTGGCGGGCATCGTGGAGGCGAGGATTGCAATCCCCGCGCGCGTGGGCGGCGTGTTCGTGGGCACGAAGGGCAAGCACATCTCGAGCGTGCGCAGCCAGTTCCACGTGGCGCTAGAGCTCGAGAAGGAGGAGCTGTGCGTGGGCGGCGCGGCGGAGAACGTGGCGGCGGCGACGGCGGCGATCGAGGCGTGGGTGAAGGAGCACACGGTGAAGGAGCTGAAGGCGGCGCCGGAGCTGGCGTTCCCGTGCCTGGTGGGCGTGAAGGGCGCGACGCGGCGCGAGCTGGAGAAGGAGCTGAAGGTGGAGATCCACGTGGAGGAGGACGGATGTGTGTGGGTGCTGGGCGAGGCGAGTCTGTGCGAGGCGGCGATGGAGAAGCTGGCGGCGCTGCTGGACGCGTACACGCGCGAGAACGCGGTGGTGGAGGTGCCCGAGAAGGCGTTCCGCAACGCGAGCGAGCTGCGCGCGAGCGCGGTGGACAAGGAGGCGAAGCAGGAGGGCGTGGAGGTGCGCTGCCTGGCGAAGTCGCACAGCTTCGCGCTGCACGGCCCCGAGGAGAAGGTGAAGGCGCTGAAGGCGCGGCTGGAGGCGCTGGGCGCGAAGTACGCGGAGTACGACGAGGCGGCGCTGGAGGTGCCGGCGGAACAGATCGGCACGCTGGTGGGCAAGGGCGGCGAGCACGCGCGCGAGCTGCAGGAGCGTTTCGGCGTGGAGATCCAGACGCGCGCGAAGGACGTGAAGCTGTGGGGCCCGGCGGGCGCGCTGGAGGCGGCGAAGGCGGGCATCCTGGCGGACCTGGCGGAGCGCGTGCTGGTGACGAAGGAGCTGAGCTGCACGGCGAAGCAGGCGCAGTTCCTGGCGAGCGACCGCGGCGAGGTGCGCGCGGCCATCGAGCGCGCGACGGGCGTGTTCATCCGCGTGCCGCGCGAGCTGCCGGCGATCGGCCCCACGCAGATCACGGTGCGCGGCAACGCGCGGCAGGTGGGTGAGGCGCTGCCGCTGGTGAGCGAGGCGCTGCAGGGGCTGGTGCGCGAGGTGCTGAAGTTCGACGGCGAGGAGCTGGCGCGCCTGCTGCACGAGAGCGACCTGCAGGTGCAGCGGCTGGCGCTGGAGGCGCGCTGTCGCATCCGCAGCGACGAGGCGGCGAAGGAGATGTGCGTGGTGGGTCCGAAGGAGGGCGTGGCGCTGGTGCGCGAGCGCGTGTTCGAGCAGCTGGCGGCGCTGGCGCCCGAGCACTACCGCGTGGTGCCGGTGGAGGCGGCGGTGCGGCTGGGCCTGGAGGACATGGCGAAGAGGATCCAGGCGTACTGCGGCAAGCACGCGTGCAGCGTGCGCGTGGCGGGCGACGTGGTGCTGGTGCATGCGAGCGAGGCGCTGGAGGAGGTGCTGGGCGCGGTGAAGACGTGGGTGGAGGAGGCGGCGACGCAGAACTGTCTGGTGGCGGTGGAGAAGGAGGCGATCCCGTTCGTGATCGGCGCGAAGGGCGCGCGCATCAACGGCATCAGCAAGGAGTCGGGAGCGGAGGTGCACATCCTGGACGACGCGTTCGTGCACATCGCCGGCAAGCCGGAGGCCGTGCAGAAGGCGAAGGCGCTGGTGGAGGCGGCGCTGGAGGAGTACGCGGCGTGCCACGCGAGCTTCGTGATCGACGAGGCGCTGGTGGGCGCGGTGAAGGGCGCGCGCAACGCGCGGGTGATGGCGATCCAGCGGGAGTTCATGGTGCGCGTGAGCATCGACCGCGACGGGCGCGTGAGCATCAGCGGCAACGACGGCAAGAGCGTGCAGCAGGCGCACGAGGCCGTGGAGCGGGCCGTGGGAGGAGGCCAAGCAGAACCCCGAGGCGTTCACTGTCAGTACGAGCAATGCTGGCACTACTGGCAATACGGGCAGTGTGTGGGGCGCACGTGTGGCTCGTGAGCGTCCGCACCGCGAGGAGGAGGTGGACGCGCGGTCGGTGTGGGAGAAGCTGAAGAGCGCGCCGCTGCTGCCGCCCGGCTCGGCGAAGAAGCCGGTGCAGCTGGAGATAGAAGGACGTGAATCGGTTGTTGGGACTGAACGAGGCGACGGTGGGCGGAAGTGACTGCTACAAGTCGGAATCGGGGTACTCCGTGGCGTTTTAAGCTAGTGGTTTGTTCATTGGGGTGTTTGTTTGAATCGGGCTGGATTCCACATTCTTGCCGAGAAGGGTGCGATGTACTGTCTGGCTTCTGGGTTGAAAACGGTGCCTATCACTTCCGTGACACACAATCGAGATTGGATTACGAGCTAGTGAAAACAAACAGCGTCATAATGGGTGCTCCACTTGATGGCGCTCAGGTCGATGCCCTGCTGCTTCATCTCTTGCGGCGTCTTCACTTCCGTGAAAAGATGAAGGTGTTTCTGGACTGCGAATGAAGAAGAATTGTTCTTGCCATTAATGAAAGAGGATTAATTGCCATCGGGAATTGCTCAGGGAATAATGGCAAAGAAATAATCTCCACCCATTCCTGTTTGTTCATTAATGTGGAAACAATAATCCCCTGGCATTTGGGATTTGTCATTAATCAATGGCTATTCTTTGCATGTATCCACTATTCAAACAGTGAATTGTTATCCCATTTGATTTGGGAGTGCCCCTATTCCATTCTCCAAGTCATCTCAACCACAAAGCCCACGAGTGTTTCTCCCACACCCCTCTCCACTTGTGCAGGAGTTGAGGGACAAGGAAAGGGTCATTACGAAGCATGGACTCCGTCTTCCCCCAAAGACACGGTTTCCCTAGAAGTGGATAAGGATGCTGTCCGCAGCATACTGGACGCCTTCTTGAAGCAAGTACAGTTTTCCCCATTCTCAGACCCAAATCACTCTGTATAGTGTGTAGTTGTTCAAAACGGAACGATACGTGCAAACCAGATTAACGGAGCATGACCCAACGTCTTCACAAAACGGTGCTGAAATGCATGCGCACTCCATACAGAAGAGAACCGTGAGGGAATACCGCATAAATGGCTCAAATGACAGTCTTTGCACGACGATACCAAAGCACTGACTATTCTATGTGTAGATGAATGGAGAGTGTGAACCGAAGAATGTGGTGTTTGGAAAAGCGAGTTAACTGGATTGAATTCCGACGCACGCACTGGACACCATATGGGAACGACATGCAGATATCATAATAAACCATCCAGGATGGCGATGCAACAAGGGAGTGAATATATCAAGAGAGCTGTGGAATACGATGAAGCAGGTACTATTATTTGTGACAGCATGTGATGTGAAGGAAAGATACCTGAGGCTATTGCTGCGTACAGGGAAGGAAGTCGTATTTTGCTCGAGAGCCTTCGCTGTAGTTGTTCCGTTTTGCGGTAAAGTGTAGTCGAGAAGAATAAGTACATCGTGCAGAATATGCAGATGAAAGTCAAGAGCTACATCGACAGAGCCGAGCTGTTGAAGAAATCGCAGACGGGTGGGGAGAAGGGCTGGCTACTGATTCTTAGAGGTAAAGAAGCCTGCGAAAGCCGAGGGTGGCGGTGGCAACGACGACGACGACAAACTGAAGAGCCAGCTGGCCCAGGCCATTGTTACGGAGAAACCGAACATTAAGTGGGAGGATGTAGCCGGTTTGGCGGTGGCGAAGGAGGAGCTGATGGGAGCGGTGATCCTGCCCACCATCCATCCGGAGTTCTTTGTGGGAAAGAGACAGCCCTGGAAGGGCATTCCGATGTACGGTCCCCCTGGTACTGGTGCGTGTTGGTGGTCGTGTTGACGTGAAGGTAAATCATATTTGGCAAAGGCGGTGGCCTCGCAGGCCGATAGTACATTCATGTCGGTGTCGTCGTCAGATCTGGTGAGCAAGTGGCAGGGAGAGAGTGCTCGGTGCGGATAGTGGTTCGATGTGATGCCTAGTCTGGTGAAGCAGATGTTCATCATGGCTCGCGAGAAGAAGCCGACGGTGATCTTCATCGATGAGATCGATTCGCTGTGCGGGTCTCGTGACGTTGCATTCTCTTCTTCCCCTCACGCGTAGGGCGGCAACAGCAGCGGCGGCCAGCGCCAGGTGCTGAACGAGTTTTTGGTGCAGATGGACGGCGTGGGCAAGGACCAGACGGGCGTGCTGGTGCTGGGCGCGACCAACGTGGTGGCGGCGTTGGGACGGGGTGACGCGTAGCCGTGGGAGCTGGACGCGGCCATCCGCCGCCGTTTCCAGAAGCGAATCTACATCCCGCTGCCGGACGAGGAGGCGCGTCGCGCGATGTTCCGCATCCACTTCGGGAAGGAGGGCCACTCGCTGACGGATCAGGACTACGCGGACCTGGCGGCGAAGACGGACGGGTTCAGCGGCTCGGATATCAGCGGCATGGTGAAGCAGGCGCTGATGATCCCGGTGAAGCGCATCCAGAAGGCGGAGTACTTCTTCATCGGGAAGGACAACATGTACCACCCCTGCGGCCCCAACACATTCGTGGGTTATGAGCGATGGTCTGAGGCGTAGGGCGCGATCAAGACCTCGCTATTCCAGCTGCCCGAGGGAAAGGTGGCCGTGCCGATGTTCACGCGCGTGGGCGAAGGGGCGAGGGCTGAGGACTAGGAGGACATTCCGGAGCTGCTGAAGAGGGCCGTGAAGGCGGCGTCCGCGTCGGAGCTGGAGCGCTACGAGAAGTGGACGAAGGAGTTCGGCGAGGACGGTGTTTGGAGTGTTTGTTGCAAACAGGCGCATATTACAGTCCGTTCTCCTCGAAGCCCGCCGCCTTGTGGACCTCCTTGATGGTGCCCTGCGTGAGCACCACGGGGATGTAGATCTCGTTCTTTTTGGCGGGGACGTTCTTGGTGATGGTGACGGTGCCGACGCCCTCGATGCGGTCCTCGCGGAAGTGCCCCTCGTAGCAGCTGTAGTTCTTGAAGACGTAGGTGCCGCGGCCGTCGCGCAGGTTGGAGTGGAACATGCCCTTGTAGCTGTCGCCCGTGCCGTAGCTCAGCGCGCCGGCGCCCTCGAGCTGGTTGTACTTGAACTGGCCGGAGTACTTCACGGTCTCCTCCACGACCTCCTCCTCGATGCGCTTGCTGGCCTCCTCCTGCTTGCGCTTCTCCAGCCCCTCCTCGGCCTCCTTCACGCGGTCGCTCATGTGGGAGATGAGGCGCTGCTGCTTGGGATAGGACTCCTCGCCCGTCTCCAGGTCCACTAGCCGACTGCGCTTCTGCCGACAGACCATGTCGCCCTTGCCGTCCTTGTAGTCGTTCTTCCACTCGCCGGTGTAGCTGTTGCCCTTGCTGTCCACGTAGGTGCCGATGCCGTAGCGCTTGTCGTCCTTCCACTCGCCGTCGTACATGCACCCGTTGTGGAACAGGTACACGCCGCTGTTGCAGCGCAGGCCCTCCTTGAAGTACCCGTCGTACACGTCGCCGTTGTCGTAGTAGTACACGCCGTAGCCGTTCATGCGTCCGTCCACGAAGTCGCCCTTGTAGATGATCAGGTCGTCGCGCGTGTAGTCGCCCTTCCCGTGCTCGTGGTCGTTGTACCACTCGCCGTGGTAGCTACGCCTCAGGCCGCTGCCCACCGCCCACACGATGCCGTTGTAGTAGTAGTACTCGCCGTAGCCCTCGCGCTTGTCGTTGTGGATCTCGCCCTTGTAGTACTCGCGGTTCGGGTACGCGATCGTGAAGATGCCGTTGCAGTTCCCGTCGTTCTTCTCCTCGATCGTGTCCTTGCTCACCACGTGCTGCGGACAGTAGTACTTCGCGCACCGCTGCCTAACCCTCACGCTGCCGCACCGCGCCTACCCTTCGTCGTTGCGGTAGATGAACACCGAGTACGCCTTCGAGCCCTCCTCCTTCTCTACGCCTCACACCGCGCACCGACGCCCACGCGACTTGAAGTAGCGCAGACAGCGGCCGTGCATGTAGTTGGAGCAGCCCGCCACGCAGCACTTCTCCGTGATGCCGCAGTGGTTGTGGCAGATGCAGCAGGTCTACGCCTCACGCCGCGCGCGCGTCTCCACGTGCAGGTAGCACTCGTGCGGCAGTGCTGCGATGCCCAGCGCGTCCTCGGGGTTGCCGGCCCTACGCATGAGCGCGTGCGCCGACGACCACGCGATGATGGGCTCCATGCTGGCGTAGTTGAGCACGGTGAGCGCGTTGCTGCTCATCATGCAGGACAGGTGGCACCACTCGCCCTCCAGCGTGCGCTTCAGCGCGCCGCCGGGGTGCGGGCAGCAGACGCAGAGGCAGCGGTCCAGCGAGGCTACGCGTGAGCGACGACGAGGAGAGGCACCCTGCGTGTTCCAGGCCTGGTAGAGGCAGGGGTCGCAGACCCAGTAGTGCGTATTGAGGACGAGGTTCGTGGCCGTGATCTCGATGCCGTAGCACAGCTACGCATCAGCCTGCCGCCCACCGCGCACCGGGTGCACGATCACGCCACAGCAGCGGCACTTCACCAGCTGGTTGGTCTGCGTGCTGGCGCCGTTCCCGTGCGGCGACTTGTCCGTGCTGCTGCTGCACACGTCGCACACCTCCACGGCCTCCTTGTTGGCGGGCGCCTGCCGCTTGCGGTTGGCCGGGTCCAGCAGCCGCTTGCGGATCGACTCCAGACTCTCGCCCTTGGCGCGCGAGCACGAGCCCACGATATAGCCGCCCGCGGACGAGGACTGGTCGTGGAAGTAGCTCTTGATCGTCGTCATCACCGCCTCGTCGGGATTGATGCACACCAGCGCCTTGAAGAGCCCGAACTCGTTCTCTCCCACGCCGGAGAGGACAATTAGGCCCGTCGTGGGAGTGGAGAAGAGGAGATGCGAGGCGTACTGCGCGTAGGAGAGGGTGGTTTTGGGAAGGGTGGCCGGGTCGAAGGAAGCAACGGGGCCGCAGTAGGCGATCCCGAGCCGAAGACTCTCCTTGATGGGGACGCGCGAGTTCTCCATGTAAAACGATCCCTCCCACAGGCCGCAGAATTCGCACGCATACTTCTTCAAATGATCGGATAAGTACTCCTGATAGTCGGGATACGCCATTTTCACCCCCTTCCGGACACTGTCCGTGAAGGTGTCGTAGTTTTGCTTCTCGTCCTCGGGAATGAAGGGCCAGATCCGGGGCGAGCGTTTGTAGGAGATGGTTTGCGAGCGGTTGACGGTCTCCTGGTTGTCCTTGCTGAGGTAGTTCCAGTGGCCCTTCCACTCCGGGTAGAACTGCTTGAAACTGACAATTCCGCGCATAACCACGGTGTTGCCTAGATGTGACAGACTGCTCGGAAACGAAACCGTCCGTTGCGGCGTGGGTGTCGGACCCCCCCTCTGTCTTCACCGCAGGCTGCATTTTGTTCCTTTTCCTCGGCTCTCCGATTGGACTCCTTCTGGACTCCAGAAACAAGGGGGATTTTGGCCATTTCATCCGTTTCTCCCGAATTGAAGTCAAAGTGGTTCAAATTGGCAGTTGCGGTTTCCTATGTTCCGAGGTCTTTCGAGAGTAGGAACTGGGAGGATAAAAGCCGTCGCGGGATTAGCGGGAAAGGCGTTCCTGCTCAATTTGGGCGTTTTGGCACTGCGACCGAGTTAGACGTAGTTGTGGACATCGACGTTGCGTGCCTACACGTCCCGTGGATCCTCTCCCTTTTCCCAGTCGGTTCCTTTGTCTCGCTCTTCCAATTCCACATCAACCTTCGTTTCGTCCCACTACAAGGTGCGAATAATGAAGACGGTTCACTGTAGATCGACGAGAATTCCATTCTCGAGTACATTCAGCGCAAGGGGTACCAATACAAGGAGAACGGGGAAGAGTACATGATCCGGGAGTGCATGTTTTGCCCCAAACCGCATTACAACAAAAGCGACAATCTCTACAAACTGTGGGTGGCGGCGTGCACTGCGTAATCAGCAGATATATAAGCAAGAAGACGGGAGCGTTCATCTGCCATCGCTGCGGAGCATGTGGAAGCTGGTTTGACTTCAAGCGGAAGCAGGGCGACTTGCAGGGTGGGACGTCGGAGGGTGGTGTGACGCCGTAGATGACTCGCACACGCAGCCGCTGGCCCTGGCGGGCTCCTCGCAGGGGCCGCAGAGCCCGCCGGGCGAGAGCGAGGAGAAGGCGACGCAGGTGCACCAGTTCGCGTTCAACGCGATGAAGGAGTACACGGCGAACCTGCGCAACAAGGTGTTCCCGAAGGTGTGGAGCGCGCTGACGGACCGGACGCCGACGGGCCGGTGGCTGACGGAGGAGACGCTGCGCAAGTACTGCGTGGGCGCGTGCCAGAAGACGTTCATCCTGGACAACGGCGAGAGCCGCGCGGAGGACTGCGTGGTGTTCCCGTGGATCACGCTGGACGCGCAGCGGCAGCCGACGGTGCACCGGTACAAGATCCGGTCGATCGAGACGAAGAGCCACATGCGCCTGGAGCCGAACGGCGGCGACTGGGGCTTCTTCGGGTGGCACACGGTGCCGGCGGACTGCGAGAGCCTGGTGATCACGGAGGGCGAGTACGACGCGATGGCGGTGTACCAGGCCACGGGCATTCCCGCCATCTCGCTGCCCAACGGCGCGACGTCGCTGCCGGTGCGGCTGCTGCCGCTGCTGGAGCCGCTGAAGGAGATCATCCTGTGGATGGACTTCGACCGCGTGGGCCAGGACAACGCGCAGCGCTTCGCCAAGAAGCTGGGCCAGGGCCGCGTGAAGATCGTGCCGCCGCCGGTGCAGGAGGGCGTGCACGTGAAGGACGCGTGCGACTGCCTGCGCAGCCAGCTGAACCTGCGCGACTTCATCGCGCGCGCGCGCTGCCTGCCGCACGACCAGATCCTGAGCTTCGCGGAGCTGAAGAACGTGGGGTTGGCGAGTGTGGGTGAGGCACAGGACATCTTCTACGACCTGGTGCACCCCTTCGAGCTGCAGGGCACGCAGTTCCTGTCGCTGCCGCTGCTGAACAGCACGCTGAAGGGGCACCGCCGCGGCGAGCTGACGATCCTGACGGGCCCCACGGGCTCGGGCAAGACCACGCTGCTGTCGCAGCTGTCGCTGGACCTGCTGAAGCAGGGCGTGCCGACGCTGTGGGGCTCCTTCGAGATCCAGAACCGCAAGCTGGGCCTGACGATGCTGCGACAGTTCAGCGGTGGGCGCACGACGGGCGAGTGACGCGCAGAGAGCAAGCTGACGGCGGAGGTGTCGCGGCCGCAGTACGAGGCGCTGACGGAGCGGTTCCAGCAGCTGCCGCTGTACTACCTGCGGTTCTTCGGGAGCACGCAGCTGGAGCAGATCCTGGACGCGATGGAGTACAGCGTGTACGCCTACGACGTCGAGCACATCATCCTCGACAACCTCCAGTTCCTCCTCGGCGCCACCGCCGGCTACGAGCGCTTCGATGCGCAGGAGCGCGCCATCCACGCCTTCCGCAAGTTCGCGACGGCGCAGAACGTGCACGTGACGCTGGTGATCCACCCGCGCAAGGAGCCCGAGGACCAGCCCCTGAACATCAGCAGCGTCTTCGGCACCGCCAAGGCCACGCAGGAGGCCGACAACGTGCTGATCCTGCAGAACGAGAACGGGAAGAAGAAGCTGGAGGTGAAGAAGAACCGCTTCGACGGCGATCTCGGCTCGGCCTATCTCTCCTTCAACCACGAGCGTCTGATCTTTGAAGAGGAGAAGCAAAAGAAGGCGAAGGAACCTGTCGAGGAGAAGGAGCCTGTGAAGGAGAAGAAGGTCGGCATGCAGAAGTCCATGGGGAAGGCGGCCCACGAGATCATCATGGACTAGCTTCGCTTTCTCGTTTCACCTTGTCTTTCCGTGTTTGCTAACAATCAAGCGTACAGTGATCCGGGCTATAATATGAGCCCATCACCGAACGCGCGAAAGAGACACCAATCTTTCCGTGCTCTCTTGCTTCCAGTGTGCGTTCTCACTGAAGCACTCGAGAGTATCAGACACTCGTCTGACCTGTATTTCTAAAGGACAATTGTAGGTGTTTGAAGATCCCGACCTTTTCGTTCCTGGTATGGTGCTTTCTATGAAGCATCCGAATTGTAACTATTCCCGACCTGGACACCATAGTATTTCAATTCAAGAATCTGCCACGGATGGCAGAATCCTTATTCGCTCATCCGTTGGAAGTGGAGCACATGAGTACTCGCATGGTTTGACAGTCCGTTCTGTTTTATCGTGGCTCCCACTCGTGATTCTGTTCTTTACCACGACTCTCAGTATAGTACAGAGGATTTTCCACTGTGCTATGGAGAGTATGCATCTGACTGTAACACTTCGCGTTGCGCCGACTCATTCCTCTCATCCCCAGCGTCTAAGTATTGTGATGACTTCCCTGAATCAGAAGTCACCGAGCCTTTCTATGAGCAACATGGTTGCTCTAAGCTTCGCTGGTATTCCCTGTTGGAAAGAGTGGGAGCGGAGACGGGCATTCACTCTTTAGCTCAATGATCTTGTTCCCCTGTACAACTACCAACTGTTGGAAACATCGCTGTCCCACTCTCATCGTTCGCTTCTTTTTGAAGAAGGCTGCTGCATTTGTGGTTATACTTGTTATGTACGCATCTTGCGCTCTGTTCATCGTAGGATCGTTCCGACCACTTTGTGTTGATTGCGTCCCTTTCTTCGCAATCCCTTCATATGGCCCATTTATCCTGCATGTTTAATGGCAGCACTGAGTTCCTTCGCTCTCTCTGCGAGCCACGCCCCGTATTCTCTCCCTGCTCTGTGTTCCCCTCTCCCGCCTCCTCCGCAGTGCACACCGTCCCCATCGCCCTCTCCGGCCGCCATGTGCTCTCCGGCGTTTCGCTCTTCGACCTGCGCCTCGCCTGCGCCGTCCTGCCGCAGGGGCGCGGCTGCCTCCTCCTCTGCCACCCGCACCACGGGGCCGGCGTGGCGCTGCAGTGGAGTCGCTTCGTGCTGCGCCTGGACACGCTGCCGTCCCGCCCGGCGGAGGTTTGGACCTTCGAGGGCCTCGTCGACCTCGACCGCCGCGCGCCGCGCCCCACGCTGTGCCTGCGCTACACCGACGGCTCCGAGTGCTACCTCGTCTTCGCCGCCCGCGCCGCCGGCTGGGCGCTGCAGTCCGTCGCCCTGCTCCTCCCCCGCCCCATGCCCGTCGTTCCCCCATCAACTCATTCTGTTTCCCCGTCATCTTCAATCTCCCAACCATCTTCGCATTCCCCGCCATCCTCTTCGCTCCCTCCACCAACTCATTCAATCCCACAACCAACCACCTCACTCTCCTCGCGCACAGTGGAGTCCCCACTCCCGCTGGGGCCGCTGACGACGGCCTGGATCGAAAGGCAGGCCAAGAACCGGACCAAGAGCCGCCGGCTGCAGGCGCTGATCGCGCGCGGCGACGCAGCGACGTACCGGGAGTACCTGATAGGCACGCTGCCGGTGCTGGCGAAGCTGGCGCGCCGTGAGCCTCCCCCTCCTCTCTCACGCGCAGACCCCTTCGGCAACTACTACGCACACGCGCTCATCGCCGCTGCGGACGCCGCTGCGCTGACGCTCATCGTCCGCGCGCTGGCGCCCTCCTTCGCGCAGCTCGCCAAGGGTGGGTCCGCCGCCACGAGCTGATGCGTAGACAAGATCGGCACCTACGTGGCGCAGGCGCTCAGTGGGCGCGCTGCGCGAGGCGGCGCAGGAGGAGTGCATCGTGGCGGCGCTGGCGGGGCAGGAGGCGCAGCTGGCGCAGCTGGCGGTGCACCCGCTGGCCTCGCACGTGCTGAAGAAGTGCCTGCTGTCCTTCGACGCGGCGGTGCTGCGCCCGCTGGCCGCGCCGCTGCTGGCCGAGGCGGTGTCGCTGGCGCAGTTCCAGTACGGCGTGGTGGTCGTCAAGACACTCTACGACGCGGCGTCCCCCGCCGCGCAGCACGGGCTACGGGAGCGCCTGCTGGGCGCCTTCGCGAGCATCGTGCGGCACGAGTTCGGCAACTACCTGCTGCAGCACCTCACCGCCAACGGCGTGGCGCTCTCCGAGGACTCGCGCGCGCGCGTCGTGGCGCTGCTGGGGCAGGACCTGCTGGCGTACTGCCGTCACCCGCACGCCTCCAACGTCGTGGAGCGGCTGCTGGACCAGACGAGCGCGCACTGTTCGGCGCTGCGCGCGCAGGTGCTGAGCGAGGCGTCGCTCCGCGTGCTGGTGGGAGACCCCTTCGGGTACTACGTGGTGGAGGCGGCGACTCACGCTGACGCGTAGATCCAGCACGCGCTGAGCACCGTGTCTCCCGAGACGCTGCGCGCCGTGTGCTCCACCATCCAGCAACTGCTGCCGGACGTGCAGAGCGATGCACAGCTGCATGCCAAGTGGAGATCGCTTTTGACCTCGTACATACCCCTGTGGGAGTCCCTTTGACTATCATCGCTATCCTTGTTGCAACAAACACACCACAGGAAGTTCGCGATCGCTGCCTTCGCCACACCCACCTCGGGAGGCACCAGCGCGTCGATCTTCGCCTCACACGCCTCTCTCACACTCACCTTCTCCGCAAACGCCTTGCACCGCGGCACGTAGCACGGCAGACTGCCCATCGCCTTCAGCATGTCGCACAGCTGCCCCACCACCACGTCGATCAGCGGCTACGCTTTATATTACTCCGCCTGCCCCACCGCCGGCGACCCGAGGCTCATGAAGGGCGCCAGTCCGTTGATCACCTGCAGCAGCTACAGCTCAGCGCCCCGCCCCGCCCCTACACGCACGCCGCGCGCCACGGCGATCTCCGCGATCTCCTGCACGTCGATGCGCACTTGACCGTCGGGGCCGAGCAGCGCGGGCTGGAAGAAGAGCGAGGCGTCAACCGCCTCCTTGACGCGGCGCGTGACGGAGGCGTACAGCCCGCGCAGCTCGTCCACCACCGTGGTGAAGAAGGCGGCGATCTCCGCCAGCAGCCGGCGCAGGCACTGCATTTCGCGCAGCGACAGCGCGTTCCACTCGTACAGGATCACGTCCTATGCCTCACACGCCCCGCCCGCGCCCACGTTGACCACGGGCACCACCATCTTCTGCACCAGCCGCGCCAGCACCGTCGCGTCGCGCGGACTGCCCGTGGTCTCGCAGAAGCGCGCCACGGCGGGGAACCAGGGCAGGTCGTGCACGGCGTGCGGCGCGGGCTCCTCGGCGAGCTCCAGTGGGTCCAGCGCCAGCAGCGAGGGCACCACCAGCACGCCCAGGAACTCGGGAAGCGCCAGCCCGCCGTAGGCGTTATCGTAGCTACGCCTCACGCCCGTCGCGCGCGCCCACTCCTCGGGGAAGGTCTCGCGCCACTGCTGGAAGCGCTGGAGCACGGCCTCCACACTCGCGAACCGCAGCGCGTTCGCGCTGAACACCGCCTCCATCGCCTCTCGCGCTCTCCCTACACGTCACTCGCCCGCCGCACGCCCACGGCGCTCCGCCTCCATGCGTTCGCCCGTGGCGTCGTCGAAGCTGGCGAACAGCACGCTGGCGAGGTACACGTCCAGGTCCGCCTGCAGCAGCCGGTGCTCGCCGTCCGCGCAGGGCCCCTCCGTCGCGCGCACCACCGCCGGCCCGTCGATGAACACGCAGCGGTCGCGGTTGCGCGCCTGGCTCAGCTCCGCGTCGTAGTAGATCGCGCCCTTGAAGAACGGGCCCGTGGCCGCCTCGATCTCCGCCGCCGCCGGCACGGGCGCCAGCGCTACGCGTGAGCAGTGACGAGAATGGAAACTTGGAGGTGGCGCGGCGAGCGCCTGGAGCTGCTGCAGGTAGGCGAGGTCGTCGTGCGCGTAGCAGAGGTTCGCCAGGTCGTTGTGCGCCTTGCACTGGCGCCGCGTGGCCGTGAAGGCGCTGTACAGCTACACGTGAGCCCGCCGCTGAGCCGCCACCGCGTCCAGCTCGGCCTTGCGGTCGGTGAGGTACCCGCTGAGCCGCCGGAAATAGTCCGTCTGCTTCTGGTAGAAGTCGTAGCGCGCCTCCACGGCGCGGCGCTCCGCGAACTCACCGCCCTCCTCCTGCTCGATCGCCGCCACCTCCTTCTCCGTCCGCTCCAGCACGCGCACGTTCTACGGCTCACCGCCGCGTGCCGCGCCCACCTCCTCGAAGTCCACGCGCAGCTCGTTCAGCGCCGTCTCCAGCCGCCGCATCACGTGCTCGTACGACACCACCGCGAACTGCTCCGCCGGCCCCGCTACGCATCACCGCTGTTCTTTTCTTGCACCGTGGGTGATGCCCTGCACCTGCGCGGCGGACACGGCGGGCCCCGACAGCCCGCGGTTCACCAGGTGCTGCTCCCACTTCGCCTCCTCGTCGCTCGAGTCCAGCGACGCATCGCTCGCTTCCTCCTGCACCACGTCTGCCGACCGCACCAGCTGATGATCGCCCGACGGCTTGCTCTCCTCCGGAGGTTCGGAGTCGGAGTCACTCAGGTAGGCATTGTTGCGCTGCCGCAGCACCGAGCGGAGGCTGCGCGTCTTCAGCGGAATGAAGTCGTCCTTCGCCTCCGCCGCTGCGTCCTGCGCGCCGGAGATCTTCTGCTCAATGCGCTTCTTCAGCTCGCCCTCCTCGTCGCTCTCGTCCGAGTTGATTTGCTTCTTGATCGCGGCCAGCTCCGCGCCGTTCAGCACCACTTCCTTCGACTGCAGCGAGTCCAGCCCGTCTGTCGCCTCGTGGGCGTAGTCCGCCTGGAGATTGACCTTCGTTGTGAAGACCGGCCTGTTGCTGGAAAACATCGAGTTCTTCATCTACGCAATGAAAGCGAGTCATGGAGGCAGACATGGAGCGCATTTGGGTGATGCGCAGTGTGTTTGAATGTATTGACGGAGTGGCCATTGCCTTCGCTCATACTTGCCTAACACTGATAAAAACGAAGAATCAACTCACCTTTCCCGCTCCCGTCTCCGTTTCATCTGGATTCGATTTGACACCCGAAGACGAGGCGAGAGGGAGGGAGGGAGAGAACACCGTGGGCGCCGTATCCTCCTCGCTGCTTTCCTCCTGCTTTCGTACTCTTCGCGTCGCAGATGCTCTAGTTTTCTTCTTGAACATCTCTCGGAAGAAAGGGAAGACAATTCTGGGAGTCGCCACAGTGCCGTTTTCGTCAGAAAGAAGGGAACTCTTCTTCTCCGAACGGGATATTCAGATAATGGACAGAAATAGTGACGTGCACTCCATCGATGATAGCATTTCTCAGAATCTCACCCGGGACACGTTTATCAATCCCACTCCCTCTATCATCTATGTGGACGATGACCAAATCAAACTGACCTACCCCTCCCAGTTCCTGATCGCGGGTATCGAATTCGAGAACAAGGAGAAACGGGAAGGAAGGGGGAAGGAAATCTACGGAGGCGAGCACTCTTCAGACTATCTTATATGCTCCTGGAAGAATGAGGCCAAGAATGGAGAGGGACTGCTCTACAACGGCTTCGGAGAGCTGCTGTTTCGAGGGACCTTTGAGAACGACTATCTGGAGGGGTTCGGCTACATCTACAATGACGGCGCGATTGTGCTGAAGTGCATGTACAAACACAGCATTCTGCAGTACTCCACCATGATCGAGTGCACGCAGGATCACATCGTCATGGTCGAGAAAACGCCGGAGGGGATTCTCCGCTACAGGGGCGGGTTCGACGAGGAGACCATGGAGCGCGAGGGCTACGGAGCGGAGTACGAGAACGGGATCCTCAGCCTCTACGGCCTCTACGAGAACAGCATGCTGATCCAGACGCTGAAGCGCTTCAACCAGGGCGTCATGCGCGAGTACAACAAGGACGACAACATGATCTACATCGGCGAGTACCGCGACTCGCTGGACGACGGGTACCCGCGCGAAGGCGACGGGCGCGAGTTCGAGAACGGCGTGATCGTGTTCCACGGCCACTACCACAACGGGCAGCGCGACGGGCCGGGCACGGAGTTCTACCCGTACGGCGTGGCGCGGCTGAAGGGCGTGTGGTCGGCGGGGGAGTGCGTGGAGGAGCACGAGCTGGACCGGCTGGGCTACTACACGCACGTGAAGAACGACGGGCGGTCGACGAACTGCGTGCGCATCGTGAACGGCGTGGAGACGGTGAGCACGCGCCTGCGCGACATCCGCATCAGCGACGGCGTGGGCAACAGCGAGATGCTGAAGTCCTTCGTGCTGGACAGCGCCAAGCAGGTGGTCTCCGTGGTTGTGGGCGACGGCTGCTTCACCAACGTCACCAAGGTCTCGCTCTGCGGGCTGCCGCTGCTCACCAGCGTCAAGATCGGCTGCGACTCCTTCACGCACTACGACCGCGGTGATCAGCTGCCCTCCACGCCCGTCGCCCGCGCCCACTGCCTGCGCGTGCACGCCTCACTGGTGGTGCGCGACTGCCCCAGGCTGACGGAGCTGACGGCCGAGATGGGCTCCTTCTCCTCCTTCTGCGTGCTCGACCTCAAGCGTGCTCCTGCATATCACCACTCACCTCTAGACCTGCCCGCGCTGCAGGACCTGCGCTTCGGCACCGCCACCATCGGGCCCGTGGGCACCGAGGCCAAGTCTTTCTGCTTCTTCTACGCCACGGAGCTGATCCTGACCGACCTGCCCGCGCTGGAGGCGGTGGAGATCGGCTGCAGCGCCTTCACCTCGCTCTCCACGCTCTCCGTCTCCAGCACCGCCGCCTGCGTCCCCTCACGCGTAGACCTGCCCAACCTCCTGACCTTCACCGCCGGCTACGGCAGCTGCTACGGCGGCTGCAAGCACGGCATGGGCCAGCTGAACGTGTACTTCGGCAGTAGGCGCGCGGACGGCGTGTAACGTAGACCTGCCACGGTTATGCATGCTCACGCTGGGCGCGGAGTGCATGTACAACATCGACTCCCTCACGCTGTCGTGTGGGCGTTAGGGTCATGGCTGAGGCGTAGTCTTCCCCATGTTGAAGGAGGAGGGGTTTCACTTGAGCGAGGAGACGATGCACTCGCTGCGCCATGTCCGGATAAACGAACGTGCGGGTGATGTGAGCACGTGACGCCTAGGGAACAAGTCCTTTTTGAAGCGCTTCTTCTCCCACTACTCTCAAGCCGAGGTGATTCCGGGCAATTACTGTTCTGTTTTCTTGACTATACTTGCAATTTGCTCTGTGAAAATGAAATGGAAAGTGGGTGGTGGAATGAGGTGTGAAGGGCGTCATTCTCCGTAATGGAGTGGTAAGGTGATTGTGCGTATTGAAATGGAAAGGTATCACTTCGCATATTGAAACACAAAGTCGTGATTGCACATACCGAACTAGAAATGCATCATCCCACAAACACACCACAAAAGACTAAAATCAATATCGATGCCCTTATAAAATCCCTTTGCCTTTGTAGGGGAAGTGGGAGGAAGCTTCTTCTCGCTGATCTACACATCACGACGATCATGCGCTCCAACCGCTTTGTGGACATCGTTCTTCAGCATGTCCAGGATGCTGTTCGACGACTCTCTGTAGATCTTGATGGGCGGGGGGATTGCTCCCAGAGGAATCTCGCCCAACTCCTTCATCGTAAACCCAGCCACACGCCCTTTTGACAGGGGCTTCGACTTGACTCTCTCCAAGTAGTCCGAGTACTGGTGCTCGATGTAGTCCGCGATGTGCTTATTCACCTTGTCGTATCGCTCATTCAGATAGTCCTTCCTCCCCTCCTCGCTCAGTGAAGAAAACACGCCGCTCAGATTCTTCGAGCTCCCGAGAAAGGCGACCATTTGATCCTTGACACTCCCGTGGTCATTCTGCGGCAGTTTCAGCGTAAGGATGGACAGATCGGTGGAGATGCGGGGCTTTGTCCTGCCCATCACATAGGCCACCTTCTCCTCGTCCGTCTTCTCCTCGAAGGCGTACAGGAACACGATCTGCTGGACGTGCTTCTCGAGAAAGCTCATCTTGATGTCCGAGAGACTCAAGTAATTGTTCACGTCCGTCAGACGCGTCATCTTCGATCCGCCTTGCTTCAGGAAGATGTCCGCCACCTTGAACCGGAGCAGCAGGTCCTTGTACACTTGCGGCACTTCTCCCCTCATCAGCTGCAGATTCATCCGTACCTCCTCCTTGTTCAGCGGCTGCTTCTTTTCCTCGATCGGTTTGGGCGCCACGGCCGTTCCCTGGATTTTGCTGAGGCTGCTGAGGATCTCGTTCCGCCGCCTCTTCCAATTGGTTTCTGCCGAGTCTGTGGATGATGGATTCTTTCGATCGCTCTCTTCTACGAATAAGCACGCTCACTGAATACCCCCACCATTCACAACCGGAGCCGCTTGCCGTTTCTTCGATTGTTTGGCGTTCTTCAAGAGTTGTTCCAATAACGCCTTCTTGTCCATTCCGAGTGGCACCGATAAGCAATAATACTCTTTAGGAATATAATGAGTTGTGTATCGATTTGAAAGGAGAAGGGGCTGTTGTATTCACTACGTCGTGAGGATTCCAAGCTGCAATTACGATAGAACGCTTGCCAGTTCAAAACACCACTACGGTGCACACGACGGATTCTATCCAATGTTTGAATTCAATTCGCTCAAAGAGCAATCCCGAAACACGAGGGATTTCCGTTGACTGATTGTGCTCAAATAGGGACTTCTTTCGGATTCACTGAGAGTGAGCTTATTCCGTTTGCTGAGTGGTGATCCATCTGCGATGAACCTCAATCTTACGCCTTCGGAGCAGATAATCCAGAACTCTGCTGTTTCGTTTGCCCAAACGAAGTACAAGCAGGGTGACGTGGTTTTGACGACACTGGACGATCTCTTGAGGAGCATGAACGCGGAGTTGCGGAACCCAGTCGTCAATTATGAGAAAGTGTTCTTCGATCTGTGCGCATATTCCAGTGTCTTCTAGATTGCACTTCCTATGGAGGTGTCTCTACAAATTGCATGGCGCGGTTACCTGTTTTTGCTCGTAGCGTCTCTGATGCCTAGGAGTATCGTTCCGTTCCTCTTCCGGACAAGGCGGTGATACTGGACAACCTCAGGAGATCGAAGAGCACACAGACGTACACCCCTTATTCTTCTTGTTCTAGTGCTCAGTCCATGTCCGTCTACGGCCAAATAAACAACACTTCCTATGCGACGGCTCCTCCGCAAGTGGGAGGCTACCCGTCTCTTCCGCAGTTTTCCTCCACTGCTTCCATTCAGCCAAGCCCGTCCTACTATACTCCGCCATCCCCAGCGCCGTCGCGGAGCACAATCTACAGCTCCGTCCCGTCATCCCCCTATGTGGCATCGGGCTTGTACGCGTCGTCTACATTGTATCCAGGTCCGCCTCCCATTCCCGTTTCTGTGAATACTTCCATCACTCCACCGCCCATGGCGACTCCATCCGCATATCTCCAGGGATCGGGCTACAGGACGACCTATCCGAGTCCTGCTCCAACGCTCCCTCCCATGACGATTACACTGAGCAGTCCCTTCATCAAGGCAGAGCCGGTTCACCCGGATGTCCTTTACGGCAACTACATTTCTATGGACGAGATGAAGGCACACGTCATGAGGCAGTTCAATCTCACTCTGATTCCCGATTACCCCGATTTGAACTTTGGAAAGACGGACGAGGTCCACTCCAAGTCCGCCATGGAAGTGTACTCTTGTTTGTTAAACAAACATGCACTCTACGTCCGCATGGAGGTGTATCCTTGTTTGTTCACAAACACGCACTCCACGTCCGCCATAGAAGTGTATCCCTGTTTGTTCACAAACACGCACTCCACGTCCGCATGGAAGTGTATCCCTGTTTGTTCACAAACACGCCAAAAGACCTCATTCCTTTCTCCTCTTCTTCGCCACAGCCTCCACCAGCTTCTCCATTCCCTTCGTCTTCACGTATAGCGGACTGGTCACATCGATGCTGAAGTCGGGGTTGCTCACCAGCCGCTTGAAGCGCTCGTCCTCCGTGTTGACCTACACCTGACCCCGCGTTGCCGCCATCACCTCGAAGTTGTCCTCCACCTCCTCCTTTCTCTTCTTGCTCTTCTTCAGCGCCTTCTTCGTCTCCACCATGTTGAAGTCCTCCTTCTTCTCCGTGCCCTGTCCATCACACCCCCTCGCCACGCCCACCTCATCGATCATCAACAGCTCCAACTCCTCGCGCTTCTTCTTCTCCTCCTCCGTCTCCGCCTCCTTCCTTCCCTTCTTCCCCTTCTTCCCCTTCTTCGGAGCCTTGTCCAGGTCCGCGAACAGCCCCGTCTCCTCCTTCCCGTCGTCGATCACGCTACGCCTCACGCCCGCCGCGCACGCCCACGCCTTCTTGTTCTTCTCCTTCATCTTCTGCTTGTACTGCTCGTACACGCTCAGCGACGCCGCCTCCTTCTCCTTCTCCTTCTCCTTCTCTTTCTCCTTCAGCGCCTTGCTCAGCGAGTCCTTCAGTCCGGGGATGAACGTGATGTCCGCATCGCCCTCCTCCGCGCCCGCCTCCTCGCTCTCCTCCTCCTTGCCCTCCGCCGTCTTCAGCAGCGCCGAGTACTTCGCGCGCACCGCCTCCTCCTACGCCTCACGCGCCCGCGCCGCGCCCACGTCCTCGCTCTCCTCGTCGCTGGAGGCGATGTACGCGCTGTAGTCGATCTCGCCCTTCTCGTTCTTGTTCTTGCTGCTGCCGCGCACCAGCTCCTGCTCGCGCCGCTGGTCCTCCTGGTCCCAGCTCAGCTGCAGCTTGCTGTGGCTGTTCACCGTGTTGTACGACGATACGCGCGGCGTGTAGTTCTCCGGCACGAACGTCGCCTTGTCCTTGATCGTCGACGCGTCGAACACCATGTCGTCGGGGATGAAGCGCAGGTCCAGGATGCTGCCCGTGCGCTGCGCCTCACTCCGCACGCCCACGCCTACCATGAACTCCGTGCCGTCCGTCTGCTCGTAGATCGAGTTCGCCGTGTACGCGTTGTCGCAGTCCACCACCGCGAAGTAGTACCGCAGGCGCTCCTTCTCGTACTTGCGCAGGCCTACCGTGCACCCGCGCCAACGTACCTACGGTCCTCCTCCAGCTTCTTGTTCTCCTCCTCGTTCTCGTCGTCCACGAAGTCCGCCTCCTCCACCACCACGTGGCCCTCGGGGCCGTACTTCTCCTCGTTCGCCAGCCGCGACTTGCCGAACTCCGACGGGTAGATGGTCACGGAGTACACGGAACCGCCCTGCGCGAACGATTTGAAGATCGACAGCAGATCGGTCGCCTACGCATCATCAACAGGCAGGACCAGCCACCGTGATGATGTCCCAGTTCAGGTTGACGCAGGCCAGGCGATGGGTCGCGTCTCCATCCTCAATCTACCCGTTATGCAGCCGAAACGCAGGGACCACTTCCTCGGGCTGCTCCTCCTCTTCCGGCTGAGCAACCACCTCCTCTTCCTCTTCCGAGGAACTGCTCTCCATGTCGTTCCACTCACCGCGAGCCTGAAGCTAGGTGTGAAGCGAAAACGCAACCGCAGACGCGAAGCGTCTCCAGATCCATGTCCTCCTCAGAAGACGAGGACTCTGTGATTTCCTTCTCCTCTACAGAATGAGAAGCGATAAGGATGAGATTACGCTGTGGTCTCTTCTTGTTCTTTTTGAATCGGTTATCGACCTTCGCCTCCTTCTTCGTCGGTTTGACCGAAGCAAAGCGCTACGAATGAGCATGCCAGAACGCACATTGTCCTACAGGGTCCTTCACATACTTGGAAAAACGCTCGTCCTTCTCCAGTGCTTCATGAACGGCTTCTTTGTGTTCCTTCGAGTTCTTCTTCGCTGGTTTGGGCATTGTTCCTAGGTTCGTTCTCCCGAAATTGTCCCTTAAAGAATGGGAGTTTCATCGCTGCCTCTGCTCCTTTTTCCTCCTCGTGCGTTGAAATGGAAGGAAGGGTGGAAGGGTAGTCCATGGGCAAAAGGAAATGACGTGGGGTGTTCCATCCATCGTTGTTCGTTATATGCAGGGCTGTGAATGGATTTGTGTGACAGTATGTCATCTGTGCGTTGTAAGAAGAGAATGATCTGTCATTGCGGTCTTTCCCAGTTGTTGGGTGTTTGCTTGGTTTTGCAGGCAACTTCCATTCTATTGAATGGGATGATGTACGTTGAACAGCAAGAATCCCCTCATTCTGCCTTTCTCTCCGAATCAATTGAATCCAGTTTTTTGTTTTCGATTCTTTCCCTGTACAGCCGTCTCATCCTATCTGCAGGTAGAATGAAGCGTATGAACAGAGCGGTGAACCGCTCCATTTCTGCGTCTTTCCAAAGGGTGAACAGCGAAGACTATCAACTAGTTAGATTTCTTCGTGGTGAAAAGAGCGAAGAAAGTTGACAGCGTCATGAATCATCTTAAGATAATATCAGAAGAGAATGGAAAAGGGAATTGTCGTACTGTTACTGCTCTTTCTTCGAGTTCTGTCTGCAGACCCCGTATATGGTAATTGCTCTTGCTCTCCTTGAAAAGCAGGGTGCATCGACGACGAGGTCGTGTGCTCAACCATGATGGGCGAAATATCGACCACGCAGTGCACTCGCTACCTCCGCATCTGTGAGTATGGGGAGTGGGGAGAGCCGCAGGAAGTGGCCCCGGGAACCTACTGCTTCCGCGGAGTCCAGGTGCTCGCCTCCATCTGCAACCAGGGCGGCGGTGGCCAGTGCTCCTTCAGCGGCATTCGCTGCGTGGACGGGGACGAGAACGTCATCTCCAACCAGTGCACGAACTACTACCAGACGTGCAACAACAACCTCACCAGCACCATCACCGGCACCAGTGGTCGGTCTCCCGGGTGTGCGTCACGCCTAGACGGCGAGAGCTGCTACCGCAACGCGATCGTGCCCTCCACCGAGTGTCCCTCCGACGCCTGCTCCTTCACCGGTCCGCAGTGTGTGACTGTCCAGGGCCAGGTCGTGCGGGACGCCCACACCAACTACTACATCACGTGCAACGACGGCGTGCCCTCCTACCCCCACCCCGTCGGCCCGGGCATCCAGTGCTACAACGGCGCGGGCGTGGCGGACTCGGGACTCGCGCCGCCGGAGGGCGACGGGAGCTGCGCCTTCGCGGGCATCCGGTGCCTGGCGCCGTCGGGCGTGTTCGTGGACGGCGTGTGCGTGGAGCAGTACCGGCGGTGCGTGGACCACCAGCTGTCCTCGGTGCTGACGGTGAACCAGGGCACGGTGTGCAACAGCGGCGAGATCCGCGCCTGCACCAACTGCCAGTGCTTCCTGCCCATTCACCGCTGCAGCTTCGTGGGCATCCAGTGCGTGACGGAGTTCAACTACGCGACGACGGAGTTCGCGACGGACTACTACACGGAGTGCGTCGACGGCTACTCCACGGTGCCCGCCAAGCCGCCCAACAACTACAAGTGCAAGGACAAGGGCTTCGTGCTGGCCACCTCCTGCGACTACATCCTTCCCAACACGCTGTGCTCCTTCTGCAACCGCATCTGCGTGAACGAGGACGGCTCTCGCAACGACTACTCCTGTACCGACCGCTACGCCACCTGCTCCGACTCGCTCGTCAACGTCACCTCCGTTCCCGCAGGCTACCAGTGTCTTAAGGGGGAGCTCGTTCTGTCTCAGTTCTGTCAGCTGACGCCCACTGTTGCTCCCACTCCCACTCCGACTGTGGCTCCGACTCCGACTCCGACTGTGGCTCCGACTCCTACAGTGGCTCCTACACCCACTCCAACTACTACTCCTACACCCACTCCGACTGCCACTCCGACTACTACACCCACAACTGCCCCAACTACTACTCCTACAACTACACCCACAACTGCCCCAACGCCAACGCCGACAACGCCCCCCACTCTCCCCCCCTGTCCCACGACGGAGGCGCCCACGACACTGCCGCCCTGCCCGCCAACGGAGGCGCCTCTCCCCACGCCCTGCGCCGACTGCCCGCCGGGCGCTACGGGAGCCACGGGCGCCACAGGACCGACCGGGCCCACGGGACAGCCTGGGCCGCAGGGACCCACGGGACCTACGGGAGCGCCGGGCGATGAAGGTCCGATGGGTCCTGCGGGTCCGCGCGGACGGGACGGAGCGGACGGGCCGCAGGGTCCTTCGGGCGCGCCGGGACCGGAGGGCGAGATGGGTCCGTCGGGCATGCCGGGCGTGACGGGGCCGCGCGGACCGCAGGGCCCGCAGGGAGAGATGGGCGAGATGGGACCGCCGGGCTGGACAGGCGCGCCGGGCGTGACGGGACCTGAAGGACCGAAAGGACCGCAGGGCGAGGAAGGACCCTCCGGCGCGCCAGGCCCGTCTGGCTCTCCAGGAGCCACGGGCGAGCAGGGGCCGCAGGGCGAAGAAGGGCCGTCGGGCAACCCCGGCCCCACGGGCGCGCCGGGAGCGACGGGTGCACCGGGCAGCGCGGGAGAGACGGGACCCACGGGCGCTCCTGGAGAACGCGGGGCAACGGGAGCCACCGGCGCAACGGGAGCCACGGGAGCCACGGGACCTACGGGCGCGACGCCGAGCCTGGCGCCCGAGGAGCGCGTGCTGCAGGCGGCGCAGTTCGTGATGAGCAGCAACATCAATGTGACGGTGATGGGAGACGCGGTGTCGGTGGCGTTCCCCGCGGGGATGGAGACGCAGCTGGCGCTGTGCAGCGTCAACTCGTAGCGCGAGGGCGGGAGCGTGAGACGTAGGATCGACATCCAGATCGCGACGGAGGAGAGCGTGACGAGTCCCGGGGACTACCCGTTTGTTTCCGTGAGCTGCGAGGGCGGGTGTCCCGCGGAGGTCTCGCTGAGCACCATTCGTGGGCGCGCGGAGCGGAGGTGAGTCGTAGCCCTGCCGAGCGAGCCCTACTGCCTGAACGCGGTGATGAACTGGATGTGCAGCTCGCCGGTGGAGGAGAGGGCGGTGGAGATGCGGTGGGTGTGCCTGGATAGTGTCGCGTGGCCTGTTGCTTAACAAACACGAGAGGCACACTTGACCATGGAATACTTCTTTTCCCACACTAAAGGCACGACGCTCTCCAGCTTCTCCTTCAGCACCTCCGGAGGCAGATAGAACACTTTGTTCGTCAGCTCGATCTTCTTGCGGATGTTGTAGTACTCGCGCTTGTCCAGAATCTTCGACTCCGTGATGCGCTTGTACACCAGGTCCGCGTACCGCGCCACCCACATGTAGTACGGCTCGCGGAACATCGGCGGGAACACCTCCACCAGCGCGCTGCCCGGCAGCATGAACACGCTCGTGGTGAGCCCCGCGCCGTGCACCGTGAACAGGATGTCCACCGCGAACATCGACACCACCTGCTCCGAGAAGGACATCTGCTGGTTCACCTGCACCGTCAGCTCCGTCTACGCCTCACGCGCCACGCCCGCGCCCACGTCCGTGATGTTCCGCAGCACCGCGTTCACCTCCTCCTGGTTCTTGATCCCGCGGTTGCTCGTCGCACGGTCGATGTACCGCAGGTGCAGCTTCGCCGGCGCCTGCAGCGGCAGAGGCACGTGATAACGCTTGTAGGCGAGCATGCGCACCTGGTAGGCCTCCTTCTTGTCCAGGAAGCACTTGATCATGTCCGTGATGATCGGCACGATAATCTACGCTCCACCACGCGCGCCAGAACTACCCCCTGTTTCGCGCACACCACGGAACCCGCCTTGCGGTACTCGTCGAGCTCGAACACGCGCGGTGTGAAGTCCTCGCCGTTCAGGTCGCTCTTGAAGGTGTCCAGCACCAGGTCGTTGTAGGCGCGGCCGAAGCGGTAGTGCCCTTTGAAGTCGCGCGTGTGGTGGTTGATCCAGTCAATGTCCGGGAAGGGCACCACCGTCCGCATCTACTCGTGAGGGGGAAAAACGGGGGGCACGGGGGGCAGGACGTTGTTGGCGAAGACGTAGCGAAGGTACTGGATGGAGGCTTCGGAGTGGTGGTACATGTTGTTCCAGCCGCGATTGATGATGACGTACATGTCATCAAATAGTGGGGGCGTGGTGGGCATGGGTCCGAAGTGGGGAATGACCCGCAGGACGTGGCGGTAGTTGGTGCGGTCGTGGGGAATGGCCATGTTGTACACGGTGCGGTTGAGGTGGAGGAAGTGCGTGTAGTTCTGCGTGTACACGTGGAGCAGGTTCGTTTTGTTCTCCAGGCACAGGTTCTCGCCGTAGACCCAGTTCAGCGTCGCCATCAGCAGCTCCGTCGCGTTGCTGTTCCGCCTGTCTCTCAGCCTTGCAGCACACTCCTACCTCTTCTTCAGCATGTAGTTGCTCCATGTGACGCTGGACCTACGAGTGAGGGTTTTGATGAACGACCACTTCTTGTTCAGCTTCATGTAGGAGCGCTTCAGCACCGTAGCCGTAGTTTTGGGCATTCCTTGTCGTAGGTGCTGCAGAACGTCGAACCGTACGTGTAGTTGATGTAGGGGTACGGCAGGTTCTCGTAGTAGTTGTAGCGAATGACGCTCGCATTCCGCAGGATCTCCTCCATCGACACGTGGGGGTAGACTACCTCCTTCGTGGGTTCGGAATCTGCTCCCGTTTGGGCGGGAAGCCCGCTCCTCTTGTTCCCTTCGGAACTCGCACTTGCAATCGATTTACTACCTAGCGATGAGCTGAAAGACGCAGCTGCAACCCGGTTGGTCGTGCGAGAGAAGGTCGAAGGAGGCTGGGTAAAACTGGATTGCTCCTTCATATCAGTAAAGAAAACACACGCGTACCAAAGGACTCGCTCCTCTTTTCGACTCTTGAGGAGGCCTCATGGATCAGCAGCAAACAAGCGATGCTGATTAGCGAAAAAAGCAACTTTGGCAAAGTTCCCCCCTCTCCAGTGGGCATGGCTCGGCTCGAAACGGAAGAGTGACAGAGCTCCACGATTCGATGGGATTTGGGTTGGGTGTGTTCGGGTTTTTCGTCATTCGTTCACAGGCTTTAGAAAAGAAGTCTGCACTTTCGTTAACAATGCCCGAGGATATTGAATACGCTCCTGATTGCGAAAACGTCGAGGATTCCAAGCTGAAGCTCCCCGAGAAGGCGATTGCCGCTGTGGAGACGAAGACCGGTGAGGAGGAGGAAGATGTGGTTTTCCACGAGTAGGAGGGTTCGTTGAGCGGGTGACGGGTCCTAGGCGTTCCAGATTGTTCCTTTTCTTCGAGGAAGATAAATACGGTGACGAGGTACGCAAGAACATTTGGAAGGAGAGAGGCACTGGCGAGGTGCGCATCCTGAAGCACAAGACGGAGAAGACGGAGAGAATCGTTATGCGCCAGGAGAAGACCCTGAAGCTGATTCTGAACCACGTCATCAACCCCATGACCATCCTGGTAGTTGCAGGGCGCGGGCGTCATGTGTAGAAGGACAATCCGGGAAGCGACCGCTCTTGGTGCTTCTTCTGCGAGGACTTTGCCGATGGCGAGGTCAAGAAGGGTTTCTACGCCATCCGTTTCAGAGATCACGAGTGCGCCATGAACTTCAAGAAGGCTTTTGACGAGGCCCGCAAGAACAACGCCGAGTGGGTTCGCGCTGGCGCTGTGATCTGTAGGCACTTCCACATTAAGGTCGATATGGAGACGGGCGAGCTGCTCTCCAAGCCCGAGGAGCCTGCTGCTGAGGCTGCTGCCGAGCCTGAGGCGAAGAAGGAGCATGGTGATCTCTTTATGCTGTGTTTGTTGTTCATTCGTTGTGCGTTTGCTTGTTGAGTTGTTGTCTTCTGCTATCTGTTTTATTTTGTAGTTGCTTCGCATTGTTGATTTCTTTTGCTATCCAACCTATCGATCTCTCTCTATAGCAAATGGAATGAAACCTGAAGCATTCAACTGAGAAACACAGGAAATGGCAAAGAGGACCCAAAGTCCCAATTCCATAAACAAGCGTCCCTATTATTTGAGGTCATGATTGGATTGAACAGTATTCGTTTTCTATAGCATCTAGAAGTGTATGGTTTGTGCCTGTGTAATGAGCAATGGTCAAATTCGCCCAATTCGGGATTCGTTCTAAGGGTTCGTAGACTATGCCTCGTGATAAGGATTTTGACGATTTTGATGAGGATGAGGAGGAAGAGGTGGAAGAGGTGGAAGAGGCTGAGGACGGAGAGGAGGAAGAGGAGGAAGAGCAGGAGGAGCCCGAGGACGATCTGGAGGAAGTGGATATTGATGAGATGGGAGTGCGCAACGAGTCCGAGGAAGAGGAGGAGGAGAGAGAAGACGTCTGGAAGAATGGTCCTCATCCCGTCGATCAGGAGGTGGATCCCGAGAAGAACTACATCCACTCTTACTCGAAGGAGGGAGTGGGCCGTTTCATGAAGAACACCAAGCTGAAGATCACTTGGGAGCTGGTGATCGAGGGCGAGGAGCACACGATCGCCGTGTACCACAGCCAGCTGTCCGGCAAGAAGGTGGTGCTGCTGGACGGTGACACGGAGTACGAGGAAGCCGAGTTCTTCGACGCGGGTCTGGACTACACCTTCCCGTTCCGCATTGAGGGCCGTGAGGTGTCCGTGCTGATTTCGGACGCTCTGGGAGACGGCAAGGTCGGCTGGAACTACGATATTCTGATCGACGGAGTCTCTCTGAACGACCTGCAGGAGCAGAGATCGATGGGCGCTGGCGGTGGTTACGAGGAGGATGAGGAGCTGTTCGACTAATTGCGCATCTTCATTGCTCTTGTTTGTTGGACTTTTTCTTGTAATGAATCACATCGTAAACCGCTTTCTATTCAATGGACTGAAGGAGGAGAGTGGGGGCGTCGTCTGGGGCTCACGCGTAGAATGCATGGTGTTTTTGAACATGGACATGAACCGCGAGCTGTTCAAGTTCATTTGGATGAATTCAGTCATAACACATAGGTATCTGTGGAGGACAACCGCATTTCACGTAACGGCGGATGGTGCGGCGAACCACCTATTTGACATGTTCCCGGAAGCGAGAGAGCAGTATATTCCCGACTATATCATCGTAGGCGCGGTTTGCGGATGTCAGGATTAGGGCGATTTCGACTCTCTCCACAGCAATGTACTGGACTACTACCAGGCGCACGGTTCTCACGTGCTGAAGGACCCGAATCAGGACAACACCGATTTGGATAAGTGCTTGCTTCATCTTCACGAGCTCTCCGCGGACCGTTCTGTCATGAACGTGCCCAGCGATCGGCTACACGTGCTGGTGTATGGCGACTTGGGTGGTCGTTTCGACCACGCTTTTGGTATTATCAACTCGCTGATGCTCGCCTATCCGTTTTTCAAGGATTTGGTGCTGGTGGGGCCGAAGAGTACGATGCGCATCCTACCGCCTGGAGTGAACCAGATTGAGCGGTGCAGCGAATTCCAGAGCGGAGATGGAGACATTTGCGGAATCATCCCTCTGGGCGGCGTAGCGTGTGAGCATGTCACGACTACGGGATTGAAGTGGAATCTAAACGATTCACGAATGCAGTTCGGCGAGCTGGTGAGCTCCTCGAATTGTATGCTCTTTGATAGTGCAACGGTCAGCGCTCCTTGCCATTTGGTCTGGACGCTTTCGACGAAATGGGAGGTGTAGTGTATGTGTTTGTTTATGATTTAATTGGGGTGGTTAGGAGATTGAGTTGATTCTGGAGACTGGGTTGTTTTGGAGACTCCCTTGAAGTGTGTTTGGAGACGTTAGGTAGTTTGGAGACACAACTGAAGAATGGGATGCCCCCACTTTTCACTTCAACACTTCAAACGGCAAAAGAGAATGGATTACTCACAGGAGCTGATAAAACGACTCGATTCCAGCCTATGCAGTGTAAGACGCGGAGGATGCGCATGATAAATAGGGAATTGAACTCGCGAAGAGAGGCGATTACCGTCAAGCGTGTAAAGTGATGTATGCGGCCGCAGACGAGGGAATTAGCTATTTGGAAAAGAATCGATGTAGGGTTCGGTGTGCTTGTGGAATGCAGTTAACGTGAACTCCGTTCTGGCGGCGACGATCAAGAGGTACTGCAGAGAGTTGGCCCTTCGCTACCAGCAACTGTCGCAGAAGGCATCGCCCTCAGTTGACGGAAAACCGGGTCGTCCCGTGCAACCACCAACCCAGAAATCTTTGCCGCAACAGCGTAACGCATCAAAGCGAGCTGTCAGCCCATCGAACCATCCGAATCGTTGCCCTCCCCCGCTACCTCCACGACAGGAAGGGCATACTGTGGCCATGCGATTAGGATTGCTAATGTGTAGGCTGGCGTCCATCAAGGCGATTCTCCTGCGCAACCGGCTCTATCGTACCTTCATTCCATGTGAATCATTGGTAGGGAACCCAAGTTCCAGTTTTCGCACGCATCCGTGAATTACGAGTGCGATGCCTTTCGTTACGATGATGCCTAGTCCTAATGACCCCTATGAGAAGACAGTGGTGGAGAATGTGCTGGACATATCCTTTGCACGCATTTCGTGGATTCCTTCACCGCACTCCTCTCCGAGCGTGAAATGGGAGGATATTGCCGGCGTGGACTATGCCAAGGAAGTGCTGTACGAGGTGGGCTCCTCCGCACTCCCTCACCCGCAGACCGTGATTCTCCCCTCCAAGCGTCCCGACCTCTTCACGGGACTTCGCGCGCCGCCCAAGGGCATTCTGCTGTTCGGTCCGCCGGGCACGGGCAAGACGATGCTGGCGAAGGTATTGCATTAGAACCCAGTTGAAGCGTAGGCGGTGGCGACGGAGTCGTCGGCGGTGTTCTTCAGCATCTCGTCGTCGTCGCTGACCAGCAAGTGGGTGGGCGAGAGCGAGAAGATTGTGCGCGCGCTGTTCAAGTAGCTATAGAAACGCGGCACGAGGTGTAGAGTGGCGTACAAGAACCAGCCGTCCATCGTGTTCATCGACGAGATCGACTCGGTGCTGACGGCGCGCAGGTGGACGTGGCGGCGTGTCATGAGGCGTAGCGACAACGAGAACGAGGCGAGTCGGCGGCTGAAGACGGAGTTCATGATCCAGCTGGACGGCGCGGCGACGAGCGGGTGGGGAAGCGACGGGCGCGTGAGGCATAGCGAGGAGCGCGTGCTGATCATGGGCGCGACCAACCGTCCCTTCGAGCTGGACGACGCGGTGATTCGACGCATGGCGCGGCGCATCTACGTGGGTGCGAGGAGGGGAGGTGAGGCGCAGATCCCGCTGCCGGACGAGGTGACGCGCTACGAGCTGTTCAAGATAATGCTGAAGGACCAGAGTGTGAGCCTGAGCAAGGAGGACGTGAAGGAGGTGCTGCGCAGGAGCGAGCTGTACTCGGGCTCCGACATCAAGGTGCTGTGCAAGGAGGCGGCCATGGGGCCGGTGAGCGAGAGAGAGCGGGATGATGCACAGATTCGCGAGGTCACGGATTTGCTGGACATTTCGGCCAGTAAGATTCGTCCGATCCAACTGAAGGACTTTGTGGCGGCATTCCGCACGGTGCGAAGCGGTTGGGTGGAATGAACCGTAGTGCTCTCCCTCCGTGAGTCCGAGTACTCTGACGAAGCTGGAGCAGTGGAACGAGTGCGAATGGAGAAGGCGAGTGAGGCGTAGACAGTTCGGGTCCAAGGGGGAGGGGGAGGAGAAGAAGCAACACCCGGCGGTCAAGAGTATAAAGCATAGTGCTGCAAAGAGAAGGTGAATGTATCATACGGCAATCGTGTTTGTTCGTCAGTAATTCTCCCCACTTCTGCCGACAGAGCCCATTCATGGGTGCATACAACAATCGTGCTTGTCAGTAATTCTCCCCACTTCTGCCGACAGAGCCCATTCATGGGTGCATGCAGCAATCGTGTTTGTTCGTCAGTACTCTCTCCCCACTTCTGCCGACAGAGTCTATTCATGGGTGGATGCACTTCTCATTACGGGGACATTCAGAGCCATGAGACAAAAACGAGCACCGACTACAGCAGCCTTGGAATTGGAAAGACCGCACTCAGGCGGAAGGTAGCCAAAAGTCGCCCTCGCCACCCTGTGAAGGGTGCAAAAAGGAGGGCCAATCGAAGTCTGCTCCAGCGTGTTATCGTATCAGATTCTGTGTGGCGTCTCCAACGCAGTGTACCGAAGAGAGTAATGGGCATGGCGAGGACGATCATTGGGTAGCAATATTCGTGACAACTACATCCTCACCACGGAGGAGCTCGGAAGCGGGGCTTCCGGAAGTGTACGCGTTATTATCAACCGGTGGGGAGTGAATGGGTGGAGTTCAAAGGCAGTTTCACACACGACCGATTTGCGTTGAAGCGGATCAATCTAATCGGATTGTCGAAGGAGATGCACGAGCACGTGATCACGGAATCCATGATCCTGGCTCGCCTGCATCACCAGAACATCGTGAAGCTGTACGAGATCTACGAGTCTTCGACGTCCCTTTACCTCGTTATGGAGCTGCTTCGCGGCGGCGAGCTGTTCGACCGCCTCATGATGCAGCCCAGTAGTGCCGCGCGGCCTCTTCCACCCTAGACCACAAATTCAGCGAGGACTACGCCTGCAAGCTGGTGAAGGACATTCTCCACGCGATCGTCTATCTTCACGACTACAAGAACATCGCCCATCGGGATCTGAAGTGCGCGCTCCACAATGGCGTAATCGGTAGACTGGGCAATATCATGTTCACGGACACCACTCCCGACGCGGATCTGAAGCTGATCGACTTCGGTCTCTCCAAGGTGGCGTTTCGCCGCCCCCTTCACCCCAGCTTTTGAACCGGACGGAGTACACGCACAGCCTGGTGGGCACGCCGTCGTACATCGCCCCCGAGATCTACGCGAAGGACTACGTAGGCACGGGCTACACCAAGTCCTGTGACATGTGGTCGCTGGGCATCATTGCCTACTTCATGCTCACCGGCCGCAACCCCATGCCCGCACAGACCAACCGCGAATGGGACCAGGACCTCAAGAGCGTGGTCGTGCCCTACCCGCCGCGCTATTGGGCCGGCGTCTCACCCGAGGCGCGCTCCTTTGTGCAGGGTTTGTTGCAAGCCGACCCGCTCAAGCGCATGACGGGTACGCCCCACGCCCTCTGTCGATCGTAGCGGCGCAGGCGCAGACGCACCCGTGGTTCCGACGGCTGGGCCAGTGCTGCGCGCCGTGCGTGGAGCCGTCGCTGGTGGAGAACCTGCAGACCTTCCAGGGCTTCAACCGGCTGAAGAAGGCGGCGATGACCGCCGTAGCGTACCACCTGAACCACGTACTCGAATTTGGGGGGCGTGAGGGGCAGCGGGAACTGGGAGAGCTGCGTGAGGCGTTCGAGTTCTTCGACAAGAACCAGACGGGGACGATCACGATGGAGGAGTTTCAGCAGGTGATCGAGTCGCTGTGGCAATTCTCCGGGAAGGACCAGGAGGTGCGCGCGACGCTGCAGGATCTGAACAGCAACGAGGCGAAGCTGAGAGAGCTGTTCAACGGGATTGACTTCAACAACACGGGGTATATCGACTACTCGGAGTTTTTGGCGGCGTGTCTGGCCCGGAAGGAGGGGCTGAAGCGGGAGTATGCGGAACTCATCTTTGACTTGTGCGGAGAAGGCGAGAGGGTGAGATGTAGAATTGATCGAGAAGGCAAGGGCGTCATCGAAGTGACGGATTTGCACCTGTTTTTCGGGGAGAGCATTCCTGTGGGAGGTGGCAGTGGGGGTGAGGGCTAGATCGAGGAGATCGAAATGACGATTGAGCAGACCTTCAAGGAGAAGAAGCAGTGGCTGACGGAGAGCGATTTGGAGAAGATCATGAACACGAGAGTGCTGGTTGGCTTGTGGGTGAGATCGTAGATGATTACGAACGAAACGACGACTTGTATGGCGGAGCGCCGCAACTCCACTTGCGAGGTGCAGATTCCGACGTACGCAAGCTGAGCCAGATCTTCACGGCGTTTAAGGCGGGAAGTGAAGGCACTGTGGGCTTGGAGAAGAGCCGAACCCACTCTTGTAACATTACGCCTCCCAGAGGAGCGTAGTTTCCCTCCTCTGGAGAATGTGCAGTTTTCAAGCACGAAATTGCTTGTGGAAGGGGATGAGGAGTCTATGTGTTTCTGTGTTTGTTTTTGATAGTTGGTGTTGCTGATTTGAGTGCTATCATGTTGTTTGAGTGTTTGCGTAGACCCACCTGAGTGAGTGTTTGCGTGATTACCTGAGTGATTGTTTGCGTGATTACCTGAGTGATTGGATGAATACTAGCCTATGTGATTGCCTAAGCGATGACTCACACATCCGTAGTGACTACTCAAAGGGATGGAAGAATTGAAGAAAAGGAAACACACACACTCTGGTTTCAACCACCTCAAGCACCTTCAAAAGAAGGCTCAAACTACAACACACCATCCCTTATCCGCACGACCGTACTATCACTCGTTCGCCGCCTCTTCTCAATCTGCCTCATCTCGCTCACTGACGGGAATCCGCCCAATTTCGGGCGTGAACTCCACCGTCTTCCCATTATCCGGCATCAGAAACAGGGGATACTTGGTGTGCGATTTGCGGTAGAATCGGACGAAGCCGGTGCAGTTGTTTTTGTCACCGTGTGGAGCAGAGCACGACGCACTGCGGACTGCTCCTTCCGGATGAGCTCCGCCTCGGTGGTGCGATCCGGATGCGATGAATGGAATCACTCGGCGCTTGCACCAGAATCGGCGTATCCTTCCCGTAGTTCAACTTGGCGTTCTCCTTCTTGATCTGCCCCGCGAATGTACCGACCGAGTTTGTTGCGCCCAAGAAAAAATGACGCAAATTC
>JANPWL010000033.1:0-85975 GCA_027406405.1 Blastocystis sp. subtype 1
CAACATCAGTAGTCGCATAAAAACAGCTCCGTAATGATCTAGGAAGAATGCTCCAGGTAAAACAACAGGTACGTAGTAGTGACCATTCGCTTCATATTGACCATAGCCTTCAAGTACTGTCTTTGCAGTCCTTCGAATTACGTCGCAAACGTTCTGATTTCCTTGTTCAGCATGTTCATTCTGTACCTCTTCTGTAGGCTAATCGTATCACAGACTATTTCTCCATTTTCCATGCGATCTTGGTAAATGATGTTAGGATGCATTGACGAATAACCGTCTTTTACAGGACAAGAGTGTGCCAGCGATCTCCCAAAGGCAGTCCCAAGGCCTGGGGCCGCATGAGAGAGTTATTGTGACAACCGGAAGAACTATCCTGGCAAACGATATACCATTCATAAGCACTCTAACACCACAGCTCGTCAGTGTCATTCTATAGGATAGGAGTAGTGTGGGCTCTGTTCATGCTTGAGGAAGCTGATTCACTGGTATGCATAGTCCTTTTTCCAGCAAACAACGGTATCGTTGATAGACTGGTAAAACCGTATTCACAGTACATCCCTTCCCTCAAGAGACATCGGCTCCCTCACTTCGATGATTGCCGCGTATGGAAACAAACCCCCAACGCAGGAAAAACGCTTACGGTTGAGGGTTGTCATCAATCCTTGATGGCTTGCCCTGGAAAGATGTGTATGTACCGCTTTGTGGATGATTTGGGTTTCATCAGCTGACGATACGGTGGGGCATCTGTCCCTTTGTGGATGCTTTCCCTTCTTTGGGGTGGCTCCCGATCTTGAGGAGTAGAAGGAGAGCCATACTCTCTTTCGTCAGGAGTGTTGTTATTCGCAGCGAGGAGGGAACGGTCGACGAGAATGCTCCTCGCTTCTATAGGCGGTCAAGCTAGTATGGGAAAACGCTTCATTCGTGCTCCCCCCCATGAGCGCCACGCATGACCTACGGTGGCTGGTCAACAGCACGAGAACGCGATAGCCTTCATGCTGACTGCGGACTCGACGCTCTTCGTGTGCATGATCATCGGCTTCGCTGACCTCCGGTGAACGGTTTGCCGTACGCGCAAGCCGCTCTGCCTTCCACTTACCTGCTCTTCGGCTTTACGTCCTTCACCAAGACCCCCCTGAAGTCCCTCCTTCACACGGACGTTGTTGACATTGATAAGATACGGCCGCGCGTACAAATGGGCTCCTGAGAGGCGGATCATGATTCCATACAGACCAAGATCAGCCGTCGCTCAAACTACTTTTGAATACTTTCAAAGAATAGAAAATGAAAGAATTGTTCTACCTACTTCATATAGAAAGAGATAAGCCTCTTCCAGTGCAACACAGAGAAGGCTCCATGATGCGATATTGCTATCTTGCTACCTTCCTATACGCCTGCAACATGCAGGACGGAATAGAATCCCTGCCATTGAAAGTCAGCAGATGACCACTCATCAACGCTACTGATGCCTTTCATCCACCAACCACACCCATACTAGAAGGCACATGACAAAAGAATGAATCATTCACACTCCATGTTCCATATCGATAGAATAAATGCTGAAACATCCTAACCATCATATTCGTAATACTCATCACTCTAACAGTAACCCACTTACCTCTAATTCGTTTTGGACGGATTCACGGGAGAATCTCAATCCGGCACTGACTTGAAGATCCTCCGGCAGTGTGGTGTCAAGTCGGCTTCGTGCAGTACATAGCTTCCTTTGTCATGACTGTTTCTATTTCTGTGGTTTTCTTCACGTACAAGTGTTTCCATACTTGGTTATTTGGTGGAATGACCGCCTCTTGCAATTACTCCTGCCTCTGCTTTCAACCCCATTCCTTCACCAGCGTGGCGCGTGTGATATCAGAGGCTCTGAGTGGAATGTGAAATGAGAAATGATGGTTTGTGACAATCTAGAACTGCTACCGCTGTTTCTCAGGGGATAATCAATGTAGAATTGCGCTTGAAACTTTTCTATTCACATCATGGGTTGATTGCTGAATATTCCTGCTGAACACACCTTAAATCGTGGCTTGCAAGCAAGTGATTCAGGAGACACTATGCCGTTGGAAGAGCACAAACAAGACCGGAAGAAAGAAGAATGGAGAATCGTTTCGCGACCAAATAAGTCGCGGAAATGGCGGGTTTTCTTTGCATTCCATAGAAGAGGATTACCTATGACAACGGCTTTCGTTTTCGTGTTTCTGTTATACATAGGCGTAACGCTTTGTCTGCTGAGTTGTGCTACACAGACACATACAGCTCTTACCTGGAAGCCTTTCCATGAAGTGTGGGAATGATTGCAATGAATACAAGAGAGGTGGGCCGTGAGGAAAGAAATAAGTGTGTAGACTCCACTTCACTGACTTCAAGAAGAGTTGCCAGCATATGGTCTCCAGACAGTCCTACACTCCCTATCAGATGGAATTCACCATGCTGTCTGATTTCTCTGAGGAGGATCTAACCGGAGTGATGGACGTGAAGCAGAAACATTTGAGAAGGGGGTCCTACTGGGAACCCATTGAAGCGAGGAGAGGCTATGGAGCCTGCATTAACCACCATGGATCGCGACTTTATTTCTGAGATATTAAACTGAGGAGTATGCCAAGCTAGCAACTGTTCTCTGTCGTAGGTGACGATGATTGTGAACGCCGGTGAGCGAGCGTTGGCGTGAGTGGAAGCGAGAAGTTGTCTGCCGCGTTCGTGAAGAAGTGTTTACGGAAGAGGATGCTTAAACGGCAAGGCAGGCGCGTATTGCGGAGGGCTTGAAGATCGGCTGGTAGGCGAACGTGGAAGCGATCGTGTGTTGGAGGAGGCAATCTGTGTTCCATCCCCCAATGACCAAACGCTTCTCCTTCAAGGTGTTGAAGGCGGAAGGACCGAATCGTGGTGGTCTGATGAATCTGATCGGCGAGGCAATCCTGTGGTGACTCTTCTCTCCATCGACCTGAATCGACTTCGCGCTTCGTAAAGGACATGCGAAGGATGTGACGTGGGTGGTACTGTGTACGAGCCTTCGTTGTATGGGTTGGTGACGGGTTATGTGAAGACTGACGGAAGAGGTGGATGGGTACTGGGTGGTGGAAGGAACGCCTTCGCCTTGTGAGAGTGTGAACGTGAAGGTGCCGATGCGCGACAATGAGACGAACTCGGACTATGCGGGTATTGCTGGCTATGCCTTCGCCATTGAGTTCAATGGGAAGAGAGACTTCGTGGTTCCTTCGAGGGTCTGACGAGTGTGGATGCCATTCCCTCCTTCGCCCAGTCGATTGTGTTTGCTGCCGACAGTTTCAGCGAGTTGAGTGAGGCGGACTTCTCTCGCTTCAGGAATTGAAGGAGTTGGTGTTTGGCGCGAACTCGTTTGCGACCGTGGGTTCGTTGGAGTTGGCTGGGTTGCACAAGTTGAGAGCCTTCGCTTTGAGGCGGGCGCGTTTGCGAAAGGCTCAATCTGGTGTTGGATGATTTGCCGTCGCTGGTTGATTTGGTGTACTCTGAGGGTTGTTTCAATGGCGAGCCTCGGGTCGTAGGGTTGGCTGAAGTGAGTGGGTATGGAATTCGGATTTCGGGTTGTTCTTCTCTTCGTCGTGTTGTCATTCCGGGTGGTTCCTTCACATGCGACTGTTGTGTCGATGGTGAGCTTGTCGGCTGTGGAATGACATCTGAGGAGGTGCTCTGCCGAAGGTGGAGGTACTGAACATGGCGGAGGTTCAGCGGTGACGCGAATCTCGATTGCTCCCGGCTCGCTGGAGGTGTGTGAGACACTGGTGATGGTGAATGTGGCGATCAAGGCGGAGAATGTGATCGGATGTGTTGAAGGTTTCAAGGGAGTGCTTGAAGGAGTTGAAGAAGGTGACGGTGAGCCATGTGGATGCGATGATGGAGTTGGTGGAGGATTTGAAGGAGAAGTTGGAGAAGGAGGTGGAGGTGGAGGTGTGGTGTTCCGACGACTGTACTCCTACTGTTGCTCCTATGTTGTCGACTGTTGCTCCAACGACTGTTGCTCCTACTACTGTCCCTCCTACTACTGTTACTCCTACGACTGTTGCTCCTACGACTGTTGCTCCAACGACTGTTGCTCCTACGACTGTGGCTCCTATGGTACGACGGTTGCTCCGACGACTGTGCTTCTACCTACTGTTGCTCCAACGACTGTTGCTCCGACGAGTGTTGCTCCTACGACTGTTGCTCCTACTACTGTTATTCCCACCAATGTTGCCCGACGACTGTTGCTCCTAACGACTGTTGCTCCTTCGACTGTTGCTCCGACACTTTTGCTCCTACGACTGTTGCTCTACTACTGTTGCTCCTACGACTGTGGCTCAACCACTGTTGCTCCAGCAATGTTGCCCGGCTGTTGCTCCTACGTCTGTTGCTCCTAATTCTGTCGCTCCTACGCCTCTTGCTCTACACTGTTGCTCCTAAACCCTTGCTCCGACGACTGTGGCTCCTACTACTGTTGCTCCCACGACTGTTGCTCCTACGCCAGTTGCTCGCAGTTGTTACGACTGTTACTTCCAAGCACTGTTGCTCCTACGACTGTTGCTCCAACAATTGTTGCTCCTACTACTGTGTTCTAGACTATGGCTCCTACTACTGTTGCTCCTACGACTGTTGCTCCTACGACTGTGGCTCCTACTACTGTGGCTCCTACACTTTAGCCCACTACTGTTGCTCCCACTACTATTGCTCCGACGCCAGTTGCTCGACGACTGTTGCTCCGACGACTGTTGCCTCGACGACTGTGGCCGACGACTGTTGCTCGACGACTGTTACTCCCTACGACTGTGGCTCCACACTGTGGCTCCACTGCCTGGGCTCCAACCACTGTTGCCCACCACTGTTGCTCCAATGACTGTTGCTCCTACGACTGTGGCTACCACTACTGTTGCTCCTACGACTTTGGCTCCGACGACCGTTGCTCCAACGACTGTTGCTCCTTGATTGCTGTCCTACGATAGTTGCTCCTACGACTGTTGCTCCTACGACTGTGACTCCTACCACTGTGGCTCCGACGACTGTTGCTCCTACGACTGTGGCTCCTACGACTGTTGCTCCTACTACTATGGGCTCCTACGACTGTGGCTCCTACGACTGAGGCTCCTACTACTGTGGCTCCTACGACTGTGGCTCCGACGACTGTTGCTCCAACCACTGTTGCTCCTGCGCCAGTTGCTCCTACGCCAGTTGCTCCTACGACTGTGGCTCCCACGACTGTTGCTCCAACGACTGTTGCTCCTACGCCTGTTGCCCTCGCCAGTTTCTACCTTTGTGGCTCCGAAGCTACTGTTGCTCAACGACTGTGGCTCCAACGACTGTGGCTCCAACTACTGTTGCTCCAGCCACTGTTGTCTAACGCCAGTTGCTCCTACGACTGTGGCTCCACGACTGTTGCTCCGCCGGCTGTTGCTCCAACGCCTGTTGCTCCAATGACTGTGCCCACTACTGCGGCTCCAACGACTGTTGCCCTACAACAATTGCTCCACCCACAGTTGCTCAACGACTGTGGCTCCAACCACTGTCGCTCTCTTACTGCACCATGGCTCCTACCACTCCTGCTCCTCTCCGACTCTCACTTCCAACCACGCCCCTACCACTGTGACCCTAACCGCCTACTCCTGCTCCTACTCTCACTGCGACAATGACCCCCCTACCCCCTCCTATTGCGACTAACACGCCTACTCCTACCTCCTACTCTCACTGCGACAATGACTCCTACTCCCCACTACTATTCGACTAACACACCTACTCCTACTCCGGCTCTCCACTGCGTGACTCCTCCCACTGCTATTTAGACTACACGCCTACTCCTACTCCTACTCTCACGGTACTCCTACTCACTACTATTGCGATAACACACCTACTCCTACTCCTACTCTCACTGCGACAATTGGCTCCTGCTCCCACTACTACTGCGATTAACACTTTCTACTCCTACTCCTACTCTCACGCAGACAATGACACCCTCCACTCTGACTGCACTAACACGCCCCACTCCACTCCTACTCCTCACTGCGACTAACACGCCTACTCCCCCACTACTGGCCAAACCGCTACGCCTAACTCCTACTCTCACCGACAATGACTCCTACTCCCTACTATTGCCTTAGCACCCTACTCCTACTCCTACCTCTCACTGCGACAATGACTCCTACTCACTACTATTGCGACTAACACCGCACCACTCCTACTCCTACTCTCACTGCGACAATGACTCCTACTCCCACTACTATTGCACTAACACACCCCACTCCTACTCCTACTCTCACTGCGACAATGACTTCCACCACTCCCACCTATTGCGACTAACGCCTACTCCTACTCCTATCTCACTGCGACAATGACGCCCTCCCACCTACCACTAACGCCTACTCCCACCCTACTCTCAGCGACTAACACGCCTACTCCCACTGTTGCGACTCCCACGCCTACTCCCTACTCTACTCTCACTGCGACAATGACTCCTCTCCACTACTATTGCGACTAACACCCTATCTCTCTACTCACTGCGACAATGGCTCCTCACTACTATTGCGACTCACACGCCTACTCCTACTCCTCTATCACTGCGACAATGACTCCTACTCCACTACTATTGCGGCTAACACGCCTACTCCTACTCCAACTCTCACTGCGACAATGACTCCTACTCCCACTACTATTGCGACTAACACTTCTCTACTCCTACTCTCACTGCGACAATGACTCCTCCTCTAATGCGACTAACACGCCTACTCCTACTCCTACTCTCACTGCGACAATGACGCCCACCCCACTACTATTGCGGCAATGACGCCTACTCCTACTCCTACTCACTGCGACAAAGACGCCTACTCCACTACTATTGCGACTCACTCCTACTCCTACTACTCACTGCGACAATGACTCCTACTCCTACTCCCTACTCCTACTCCTACTCACTGCGACAATGACGCCCCCCCCACCTATTGCGACTAACACCTACCCCCTACTCCTACTCTCACTGCGACAATGACCCACTCCCTCTATTGCGCCTAACACGCCTACTCCTACTCCTACTCTCCTGACTAACGCCTACTCCACTCCTATTGCGACCAACACGCCTACTCCTACTCCTACTACCCACTGCGACAATGACGCCCACTCCCCTCCCAGTGCGACTAACACGCCTACTCCTACTCCTACTCTCACTGCGACTAACACACCTACTCCACTACTATTGCGACTAACACGCCTACTCCTACTCCTACTCTCACTGCGACAATGACTCCTACTACCGCTACTATTGCGACTAACACGCCTACTCCTACTCCTACTCCTGCGACAATGACGCCTACTCCTACTCACTGCGACTAACACGCCTACTCCCACTCCCTCTCCCTCTCCCTGCAACTATGCACACCTTCTCTCTTTCCTCTTCTCTTCTCTCTGCATACAAGCAAAGACTGCTGGAGTTCTGGAATTCCTTTCGATACAACCGAGATTACGATTCCCGATAACTCATGTAATGATGATGGAGTTGGCTTGGATCTCGGACCCTATACCCAGTTGAAGAAGCTGACAATTGGTCGCAATTGTTTCAGCAAAGTTGGTTCACTCGTGATCTCCCATCATTTGACGCTGGAGAGTATCTCGATTGGAGTGAACAGTTTCACTTGAGGCGCTAACGATACGCGAAGTCGATTCAGCTTGCATGACTGTGACCGTGTGCGGGAGTTGAGAATTGGCCGCTATGCGTTCCCAAACACCCGTCTGTGCTCGGTTCATTCCAACAGAAGGCTGGAAACCGTGGTGATTGGAGATGTGAATGAGGAGAGTTCCAACTTCATCCGTGGTTCCTTGAGCATGTATAGTGGGAGTGTGGAGAAGAATTGAACAATAGACATGTCCAGCTTGCGAAGAGCCGTTTTCGGCAACAAGTCCTTTATGCACTGTGCCTTTGCCACGTTGAGTGGTGGTCTACTCCTTTCCCTCTCAGCTGTAGCCTTGGATACGATTGCCACCATCCAGTTGGGTGAAAATGCACTCCAATTCGACGACAGTAACGACCAGTCCCTGTTCGTCATGGATCGTAACCGTCTATAAGGGTGTTACTGAATAGATCTGCCCGAGTTAACGAATTTGACTACTGTCGGTGAGCATCCCACGGCTCTTGTGAATCCCCGCCACATTGTTCTTGAATGTGACCGCCAACCCTCCATGGTCATGAATAGACATGCCAACTCTCACCACTGTTGTTCTTTCAGAGAGCGCGTTCCAGTTCAACAACGACCTGCATGTCATGAGTAAGGCCTCACTCTCTCCTTGATGAGCAGGTGTTGGGGCATTAGCTGCCCATGCGAACGTCGTCTCCTCTCTGAACGCCAACGTTCATTCCCTCGTCGAGCTGGGTGAGTTAGAATCCAGCACAGAGACGATTGTTGTGGAGAACGATAGTTGCAACGATGGGAACTACACCGAATTGGATTGGTCCAGATTCACCAGCCTGAAGTCGCTACGTGTTGGCGATTATTGCTTTTCCGCAGTGAAACACATAAGCATTGTCGGACTGCCGTTGCTAGAGAGTGTCAGAATTGGTATGAACAGTTTCGATGGGTATTCTAGCGACGAGATGGCTCTGGTTGTGAAGAACTGCAGTCGTCTGAGGGAACTGAAGATTGGCCCTTCATCGTTCTCAGCGTGGCATGGGGTGCAAATCGAGAACATGCCTTCTTTGGAAGTCATTGAGATTGGTTACTTGCACTATCGTGGCGATGGGTTTGCCTACGCTTCTTTGGAATTGAAGAGTGAGTGGGAAGGAGTGAGAGTGATTAATAGACTTGCCGAAGCTGAAGTCGCTTGTGTTTGGCGGTAGTGCATTCTATGAGTGTTCTCGCGCAGTGTTTGAGAGTAACTGAGTTGGTCGTGGACTGATGACTAGACTTGCCTGCACTGACTTCGATTCGACTTGGTTCTGATGCATTCCACTTCAATGAAGAGGATGAATCATCTCAATTGATCCTACGGGGTCCTTACTATGAAAGGGAGTGATGAATAGACTTGCCCAAACTCACTTCCCTTCTCGCTGAAGATGTTGATACCACAACGTTCTGTTATCCTCGTTACATCACTCTTCAAAGTGCCTCTTCATCATCGCAGTAATCGCTAGACATCCCTTCACTAACGACTGTCACACTCAATGTAATCGACTCCTTTACCTACAGAGAGAGTGTCACTACAGATTGTTCTCTCTCTTCAATCCCTCTCATTCCTAGGCAACATCGGTAAACTGAAGGATTACTTCACAGCAAAGTGTCCAGCCTCCTAAACCTTCCGATTCCTATCCTCTTTGTTCCCACACCCTCTCCTTCTTCCATTTCACTCCCACCATCCTTATCAAGGCACACGAACCACTGTACATCTCCATTCATTTCATCCCCGTTCTCCCCAGATACTACTCGATCAACATCCCATTGTATGCATTCCGTCTCCACTCCCCCTTCTCTTCCCCATTCTCCATTCATTTCCTCACCCCCCTCTAGGTTGTGTAGACATGTCTACAGAATCGATTCAAATTGACAATTCGGTCATCACCTCTCTCCGTAATAAGAGAGATGAATTAATGAAGGAAAAGAACGACGTTCTTATATTCTCCCTCCCCTCTCCTCCTTATAGCGTAGAACACACTGAAGGAGCTGAATGCAAACATCCAAAGTGCGATCGCCAAGTGCCCAAAGCGTGAATCGGGTTCTGTGGAGAACTTGACCGCCCGTATCGACGAGATGGAAACCGAGATTGAAACGAGCAGCCTCACTGTGAAGGAGGAGAAGGAGGTATCGTTCATCGCGACTTCTTCACGGGATTAGCTTCGTCGCAAGATCCAGGAGCAGAAGAAGCGTTTAGATTCGGTGGAAACGTACGCAAATGCACAGAGAGATTGACTTGCTGAAGAAGGTACAGTCTCCTCCTGGTCGTGATGGGTAGAGCCGTGAAGAGAAGGAGAAGGAGATGAAGGACCTGAACAAGCAAATCGACGACATCTTCGAAACCATCTACGTTTCGGAGGCCATCCTTCGCATCAAAGGAAATCACCGGTCGTCAGGTTTCTCTCTCTCTTCTTCCTCACGCCCAGCTTCCGGAGACGCTGCTGAAGAAACAGGAGATGAACATCCCCCGGCGATGATCGGCCGCATCGTGGGCAAGAACGCCGCCACGGTACCTCTCATCGACTCACTCTAACGCGTAGCTGCACGGGCTGGAGGAGCAGTTCAAAGGTGCACATCGGGAGCCGGCGCGAGGGCGTGTACGTGATCAGCGGCGAGGAGGCGAACGTGGTGGCGTGCGGGCAGGAGATGTCGGACATGCTGGAGGAGACGCAGACGGAGGTGCCGCTGCAGGAGGCGCAGTTCTTCGCGCTGATGGACCATCAGGCGAGGTACCTGCACCAGGTGGAGGAGAGCTGCCACGTGCACCTGCGCATCGCCAAGGACAAGGTGACCGTCCGCGGCGGCAAGCGAGCCGTGGCGCGGGCGGAGCGCGCGCTGGCAGATCTGTTCAAGAGTGGGGCTGTGTCGATTCTATAATGGGTAGAGTCGACCACGGTGGAGATCACGCCGTTCGTGAAGACGCTGTTGGTGGCGAACAAGATGCAGCGCTTCGGCGAGCTGCGCGCGGCGTGTCCGGCGTACCTGCGACTGGGCGAGGGCCTGAAGAGCATCGAGGTGCTGGGCACAGCGGCGGACCAGCGCGAGAGCGCGGCGACGGTGCGCGAGTTCGTGGCAACGCACGTGGAGGTGTCGGAGGAGCGGGCGGCGGGCGAGGACCTGCTGAACTTCCTGCTGGAGAACAAGGGCGCGCGCATCATGAAGGCGGAGCGCGACAGCGGCGCGCAGCTGCACCTGGACCGCAAGAAGAAGTGCGTGGTGATGAGTGGTCTGAAGTGTGTGAGTAAGACAGTGTGAGCAATAGGAGCAGGTGGAGAAGGCGAAGGAGGTATTAAACGCGCTGGAGGCGGAGCTGGAGGCGGCGATGGTAAGGTCCCGGTGACGGCGGTGCAGGTGGAGGTGCTGATGGAGAACAAGGCGGCGATGCTGGTGCGGCTGCGCGAGGCGCTGCACTGCATGGTGGAGATCGACCGCGCGCAGAAGGTGGTGAAGGTGGTGGCGGCTCAGGAGGACATGGCGAAGGCGAAGGAGGAGGTGGAGAAGGCGCTGGCGGGCATTGTGGAGGCGAGGATTGCCATTCCCCGCGCGTGGGCGGCGTGTTCGTGGGCACGAAGGGCGCGCATCTCGAGCGTGCGCAGCCAGTTCCACGTGGCGCTAGAGTTCCGAGAAGGAGGAGCTGTGCGTGGGCGGCGCGGCGGAGAACGTGGCGGCAGCGACGGCGGGCGATCGAGGCGTGGGTGAAGGAGCACACGGTGAAGGAGCTGGAAGGCGGCGCCGGAACTGGCGTTCCCGTGCCTGGTGGGCGTGAAGGGCGCGACGCGGCGCGAGCTGGAGAAGGAGCTGAAGGTGGAGATCCACGTGGAGGGAGGACGGATGTGTGGGTGCTGGGCGAGGCGAGTCTGTGCGAGGCGGCGATGTAGAAGCTGGCGGCGCTGCTGGACGCGTACACGCGCGAGAACGCGGTGGTGGAGGTGCCCGAGAAGGCGTTCCGCAACGCGAGCGAGCTGCGCGCGAGCGCGGTGGACAAGGAGGCGAAGCAGGAGGGCGTGGAGGTGCGCTGCCTGGCGAAGTCGCACAGCTTCGCGCTGCACGGCCCCGAGGGAGAAGGGTGAAGGCGCTGAAGGCGCGGCTGGAGGCGCTGGGCGCGAAGTACGCGGAGTACGACGAGGCGGCGCTGGAGGTGCCGGCGGAACAGATCGGCACGCTGGTGGGCAAGGGCGGCGAGCACGCGCGCGAGCTGCAGGAGCGTTTCGGCGTGGAGATCCAGACGCGCGCGAAGGACGTGAAGCTGTGGGGCCCGGCGGGCGCGCTGGAGGCGGCAAGGCGGGCATCCTGGCGGACCTGGCGGAGCGCGTGCTGGTGACGAAGGAGCTGAGCTGCACGGCGAAGCAGGCGCAGTTCCTGGCGAGCGACCGCGGCGAGGTGCGCGCGGCCATCGAGCGCGCGACGGGCGTGTTCATCCGCGTGCCGCGCGAGCTGCCGGCGATCGGCCCCACGCAGATCACGGTGCGCGGCAACGCGCGGCAGGTGGGTGAGGCGCTGCCGCTGGTGAGCCGAGGCGCTGCAGGGGCTGGTGCGCGAGGTGCTGAAGTTCGACGGCGAGGAACTGGCGCGTCTGCTGCACGAGAGCGACCTGCAGGTGCAGCGGCTGGCGCTGGAGGCGCGCTGTCGCATCCGCAGCGACGAGGCGGCGAAGGAGATTGCGTGGTGGGTCCGAAGGGAGGGCGTGGCGCTGGTGCGCGAGCGCGTGTTCGAGCAGCTGGCGGCGCTGGCGCCCGAGCACATACCGCGTGGTGCCGGTGGAGGCGGCGGCGCGGCTGGGCCTGGAGGACATGGCGAAGAGGATCCAGGCGTACTGCGGCAAGCACGCGTGCAGCGTGCGCGTGGCGGGCGACGCGGTGCTGGTGCACGCGAGCGAGGCGCTGGAGGAGGTGCTGGGTGTCGTGAAGACGTGGGTGGAGGAGGCGGCGGCGCAGAACTGTCTGGTGGCGGTGGAGAAGGAGGCGATCCCGTTCGTGATCGGCGCGAAGGGCGCGCGCATCAACGGCATCAGCAAGGAGTCGGGCGCGGAGGTGCATCCTGGACGACGCGTTCGTGCACATCGCCGGCAAGCCGGAGGCGGTGCAGAAGGGCGAAGGCGCTGGTGGAGGCGGCGCTGGAGGAGTACGCGGCGTGCCACGCGAGCCGTGATCGACGAGGCGCTGGTGGGTGCGGTGAAGGGGCGCGCAACGCGCGGGTGATGGCGATCCAGCGGGAGTTCATGGTGCGCGTGAGCATCGACCGCGACGGGCGCGTGAGCATCAGCGGCAACGACGGCAGAGCGTGCAGCAGGCGCGCGAGGCCGTCGAAGCGGGCCGTAGAGGAAGCCAAGCAGAACCCCGAGGCGTTCACTGTCAGTACGAGCAATGCTGGCACTACTGGCAATACGGGTATGTGTGGGGCGCACTGTGGCTCGTGAGCGTCCGCGCCGCGAGGAGGGAGGTGGACGCGCGGTCGGTGTGGGAGAAGCTGAAGAGCGCGCCCTGCTGCCGCCCGGCTCGGCGAAGAAGCCGGTGCAGCTGGAGATGAGAAGGACGTGAATCGGTTGCTGGGACTGAACGAGGCGACGGTGGGCGGAAGCGACTGCTACAAGTCGGAATCGGGGTACTCCGTGGCGTTTTAAGCTAGTGGTTTGTTCATTGGGGTGTTTGTTTGAATCGGGCTGGATTCCACATTATTGCCGAGAAGGGTGCGATGTACTGTCTGGCTTCTGGGTTGAAAACGGTGCCCATCACTTCCGTGACACAATCGGGATTGGATTACGAGCTAGTGAAAACAAACAGCGTCTTAATGGGTGCTCCACTTGATGGCGCTCAGGTCGATGCCCCTGCTGCTTCATCTCTTGCGGCGTCTTCACTTCCGTGAAAAGATGAAGGTGTTTCTGGACTGCGAATGAAGAAGAATTGTTCTTGCCATTAATGAAAGAGGATTAATTGCCATCGGGAATTGCTCGGGGAATAATGGCAAAGAAATAATCTCCACCCATTCCTGTTTGTTCATTAATGTGGAAACAATAATCCCCTGGCATTTGGGATTTGTCATTAATCAATGGCTATTCTTTTTCATATTTCCTCTATTCAAACAGTGAATTGTTATCCCAATTGATTTGGGAGTGCCCCTATTCCATTCTCCAAGTCATCTCAACCACAAAGCCCACGAGTGTTTCTCCCCACACCCCTCTCCACTCTGCAGGAGTCGAGGGACAAGGAAAGGGTGCATTCTGAAGCATGGACTCCGTCTTCCCCCAAAGACACGGTTTCCCTAGAAGTGGATAAGGATGCTGTCCGCAGCATACTAGACGCCTTCTTGAAGCAAGCACAGTTTTCCCCATTCTCAGACCCAAATCACTCTGTATAGTGTAGTTATTCAAAACGGAGCGATACGTGAAAAGCCGATTAACGGAGCATGAGCCAACATCTTCACAAAACGGTGCTGAAATGCATGCGCACTCCATAAAGAAGAGAATCGAGTGGGAGTACCGCATAAATCGGCTCAAATGACAGTCTCCGCACGACGATACCAAAGCACTGACTATTCTATGTGTAGATGAATGGAGATTGCGAACCAAGGAACGTGGTGTTTGGAATAGCGAGTTAACTGGATTGAATTCCGACGCACGCACTGGACACCATATGGGAACGACATGCAGATATCATAATAAACCATCCAGGATGGCGATGCAACAAGGGGAGTGAATATATCAAGAGAGCTGTGGAATACGATGAAGCAGGTACTATTATTTGTGACAGCATGTGATGTGAAGGAAAGATACCTGAGGCTATTGCCGCGTACAGGAAGGAAGTCGTATTTTGCTCGAGAGCCTTCGCTGTAGTTGTTCCGTTTTGCGGTAAAGTGTAGTCGAGAAGAATATATGTTATCGTGCAGAATATGCAGATGAAAGTCAAGAGCTACATCGACAGAGCCGAGCTGTTGAAGAAATCGCAGACGGGTGGGGAGAAGGGCTGGCTACTGATTCTTAGGAGGTAAAGAAGCCTGCGAAAGCCGAGGGTGGCGGTGGCAACGACGACGACGACAAACTGAAGAGCCAGCTGGCCCAGGCCATTGTTACGGAGAAACCGAACATTAAGTGGGAGGATGTAGCCGGTTGGCGGTGGCGAAGGAGGAGCTGATGGGAGCGGTGATCCTGCCCACCATCCATCCGGAGTTCTTTGTGGGAAAGAGACAGCCCCTGGAAGGGCATTCTGATGTACGGTCCCCCTGGTACTGGTGCGTGTTGGTGGTCGTGTTGACGGAAGGTAAATCATATTTGGCAAGGCGGTGGCCTCGCAGGCCGATAAGTACATTCATGTCGGTGTCGTCGTCAGATCTGGTGAGCAAGTGGCAGTGGAGAGAGTGCTCGGTGCGGATAGTGGTTCGATGTGATGCCTAGTCTGGTGAAGCAGATGTTCATCATGGCTCGCGAGAAGAAGCCGACAGTGATCTTCATCGATGAATCGATTCGCTGTGCGGGTCTCGCGACGTTGCATTCTCTTCTTCCCCTCACGCGTAGGGCGGCAACAGCAGCGGCGGCCAGCGCCAGGTGCTGAACGAGTTTTTGGTGCAGATGGACGGCGTGGGCAAGGACCAGACGGGCGTGCTGGTGCTGGGCGCGACCAACGTGGTGGCGGCGTTGGGACGGGGTGACGCGTAGCCGTGGGAGCTGGACGCGGCCATCCGCCGCCGTTTCCAGAAGCGAATCTACATCCCGCTGCCGGACGAGGAGGCGCGTCGCGCGATGTTCCGCATCCACTTCGGGAAGGAGGGCCACTCGCTGACGGATCAGGACTACGCGGACCTGGCGGCGAAGACGGACGGGTTCTGCGGCTCGGATATCAGCGGCATGGTGAAGCAGGCGCTGATGATCCCGGTGAAGCGCATCCAGAAGGCGGAGTACTTCTTCATCGGGAAGGACAACATGTACCACCCTGCGGCCCCAACACATTCGTGGGTTATGAGCGATGGTCTGAGGCGTAGGGCGCGATCAAGACCTCGCTATTCCAGCTGCCCGAGGGAAAGGTGGCCGTGCCGATGTTCACGCGCGTGGGCGAAGGGGCGAGGGCTGAAGACTAGAGGACATTCCGGAGCTGCTGAAGAGGGCCGTGAAGGCGGCGTCCGCGTCGGAGCTGGAGCGCTACATGAGAAGTGGACGAAGGAGTTCGGCGAGGACGGTGTTTGGAGTGTTTGTTGCAAACAGGCGGCATATTACAGTCCGTTCTCCTCGAAGCCCGCCGCCTTGTGGACCTCCTTGATGGTGCCCTGCGTGAGCACCACGGGGATGTAGATCTCGTTCTTTTTTGGCGGGGACGTTCTTGGTGATGGTGACGGTGCCGACGCCCTCGATGCGGTCCTCGCGGAAGTGCCCCTCGTAGCGGCTGTAGTTCTTGAAGACGTAGGTGCCGCGGCCGTCGCGCAGGTTGGAGTGGAACATGCCCTTGTAGCTGTCGCCCGTGCCGTAGCTCAGCGCGCCGGCGCCCTCGAGCTGGTTGTACTTGAACTGGCCAGAGTACTTCACGGTCTCCTCCACGACCTCCCTCCTCGATGCGCTTGCTGGCCTCCTCCTGCTTGCGCTTCTCCAGCCCCTCTCGGCCTCCTTCACGCGGTCGCTCATGTGGGAGATGAGGCGCTGCTGCTTGGGGTAGGACTCCTCGCCCGTCTCCAGGTCCACCAGCCGACTGCGCTTCTTGCCGACAGACCATGTCGCCCTTGCCGTCCTTGTAGTCGTTCTTACCACTCGCCGGTGTAGCTGTTGCCCTTGAGGTCCACGTAGGTGCCGATGCCGTAGCGCTTGTCGTCCTTCCACTCGCCGTCGTACATGCACCCGTTGTGGAACAGGTACACGCCGCTGTTGCAGCGCAGGCCCTCCTTTGAAGTACCCGTCGTACACGTCGCCGTTGTCGTAGTAGTACACGCCGTAGCCGTTCATGCGTCCGTCCACGAAGTCGCCCTTGTAGATGATCAGGTCGTCGCGCGTGTAGTCGCCCTTCCCGTGCTCGTGGTCGTTGTACCACTCGCCGTGGTAGCTACGCCTCAGGCCGCTGCCCACCGCCCACACGATGCCGTTGTAGTAGTAGTACTCGCCGTAGCCCTCGCGCTTGTCGTTGTGGGATCTCGCCCTTGTAGTACTCGCGGTTCGGGTACGCGATCGTGAAGATGCCGTTGCAGTTCCCGTCGTTCTTCTCCTCGATCGTGTCCTTGCTCACCACGTGCTGCGGACAGTAGTACTTCGCGCACCGCTGCCTAACCTCCCGCCGCCGCGCCGCGCCTACCCTCGTCGTTGCGGTAGATGAACACCGAGTACGCCTTCGAGCCCTCCTCCTTCTCACGCCTCACGCCGCGCGCCGACGCCCACGCGACTTGAAGTAGCGCAGACAGCGGCCGTGCATGTAGTTCCGAGCAGCCCGCACGCAGCACTTCCGTGATGCCGCAGTGGTTGTGGCAGATGCAGCAGGTCTACGCCTCACGCCGCGCGCGTCTCCACATGCAGGTAGCACTCGTGCGGCAGTGCTGCGATGCCCAGCGCGTCCTCGGGGTTGCCGGCCCTACGCGTGAGCGCGTGCGCCGACGACCACGCGATGATGGGCTCCATGCTGGCGTAGTTGAGCACGGTGAGCGCGTTGCTGCTCATCATGCAGGACAGGTGGCACCACTCGCCCTCCAGCGTGCGCTTCCGCGCCGCCGGGGTGCGGGCAGCAGACGCAGAGCAGCGGTCCAGCGAGGGCTACGCGTGAGCGACGACGAGGAGAGGGCACCCCTGCGTGTTCAGGCCTGGTAGAGGCAGGGGTCGCAGACCCAGTAGTGCGTATTGAGGACGAGGTTCGTGGCCGTGATCTCGATGCCGTAGCACAGCTACGCGTCAGCCCGCCGCCCACCGCGCACCGGGTGCACGATCACGCCACAGCAGCGGCACTTCACCAGCTGGTTGGTCTGCGTGCTGGCGCCGTTCCCGTGCGGCGACTTGTCCGTGCTGCTGCTGCACACGTCGCACACCTCCACGGCCTCCTTGTTGGCGGGCGCCTGCCGCTTGCGGTTGGCCGGGTCCAGCAGCCGCTTGCGGATCGACTCCAGACTCTCGCCCTTGGCGCGCGAGCACGAGCCCACGATATAGCCGCCCGCGGACGAGGACTGGTCGTGGAAGTAGCTCTTGATCGTCGTCATCACCGCCTCGTCGGGATTGATGCACACCAGCGCCTTGAAGAGCCCGAACTCGTTCTCTCCCACGCCAGAGAGGACAATTAGGCCCGTCGTGGGAGTGGAGAAGAGGAGATGCGAGGCGTACTGCGCGTAGGGAGAGGGTGGTTTTGGGAAGGGTGGCCGGGTCGAAGGAAGCAACGGGGCCGCAGTAGGCGATCCCGAGCCGAAGACTCTCCTTGATGGGACGCGCGAGTTCTCCATGTAAACGATCCCTCCCAACAGGCCGCAGAATTCGCACGCATACTTCTTCAAATGATCGGACAAGTACTCCTGATAGTCGGGATACGCCATTTCACCCCTTCCGGACACTGTCCGTGAAGGTGTCGTAGTTTTGCTTCTCGTCCTCGGGAATGAAGGGCCAGATCCGGGGCGAGCGTTTGTAGGAGATGGTTTGCGAGCGGTTGAGCGGTCTCCTGGTTGTCCTTTGCTGAGGTAGTTCCAGTGGCCCTTCCACTCCGGGTAGAACTGCTTGAAACTGACAATTCCGCGCATAACCACGGTGTTGCCTAGTTGTGACAGACTGCTCGGAAACGAACCGTCCGTTGCGGCGTGGGTGTCGGACCCCCTCTGTCTTCACCGCAGGCTGCATTTTGTTCCTTTTCCTCGGCTCTCCGATTGGACTCCTTCTGAGTCCGGAAACAAGGGGGATTTTGGTCATTTCATCCGTTTCTCCCGAATTGAAGTCAAAGTGGTTCAAATTGGCGGTTGCGGTTTCCTATGTTCCGAGGTCTTTCGAGAGTAGGAACTGGGAGGATAAAGGCCGTCGCGGGATTAGCGGGAAGGCGTTCCTGCCCAATTTGGGCGTTTTGGCACTGCGATCGAGTTAGACGTAGTTGTGGACATCGACGTTGCGTGGCTACACGTCCCGTGGATCCTCTCCCTTTTCCCAGTCGGTTCCTTTGTCTCGCTCTTCCAATTCCACATCGACCTTCGTTTCGTCCCATTACAAGGTGCGAATAATGAAGACGGTTCACTGTAGATCGACGAGAATTCCATTCTCGAGTACATTCAGCGCAAGGGGTACCAATACAAGGAGAACGGGGAAGAGTACATGATCCGGGAGTGCATGTTTTGCCCCAAACCGCATTACAACAAGAGCGACAATCTTTACAAACTGTGGGTGGCTGCATACTCTGCTTAATCCAGCAGATATAAGCAAGAAGACGGGAGCGTTCATCTGCCATCGCTGCGGAGCATGTGGAAGCTGGTTTGACTTCAAGCGGAAGCAGGGCGACTTGCAGGGTGGGTCATCGGAGGGGTGATGACGCCGTAGATGACTCGCACACGCAGCCGCTGGCCCCTGGCGGGCTCCTCGCAGGGGCCGCAGAGCCCGCCGGGCGAGAGCGAGGAGAAGGCGACGCAGGTGCACCAGTTCGCGTTCAACGCGATGAAGGAGTACACGGCGAACCTGCGCAACAAGGTGTTCCCGAAGGTGTGGAGCGCGCTGACGGACCGGACGCCGACGGGCCGGTGGCTGACGGAGGAGACGCTGCGCAAGTACTGCGTGGGCGCGTGCCAGAAGACATTCATCCTGGACAACGGCGAGAGCCGCGCGGAGGACTGCGTGGTGTTCCCCTGGATCACGCTGGACGCGCAGCGGCAGCCGACGGTGCACCGGTACAAGATCCGGTCGATCGAGACGAAGAGCCACATGCGCCTGGAGCCGAACGGCGGCGACTGGGGCTTCTTCGGGTGGCACACGGTGCCGGCGGACTGCGAGAGCCTGGTGATCACGGAGGGCGAGTACGACGCAATGGCGGTGTACCAGGCCACGGGCATTCCCTCCATCTCGCTGCCCAACGGCGCGACGTCGCTGCCGGTGCGGCTGCTGCCGCTGCTGGAGCCGCTGAAGGAGATCATCCTGTGGATGGACTTCGACCGCGTGGGCCAGGACAACGCGCAGCGCTTCGCCAAGAAGCTGGGCCAGGGCCGCGTGAAGATCGTGCCGCCGCCGGTGCAGGAGGGCGTGCACGTGAAGGACGCGTGCGACTGCCTGCGCAGCCAGCTGAACCTGCGCGACTTCATCGCGCGCGCGCGCTGCCTGCCGCACGACCAGATCCTGAGCTTCGCGGAGCTGAAGAACGTGGGGTTGGCGAGTGTGGGTGAGGCGCAGGACATCTTCTACGACCTGGTGCACCCCTTCGAGCTGCAGGGCACGCAGTTCCTGTCGCTGCCGCTGCTGAACAGCACGCTGAAGGGGCACCGCCGCGGCGAGCTGACCATCCTGACGGGCCCCACGGGCTCGGGCAAGACCACGCTGCTGTCGCAGCTGTCGCTGGACCTGCTGAAGCAGGGCGTGCCGACGCTGTGGGGCTCCTTCGAGATCCAGAACCGCAAGCTGGGCCTGACGATGCTGCGACAGTTCAGCGGTGGGCGCACGACGGGCGAGTGACGCGCAGAGAGCAAGCTGACGGCGGAGGTGTCGCGGCCGCAGTACGAGGCGCTGACGGAGCGGTTCCAGCAGCTGCCGCTGTACTACCTGCGGTTCTTCGGGAGCACGCAACTGGAGCAGATCCTGGACGCGATGGAGTACAGCGTGTACGCCTACGACGTCGAGCACATCATCCTCGACAACCTCCAGTTCCTCCTCGGCGCCACCGCCGGCTACGAGCGCTTCGATGCGCAGGAGCGCGCCATCCACGCCTTCCGCAAGTTCGCGACGGCGCAGAACGTGCACGTGACGCTGGTGATCCACCCGCGCAAGGAGCCCGAAGACCAGCCCCTGAACATCAGCAGCGTCTTCGGCACCGCCAAGGCCACGCAGGAGGCCGACAACGTGCTGATCCTGCAGAACGAGAACGGGAAGAAGAAGCTGGAGGTGAAGAAGAACCGCTTCGACGGCGATCTCGGCTCGGCCTATCTCTCCTTCAACCACGAGCGTCTGATCTTTGAAGAGGAGAAGCAAAAGAAGGCGAAGGAACCTGTCGAGGAGAAGGAGCCTGTGAAGGGAGAAGAAGGTCGGCATGCAGAAGTCCATGGGGAAGGCGGCCCACGAGATCATCATGGACTAGCTTCGCTTTCTCGTTTCACCTTGTCTTTCCGTGTTTGCTAACAATCAAGCGTACAGTGATCCGGGCTATAATATGGGCCCATCACCGAACGCGCGAAAGAGACACCAATCTTTCCGTGCTCTCCTGCTTCCAGTGTGCGTTCTCACTGAAGCACTCGAGAGTATCAGACACTCGTCTGACCTGTATTTCTAAAGGACTATTGTAGGTGTTTGAAGATCCCGACCTTTTCGTTCCTGATATGGTGCTTTCTATGAAGCATCCGAATTGTAACTATTCCCGACCTGGACACCATAGTATTTCAATTCAAAGAATCTGCCACGGATGGCAGAATCCTTATTCGCTCATCCGTTGGAAGTGGAGCACATGAGTACTCGCATGGTTTGACAGTCCGTTCTGTTTTATCGTAGCTCCCACTCGTGATTCTGTTCTTTACCACGACTCTCAGTATAGTACAGAGGATTTTCCACTGTGCTATGGAGAGCATGCATCTGACTGTAACACTTCGCGTTGCGCCGACTCATTCCTCTCATCCCCAGCGTCTAAGTATTGTGATGACTTCCCCGAATCAGAAGTCACCGAACCTTTCTATGAGCAACATGGTTGCTCTAAGCTTCGCTGGTATTCCCTGCTGGAAAGAGTGGGAGCGGAGACGGACATTCACTCTTTAGCTCAATGATCTTGTTCCCCTGTACAACTACCAACTGTTGGAAACAACGCTGTCCCACTCTCATCGTTCGCTTCTTTTTGAAGAAGGCTGCTGCATTTGTGGTTATACTTGTTATGTACGCATCTTGCGCTCTGTTCATCGTAGGATCGTTCCGACCACTTTGTGTTGATTGCGTCCCTTTCTTCGCAATCCCTTCATATGGCCCATTTATCCTGCATGTTTAATGGCAGCACCGAGTTCCTTCGCTCTCTCTGCGAGCCACGCCCTGTATTCTCTCCCTGCTCCGTGTTCCCCTCCCCCGCCTCCTCCGCAGTGCACACCGTCCTCATCGCCCTCTCCGGCCGCCATGTGCTCTCCGGCGTTTCGCTCTTCGACCTGCGCCTCGCCTGCGCCGTCCTGCCGCAGGGGGCGCGGCTGCCTCCTCCTCTGCCACCCTAACCACGGGACCGGCGTGGCGCTGCAGTGGAGTCGCTTCGTGCTGCGCCTGGACACGCTGCCGTCCCGTCCGGCGGAAGTCTGGACCTTCGAGGGCCTCGTCGACCTCGACTGCCGCGCGCCGCGCCCCACGCTGTGCCTGCGCTACACCGACGGCTCCGAGTGCTACCTCGTCTTCGCCGCCCGCGCCGCCGGCTGGGCGCTGCAGTCCGTCGCCCTGCTCCTCCCCCGCCCCATGCCCGTCGTTCCCCCATCAACTCATTCTGTTTCCCCGTCATCTTCAATCTCCCAACCATCTTCGCATTCCCCGCCATCCTCTTCGCTCCCTCCACCAACTCATTCAATCCCACAACCAACCACCTCACTCTCCTCGCGCACAGTGGAGTCCCCACTCCCGCTGGGGCCGCTGGCGACGGCGTGGATCGAAAGGCAGGCCAAGAACCGGACCAAGAGCCGCCGGCTGCAGGCGCTGATCGCGCGTGGCGACGCGGCGACGTACCGGGAGTACCTGATAGCCACGCTGCCGGTGCTGGCGAAACTGGCGCGCCGTGAGCCTCCCCCTCCTCTCTCACGCGCAGACCCCTTCGGCAACTACTACGCACACGCGCTCATCGCCGCCGCGGACGCCGCCGCGCTGACGCTCATCGTCCGCGCGCTGGCGCCCTCCTTCGCGCAGCTCGCCAAGGGTGGGTCCGCCGCCCCACGCTGACGCGTAGACAAGATCGGCACCTACGTGGCGCAGGCGCTCGTGGGCGCGCTGCGCGAGGCGGCGCAGGAGGAGTGCATCGTGGCGGCGCTGGCGAGGCGCAGGAGGCGCAGCTGGCGGTGCACCCGCTGGCCTCGCACGTGCTGAAGAAGTGCCTGCTGTCCTTCGACGCGGCGGTGCTGCGCCCGCTGGCCGCGCCGCTGCTGGCCGAGGCGGTGTCGCTGGCGCAGTTCCAGTACGGCGTGGTGGTCGTCAAGACGCTCTACGACGCGGCGTCCCCCGCCGCGCAGCACGGGCTGCGGGAGCGCCTGCTGGGCGCCTTCGCGAGCATCGTGCGGCACGAGTTCGGCAACTACCTGCTGCAGCACCTCACCGCCGACGGCGTGGCGCTCTCCGAGGACTCGCGCGCGCGCGTCGTGGCGCTGCTGGGGCAGGACCTGCTGACGTACTGCCGTCACCCGCACGCCTCCAACGTCGTGGAGCGGCTGCTGGACCAGACGAGCGCGCACTGTTCGGCGCTGCGCGCGCAGGTGCTGAGCGAGGCGTCGCTCCGCGTGCTGGTGGGAGACCCCCTTCGGGTACTACGTGGTGGAGGCGGCGACTCACGCTGACGCGTAGATCCAGCACGCGCTGAGCACCGTGTCTCCCGAGACGCTGCGCGCCGTGTGCTCCACCATCCAGCAACTGCTGCCGGACGTGCAGAGCGATGCACAGCTGCATGCCAAGTGGAGATCGCTTTTGACCTCGTACATACCCCTGTGGGAGTCCCTTTGACTATCATCGCTATCTTTGTTGCAACAAACACACCACAGGAAGTTCGCGATCGCTGCCTTCGCCACACCCACCTCGGGAGGCACCAGCGCGTCGATCTTCGCCTCACACGCCTCTCCCACACTCACCTTCTCCGCAAACGCCTTGCACCGCGGCACGTAGCACGGCAGACTGCCCATCGCCTTCAGCATGTCGCACAGCTGCCCCACCACCACGTCGATCAGCGGCTACGCTTTATATTACTCCGCCTGCCCCACCGCCGGCGACCCGAGGCTCGTGAAGGGCGCCAGTCCGTTGATCACCTGCAGCAGCTACAGCTCAGCGCCCCGCCCCGCCCCTACACGCACGCCGCGCGCCACAGCGATCTCCGCGATCTCCTGCACGTCGATGCGCACTTGACCGTCGGGGCCGAGCAGCGCGGGCTGGAAGAAGAGCGAGGCGTCAACCGCCTCCTTGACGCGGCGCGTGACGGAGGCGTACAGCCCGCGCAGCTCGTCCACCACCGTGGTGAAGAAGGCGGCGATCTCCGCCAGCAGCCGGCGCAGGCACTGCATTTCGCGCAGCGACAGCGCGTTCCACTCGTACAGGATCACGTCCTATGCCTCACGCGCCCCGCCCGCGCCCACGTTGACCACGGGCACCACCGTCTTCTGCACCAGCCGCGCCAGCACCGTCGCGTCGCGCGGACTGCCCGTGGTCTCGCAGAAGCGCGCCACGGCGGGGAACCAGGGCAGGTCGTGCACGGCGTGCGGCGCGGGCTCCTCGGCGAGCTCCAGTGGGTCCAGCGCCAGCAGCGAGGGCACCACCAGCACGCCCAGGAACTCGGGAAGCGCCAGCCCGCCGTAGGCGTTATCGTAGCTACGCCTCACGCCCGTCGCGCGCGCCCACTCCTCGGGGAAGGTCTCGCGCCACTGCTGGAAGCGCTGGAGCACGGCCTCCACACTCGCGAACCGCAGCGCGTTCGCGCTGAACACCGCCTCCATCGCCTCGCGCGCTCTCCCTACACGTCACTCGCCCGCCACACGCCCACGGCGCTCCGCCTCCATGCGCTCACCCGTGGCGTCGTCGAAGCTGGCGAACAGCACGCTGGCGAGGTACACGTCCAGGTCCGCCTGCAGCAGCCGGTGCTCGCCGTCCGCGCAGGGCCCCTCCGTCGCGCGCACTGCCGCCGGCCCGTCGATGAACACGCAGCGGTCGCGGTTGCGCGCCTGGCTCAGCTCCGCGTCGTAATAGATGGCGCCCTTGAAGAAGGGGCCTGTGACCGCCTCGATCTCCGCCGCCGCCGGCACGGGCGCCAGCGCTACGCGTGAGCGGTGACGAGAATGGAAACTTGGAGGTGGCGCGGCGAGCGCCTGGAGCTGCTGCAGGTAGGCGAGGTCGTCGTGCGCGTAGCAGAGGTTCGCCAGGTCGTTGTGCGCCTTGCACTGGCGCCGCGTAGCCGTGAAGGCGCTGTACAGCTACGCGTGAGCCCGCCGCTGAGCCGCCACCGCGTCCAGCTCGGCCTTGCGGTCTGTGAGGTACCCGCTGAGCCGCCGGAAGTAGTCCGTCTGCTTCTGGTAGAAGTCGTAGCGCGCCTCCACGGCGCGGCGCTCCGCGAACTCGCCGCCCTCCTCCTGCTCGATCGCCGCCACCTCCTTCTCCGTCCGCTCCAGCACGCGCACGTTCTACGGCTCACCGCCGCGCGCCGCGCCCACCTCCTCGAAGTCCACGCGCAGCTCGTTCAGCGCCGTCTCCAGCCGCCGCATCACGTGCTCGTACGACACCACCGCGAACTGCTCCGCCGGTCCCGCTACGCATTACCGCTGTTCTTTTCTTGCACCGTGGGTGATGCCCTGCACCTGCGCAGCGGACACGGCGGGCCCCGACAGCCCGCGGTTCACCAGGTGCTGCTCCCACTTCGCCTCCTCGTCGCTCGAGTCCAGAGACGCATCGCTCGCTTCCTCCTGCGCCACGTCCGCCGACCGCACCAGCTGATGATCGCCCGACCGCTCGCTCTCCTCCGGAGGTTCGGAGTCGGAGTCGCTCAGGTAGGCGTTGTTGCGCTGCCGCAGCACCGAGCGGAGGCTGCGCGTCTTCAGCGGAATGAAGTCGTCCTTCGCCTCCGCCGCTGCGTCCTGCGCGCCGGATATCTTCTGCTCAATGCACTTCTTCAGCTCGCCCTCCTTGTCGCTCTCGTCCGAGTTGATTTGCTTCTTGATCGCGGCCAGCTCCGCGCCGTTCAGCACCACTTCCTTCGGCTGCAGCGAGTCCAGCCCGTCTGTCGCCTCGTGGGCGTAGTCCGCCTGGAGATTGACCTTCGTTGTGAAGACCGGCCTGTTGCTGGAAAACATCGAGTTCTTCATCTACGCAATGAAAGCGAGTCATGGAGGCAGACATGGAGCGCATTTGGGTGATGCGCAGTGTGTTTGAATGTATTGACGGAGTGGCCATTGCCTTCGCTCATACTTGCCTAACACTGATAGAAACGAAGAATCAACTCACCTTTCCCGCTCCCGTCTCCGTTTCATCCGGATTCGATTTGACACCCGAAGACGAGGCGAGAGGGAGGGAGGGAGAGGACACAGCGGGCGCCGTCTCCTCCTCGCTGCTTTCCTCCTGCTTTCGTACTCTTCGCGTCGCGGATGCTCTAGTTTTCTTCTTGAACATCTCTCGGAAGAAAGGGAAGACAATTCTGGGAGTCGCCACAGTGCCGTTTTCGTCAGAAAGAAGGGAACTCTTCTTCTCCGAACGGGATATTCAGCTTATGGACAGGAATAGTGACGTGCAATCCATAGATGATAGTATTTCTCAGAATCTCACCCGGGACACGTTTATCAATCCCACTCCCTCTATCATCTATGTGGACGATGACCAAATCAAACTGACCTACCCCTCCCAGTTCCTGATCGCGGGTATCGAATTCGAGAACAAGGAGAAACGGGAAGGAAGGGGGAAGGAAATCTACGGAGGCGAGCACTCTTCAGACTATCTTATATGCTCCTGGAAGAATGAGGCCAAGAATGGAGAGGGACTGCTCTACAACGGCTTCGGAGAGCTGCTATTTCGAGGGACCTTTGAGAACGACTATCTGGAGGGGTTCGGCTACATCTCAATGACGGCGCGATTGTGCTGAAGTGCATGTACAAACACAGCATTCTGCAGTACTCCACCATGATCGAGTGCACGCAGGATCACATCGTCATGGTCGAGAAAACGCCGGAGGGGATTCTCCGCTACAGGGGCGGGTTCGACGAGGAGACCATGGAGCGCGAGGGCTACGGGGCGGAGTACGAGAACGGGACCCTCAGCCTCTACGGCCTCTACGAGAACAGCATGCTGATCCAGACGCTGAAGCGCTTCAACCAGGGCGTCATGCGCGAGTACAACAAGGACGACAACATGATCTACATCGGCGAGTACCGCGACTCGCTGGACGACGGGTACCCGCGCGAAGGCGACGGGCGCGAGTTCGAGAACGGCGTGATCGTGTTCCACGGCCACTACCACAACGGGCAGCGCGACGGGCCGGGCACGGAGTTCTACCCGTACGGCGTGGCGCGGCTGAAGGGCGTGTGGTCGGCGGGGGAGTGCGTGGAGGAGCACGAGCTGGACCGGCTGGGCTACTACACGCACGTGAAGAACGACGGGCGGTCGACAAACTGCGTGCGCATCGTGAACGGCGTGGAGACGGTGAGCACGCGCCTGCGCGACATCCGCATCAGCGACGGCGTGGGCAACAGCGAGATGCTGAAGTCCTTCGTGCTGGACAGCGCCAAGCAGGTGGTCTCCGTGATCGTGGGCGACGGCTGCTTCACCAACGTCACCAAGGTCTCGCTCTGCGGGCTGCCGCTGCTCACCAGCGTCAAAATCGGCTGCGACTCCTTCACACACTACGACCGCGGTGACCAGCTGCCCTCCACGCCCGTCGCCCGCGCCCACTGCCTGCGCGTGCACGCCTCGCTGGTGGTGCGCGACTGCCCCAGGCTGACGGAGCTGACGGCCGAGATGGGCTCCTTCTCCTCCTTCTGCGTGCTGGACCTCAAGCGTGCTCCTGCATATCACCACTCACCTCTAGACCTGCCCGCGCTGCAGGACCTGCGCTTCGGCACCGCCACCATCGGGCCCGTGGGCACCGAGGCCAAGTCCTTCTGCTTCTTCTACGCCACGGAGCTGATCCTGACCGACCTGCCCGCGCTGGAGGCGGTGGAGATCGGCTGCAGCGCCTTCACCTCGCTCTCCACGCTCTCCGTCTCCAGCACCGCCGCCTGCGTCCCCTCACGCGTAGACCTGCCCAACCTCCTGACCTTCACCGCCGGCTACGGCAGCTGCTACGGCGGCTGCAAGCACGGCATGGGCCAGCTGAACGTGTACTTCGGCAGTAGGCGCGCGGAGGGCGTGTAACGTAGATCTGCCGCGGCTGTGCATGCTCACACTGGGCGTGGAGTGCATGTACAACATCGACTCCCTCACGCTGTCGTGTGGGCGTTAGGGTCATGGCTGAGGCGTAGTCTTCCCCATGCTGAAGGAGGAGGGGTTTCACCTGAGCGAGGAGACGATGCACTCGCTGCGCCATGTCCGGATAAACGAACGTGCGGGTGATGTGAGCGCGTGACGCCTAGGGAACAAGTCCTTTTTGAAGCGTTTCTTCTCCCACTACTCCCAAGCCGAGGTGATTCCGGGCAATTACTGTTCTGTTTTCTTGACTACACTTGCAATTTGCTCTGTGAAAGTGAAATGGAAAGTGGGTGGTGGAATGAGGTGTGAAGGGCGTCATTCTCCGTAATGGAGTGGTAAGGTGTGATTGTATTGAAATGGAAAGGTATCACTTCGCATATTGAAATAGAAAGTCGTGATTGCATATATTGAACTAGAAATGCATCATCCCACAAACACACCACAAAAGACTAAAATCAATATCGATGCCCTTATAAAATCCCTTCGCCTTTGTAGGGGAAGTGGGAGGAAGCTTCTTCTCGCTGATCTACACATCACGACGATCATGCGCTCCAACCGCTTTGTGGACATCGTTCTTCAGCATGTCCAGGATGCTGTTCGACGACTCTCTGTAGATCTTGATGGGCGGGGGGATCTCGCCCAGAGGAATCTCGCCCAACTCCTTCATCGTAAACCCAGCCACACGGCCCTTCGACAGGGGCTTCGTCTTGACTCTCTCCAAGTAGTCCGAGTACTGGTGCTCGATGTAGTCCGCGATGTGCTTATTCACCTTGTCGTATCGCTCATTCAGATAGTCCTTCCTCCCCTCCTCGCTCAGCGAAGAAAACACACCGCTCAGATTCTTCGAGCTCCCGAGAAAGGCGACCATTTGATCCTTGACACTCCCGTGGTCATTCTGCGGCAGTTTCAGCGTAAGGATGGACAGATCGGTGGAGATGCGGGGCTTTGTCCTGCCCATCACATAGGCCACCTTCTCCTCGTCCGTCTTCTCCTCGAAGGCGTACAGGAACACGATCTGCTGGACGTGCTTCTCGAGAAAGCTCATCTTGATGTCCGAGAGACTCAAGTAGTTGTTCACGTCCGTCAGACGCGTCATCTTCGACCCGCCTTGCTTCAGGAAGATGTCCGCCACCTTGAACCGGAGCAGCAGGTCCTTGTACACTTGCGGCACTTCCCCCCTCATCAGCTGCAGATTCATCCGTACCTCCTCCTTGTTCAGCGGCTGCTTCTTTTCCTCGATCGGCTTAGGCGCCACGGCCGTTCCCTGGATTTTGCTGAGGCTGCTGAGGATCTCGTCCCGCCGCCTCTTCCAATTGGTTTCTGCCGAGTCTGTGGATGTTGGATTCTTTCGATAGCTCTCTTCTACGAATAAGCACGCTCACTGAATACCCCCACCATTCACAACCGGAGCCGCTTGCCGTTTCTTCGATTGTTTGGCGTTCTTCAAGAGTTGTTCCAATAACGCCTTCTTGTCCATTCCGAGTGGCACCGATAAGCAATAAGACTCTTTAGGAATAGAATGAGTTGTGTATCGATTTGAAAGGAGAAGGGGCTGCTGTATTCACTACGTCGTGAGGATTCCAAGCTGCAATTACGATAGAACGCTTGCCAGTTCAAAACACCACTACGGTGCACACGACGGATTCTATCCAATGTTTGAATTCAATTCGCTCAAAGAGCAATCCCGAAACACGAGGGATTTCCGTTGACTGATTGTGCTCAAATAGGGACTTCTTTCGGATTCACTGAGAGTGAGCTTATTCCGTTTGCTGAGTGGTGATCCATCTGCGATGAACCTCAATCTTACGCCTTCGGAGCAGATAATCCAGAACTCTGCTGTTTCGTTTGCCCAAACGAAGTACAAGCAGGGTGATGTGGTTTTGACGACACTGGACGATCTCTTGAGGAGCATGAACGCGGAGTTGCGGAACCCAGTCGTCAATTATGAGAAAGTGTTCTTCGATCTGTGCGCATACCAGTGTCTTCTAGATTGCACTTCCTATGGAGGTGTCTCTACAAATTGCATGGCGCGGTTACCTGTTTTTGCTCGTCGCTTCTCTGATGCCTAGGAGTATCGTTCCGTTCCTCTTCCGGACAAGGCGGTGATACTGGACAACCTCAGAAGATCGAAGAGCACACAGACGTACACCCCTTATTCTTCTTGTTCTAGTGCTCAGTCCATGTCCGTCTACAGCCAAATTAACAACACTTCCTATGCGACGGCTCCTCCGCAAGTGGGAGATTATCCGTCTCTTCCGCAGTTTTCCTCCACTGCTTCCATTCAGCCAAGCCCGTCCTACTATACTCCGCCATCCCCAGCGCCGTCGCGGAGCACAATCTACAGCTCCGTCCCGTCATCCCCCTATGTGACATCGGGCTTGTACGCGTCGTCTACAGTGTATCCAGGTCCGCCTTCCATTCCTGTTTCTGTGAATACTTCCATCACTCCACCGCCCATGGCGACTCCATCCGCATATCTCCAGGGATCGGGCTACAGGACGACCTATCCGAGTCCTGCTCCAACGCTCCCTCCCATGACGATTACACTGAGCAGTCCCTTCATCAAGGCAGAACCGGTTCACCCGGATGTCCTTTACGGCAACTACATTTCTATGGACGAGATGAAGGCACACGTCATGAGGCAGTTCAATCTCACTCTGATTCCCGATTACCCCGATTTGAACTTTGGAAAGACGGACGAGGTCCACTCCAAGTCCGCCATGGAGGTGTACTCTTGTTTGTTCACAAACACGCACTCCACGTCCGCCATAGAGGTGTACTCTTGTTTGTTCACAAACACGCACTCCACGTCCGCCATGGAAGTGTATCCCTGTTTGTTCACAAACACGCCAAAAGACCTCATTCCTTTCTCCTCTTCTTTGCCACTGCCTCCACCAGCTTCTCCATTCCCTTCGTCTTCACGTACAGCGGACTGGTCACATCGATGCTGAAGTCGGGGTTGCTCACCAGCCGCTTGAAGCGCTCGTCCTCCGTGTTGACCTACACCTGACCCCGCGTCGCCGCCACCACCTCGAAGTTGTCCTCCACCTCCTCCTTTCTCTTCTTGCTCTTCTTCAGCGCCTTCTTCGTCTCCACCATGTTGAAATCCTCCTTCTTCTCCGTGCCCTGTCCATCACACCCCCTCGCCACGCCCACCTCGTCGATCATCAACAGCTCCAACTCCTCGCGCTTCTTCTTCTCCTCCTCCGTCTCCGCCTCCTTCTTCCCCTTCTTCCCCTTCTTCCCCTTCTTCGGAGCCTTGTCCAGGTCCGCGAACAGCCCCGTCTCCTCCTTCCCGTCGTCGATCACGCTACGCCTCACGCCCGCCGCGCACGCCCACGCCTTCTTGTTCTTCTCCTTCATCTTCTGCTTGTACTGCTCGTACACGCTCAGCGACGCCGCCTCCTTCTCCTTCTCCTTCTCCTTTTCCTTCTCCTTCAGCGCCTTGCTCAGCGAGTCCTTCAGTCCGGGAATGAACGTGATGTCCGCGTCGCCCTCCTCCGCGCCCGCCTCCTCGCTCTCCTCCTCCTTGCCCTCCGCCGTCTTCAGCAGCGCCGAGTACTTCGCGCGCACCGCCTCCTCCTACGCCTCACGCGCCCGCGCCGCGCCCACGTCCTCGCTCTCCTCGTCGCTGGAGGCGATGTACGCGCTGTAGTCGATCTCGCCCTTCTCGTTCTTGTTCTTGCTGCTGCCGCGCACCAGCTCCTGCTCGCGCCGCTGGTCCTCCTGGTCCCAGCTCAGCTGCAGCTTGCTGTGGCTGTTCACCGTGTTGTACGACGATACGCGCGGCGTGTAGTTCTCCGGCACGAACGTCGCCTTGTCCTTGATCGTCGACGCGTCGAACACCATGTCGTCGGGGATGAAGCGCAGGTCCAGGATGCTGCCCGTGCGCTGCGCCTCATTCTGCACGCCCACGCCTACCATGAACTCCGTGCCGTCCGTCTGCTCGTAGATCGAGTTCGCCGTGTACGCGTTGTCGCAGTCCACCACCGCGAAGTAGTACCGCAGGCGCTCCTTCTCGTACTTGCGCAGGCCTACCGTGCACCCGCGCCAACGTACCTACGGTCCTCCTCCAGCTTCTTGTTCTCCTCCTCGTTCTCGTCGTCCACGAAGTCCGCCTCCTCCACCACCACGTGGCCCTCGGGGCCGTACTTCTCCTCGTTCGCCAGCCGCGACTTGCCGAACTCCGACGGGTAGATGGTCACGGAGTACACGGAACCGCCCTGCGCGAACGATTTGAAGATCGACAGCAGATCGGTCGCCTACGCATCATCAAAAGGCAGGACCAGCCACCGTAATGATGTCCCAGTTCAGGTTGACGCAGGCCAGGCGATGGGTCGCGTCTCCATCCTCAATCTACCCGTTATGCAGCCGAAACGCAGGGACCACTTCCTCGGGCTGCTCCTCCTCTTCCGGCTGAGCAACCACCTCCTCTTCCTCCTCCGAGGAACTGCTCTCCATGTCGTTCCACTCGCCGCGAGCCTGAAGCTAGGTGTGAAGCGAAAACGCAACCGCAGACGCGAAGCGTCTCCAGATCCATGTCCTCCTCAGAAGACGAGGACTCTGCGATTTCCTTCTCCTCTACCGAATGAGAAGCGATAAGGATGAGATTACGCTGTGGTCTCTTCTTGTTCTTTTTGAATCGGTTATCGACCTTCGCCTCCTTCTTCGTCGGTTTGACCGAAGCAAAGCGCTACGAATGAGCATGCCGGAACGCACATTGTCCTACAGGGTCCTTCACATACTTGGAAAAACGCTCGTCCTTCTCCAGTGCTTCATGAACGGCTTCTTTGTGTTCCTTCGAGTTCTTCTTCGCTGGTTTGGGCATTGTTCCTAGGTTCGTTCTCCCGAAATTGTCCCTTAAAGAATGGGAGTTTCATCGCTACCTCTGCTCCTTTTTCCTCCTTGTGCATTGCAATGGAAGGAGGGGTGGAAGGGTAGTCCATGGGCAAAAGGAAATGACGTGGGGTGTTCCATCCATCGTTGTTCGTTATATGCAGGGCTGTGAATGAATTTGTGTGACAGTATGTCATTTGTGCGTTGTAAGAAGAGAATGATCTGTCATTGCGGTCTTTCCCAGTTGTTGGGTGTTTGCTTGGTTTTGCAGGCAACTTCCATTCTATTGAATGGGATGATGTACGTTGAACAGCAAGAATCCCCTCATTCTGCCTTTCTCTCCGAATCAATTGAATCCAGTTTTTTGTTTTCGATTCTTTCCCTGTACAGCCTTCTCATCCTATCTGCAAGGAGAATGAAGCGTATGAACAGAGCGGTGAACCGCTCCATTTCTGCGTCTTTCCAGAGTGTGAACAGCGAAGACTATCAACTAGTTAGATTTCTTCGTGGTGAAAAGAGCGAAGAAAGTTGACAGCGTCATGAATCATCTTAAGATAATATCAGAAGAGAATGGAAAAGGGAATTGTCGTACTGTTACTGCTCTTTCTTCGAGTTCTGTCTGCAGACCCCGTGTATGGTAATTGCTCTTGCTCTCCTTGAAAAGCAGGGTGCATCGACGACGAGGTCGTGTGCTCAACCATGATGGGCGAAATATCGACCACGCAGTGCACTCGCTACCTCCGCATCTGTGAGTATGGGGAGTGGGAAGAGCCGCAGGAAGTGGCCCCGGGAACCTACTGCTTCCGCGGAGTCCAGGTGCTCTCCTCCATCTGCAACCAGGGCGGCGGTGGCCAGTGCTCCTTCAGCGGCATTCGCTGCGTGGACGGGGACGAGAACGTCATCTCCAACCAGTGCACGAACTACTACCAGACATGCAACAACAACCTCACCAGCACCATCACCGGCACCAGCGGTCGGCCTCCCGGGTGTGCGTCACGCCTAGACGGCGAGAGCTGCTACCGCAACGCGATCGTGCCCTCCACCGAGTGTCCCTCCGACGCTTGCTCCTTCACCGGTCCGCAGTGTGTGACCGTGCAGGGCCAGGTCGTGCGGGACGCCCACACCAACTACTACATCACGTGCAACGACGGCGTGCCCTCCTACCCCCACCCCGTCGGCCCGGGCATCCAGTGCTACAACGGCGCGGGCGTGGCGGACTCGGGGCTGGCGCCGCCGGAGGGCGACGGGAGCTGCGCTTTCGCGGGCATCCGGTGCCTGGCGCCGTCGGGCGTGTTCGTGGACGGCGTGTGCGTGGAGCAGTACCGGCGGTGCGTGGACCACCAGCTGTCCTCGGTGCTGACGGTGAACCAGGGCACGGTGTGCAACAGCGGCGAGATCCGCGCCTGCACCAACTGCCAGTGCTTCCTGCCCATTCACCGCTGCAGCTTCGTGGGCATCCAGTGCGTGACGGAGTTCAACTACGCGACGACGGAGTTCGCGACGGACTACTACACGGAGTGCGTCGACGGCTACTCCACGGTGCCCGCCAAGCCGCCCAACAACTACAAGTGCAAGGACAAGGGCTTCGTACTGGCCACCTCCTGCGACTACATCCTTCCCAACACGCTGTGCTCCTTCTGCAACCGCATCTGCGTGAACGAGGACGGCTCTCGCAACGACTACTCCTGTACCGACCGCTACGCCACCTGCTCCGACTCGCTCGTCAACGTCACCTCCGTTCCCGCGGGCTACCAGTGTCTCAAGGGGGAGCTCGTTCTGTCTCAGTTCTGTCAGTTGACGCCGACAATTGCTCCCACTCCCACTCCGACTGTGGCTCCCACTCCCACTCCGACTGTGGCTCCCACTCCGACAACTGCTCCTACACCCACTCCGACTGCCACTCCTACTACTACTCCTACACCCACTCCGACTGCCACTCCAACTACTACACCCACAACTGCCCCAACTACTACTCCTACAACTACACCCACAACTGCCCCAACGCCAACGCCGACAACGTCCCCCACTCTCCCACCCTGTCCCACGACGGAGGCGCCCACGACACTGCCGCCCTGCCCGCCAACGGAGGCGCCTCTCCCCACGCCCTGCGCCGACTGCCCGCCGGGCGCTACGGGAGCCACGGGCGCCACAGGACCGACCGGGCCCACGGGACAGCCTGGGCCGCAGGGACCCACGGGACCTACGGGAGCGCCGGGCGATGAAGGTCCGATGGGTCCTGCGGGTCCGCGCGGACGGGATGGAGCGGACGGGCCGCAGGGTCCTTCGGGCGCGCCGGGACCGGAGGGCGAGATGGGTCCATCGGGCATGCCGGGCGTGACGGGACCGCGCGGACCGCAGGGCCCGCAGGGAGAGATGGGCGAGATGGGACCGCCGGGCTGGACAGGCGCGCCGGGCGTGACGGGACCTGAAGGACCGAAAGGACCGCAGGGCGAGGAAGGACCCTCCGGCGCACCAGGCCCGTCCGGCTCTCCAGGAGCCACGGGCGAGCAGGGGCCGCAGGGCGAAGAAGGGCCGTCGGGCAATCCCGGCCCCACGGGCGCGCCGGGAGCCACGGGTGCACAGGGCAGCGCGGGAGAGACGGGACCCACGGGCGCTCCTGGAGAACGCGGGGCAACGGGAGCCACCGGCGCAACGGGAGCCACGGGAGCCACGGGACCTACGGGCGCGACGCCGAGCCTGGCGCCCGAGGAGCGCGTGCTGCAGGCGGCGCAGTTCGTGATGAGCAGCAACATCAACGTGACGGTGATGGGAGACGCGGTGTCGGTGGCGTTCCCCGCGGGGATGGAGACGCAGCTGGCGCTGTGCAGCGTCAACTCGTAGCGCGAGGGCGGGAGCGTGAGACGTAGGATCGACATCCAGATCGCGACGGAGGAGAGCGTGACGAGTCCCGGGGACTACCCGTTTGTTTCCGTGAGCTGCGAGGGCGGGTGTCCCGCTGAGGTCTCGCTGAGCACCATTCGTGGGCGCGCGGAGCGGAGGTGAGTCGTAGCCCTGCCGAGCGAGCCCTACTGCCTGAACGCGGTGATGAACTGGATGTGCAGCTCGCCGGCGGAGGAGAGGGCGGTGGAGATGAGGTGGGTGTGCCTGGATAGTGTCGCGTGGCCTGTTGCTTAACAAACACGAGAGGCACACTTGACCATGGAATACTTCTTTTCCCACACTAAAGGCACGACGCTCTCCAGCTTCTCCTTCAGCACCTCCGGAGGCAGATAGAACACTTTGTTCGTCAGCTCGATCTTCTTGCGGATGTTGTAGTACTCGCGCTTGTCCAGAATCTTCGACTCCGTGATGCGCTTGTACACCAGGTCCGCGTACCGCGCCACCCACATGTAGTACGGCTCGCGGAACATCGGCGGGAACACCTCCACCAGCGCGCTGCCCGGCAGCATGAACACGCTCGTGGTGAGCCCCGCGCCGTGCACCGTGAACAAGATGTCCACCGCGAACATCGACACCACCTGCTCCGAGAAGGACATCTGCTGGTTCACCTGCACCGTCAGCTCCGTCTACGCCTCACGCGCCACGCCCGCGCCTACGTCCGTGATGTTCCGCAGCACCGCGTTCACCTCCTCCTGGTTCTTGATCCCGCGGTTGCTCGTCGCACGGTCGATGTACCGCAGGTGCAGCTTCGCCGGCGCCTGCAGGGGAAGCGGCACGTGATAACGCTTGTAGGCGAGCATGCGCACCTGGTAGGCCTCCTTCTTGTCCAGGAAGCACTTGATCATGTCCGTGATGATCGGCACGATAATCTACGCTCCACCACGCGCGCCAGAACTACCCCCTGTTTCGCGCACACCACGGAACCCGCCTTGCGGTACTCGTCGAGCTCGAACACGCGCGGTGTGAAGTCCTCGCCGTTCAGGTCGCTCTTGAAGGTGTCCAGCACCAGGTCGTTGTAGGCGCGGCCGAAGCGGTAGTGCCCTTTGAAGTCGCGCGTGTGGTGGTTGATCCAGTCAATGTCCGGGAAGGGCACCACCGTCCGCATCTACCCGTGAGGGGAAAAAACGGGGGGCACGGGGGGCAGGACGTTGTTGGCGAAGACGTAGCGAAGGTACTGAATGGAGGCTTCGGAGTGGTGGTACATGTTGTTCCAGCCGCGGTTGATGATGACGTACATGTCGTCAAAAAGTGGGGGCGTGGTGGGCATGGGTCCGAAGTGGGGAATGACCCGCAGGACGTGGCGGTAGTTGGTGCGGTCGTGGGGAATGGCCATGTTGTACACGGTGCGGTTGAGGTGGAGGAAGTGCGTGTAGTTCTGCGTGTACACGTGGAGCAGGTTCGTGTTGTTCTCCAGGCACAGGTTCTCGCCGTAGACCCAGTTCAGCGTCGCCATCAGCAGCTCCGTCGCGTTGCTGTTCCGCCTGTCTCTCAGCCTCGCAGCACACTCCTACCTCTTCTTCAGCATGTAGTTGCTCCATGTGACGCTGGACCTACGAGTGAGGGTTTTGATGAACGACCACTTCTTGTTCAGCTTCATGTAGGAGCGCTTCAGCACTGTGGCCGTGGTTTTGGGCATTTCCTTGTCGTAGGTGCTGCAGAACGTCGAACCGTACGTGTAGTTGATGTAGGGGTACGGCAGGTTCTCGTAGTAGTTGTAGCGAATGACGCTCGCATTCCGCAGGATCTCCTCCATCGACACGTGGGGGTAGACTACCTCCTTCGTGGGTTCGGAATCTGCTCCCGTTTGGGCGGGAAGCCCGCTCCTCTTGTTCCCTTCGGAACTCGCACTTGCAATCGATTTACTACCTAGCGATGAGCTGAAAGACGCAGCTGCAACCCGGTTGATCGTGCGAGAGAAGGTCGAAGAAGCCTGGGTAAAACTGGATTGCTCCTTCATATCAGTAAAGAAAACACACACGTACCAATAGACTTGCTCCTCTTTTCGACTCTTGAGGAGGCCTCATGGATCAGCAGCAAACAAGCGATGCTGATTAGCGAAAAAAGCAACTTTGGCAAAGTTCCCCCCTCTCCAGTGGGCATGGCTCGGCTCGAAACGGAAGAGTGACAGAGCTCCACGATTCGATGGGATTTGGGTTGGGTGTGTTCGGGTTTTTCGTCATTCGTTCACAGGCTTTAGAAAAGAAGTCTGCACTTTCGTTAACAATGCCCGAGGATATTGAATACGCTCCTGATTGCGAAAACGTCGAGGATTCCAAGCTGAAGCTCCCCGAGAAGGCGATTGCCGCTGTGGAGACGAAGACCGGTGAGGAGGAGGAAGATGTGGTTTTCCACGAGTAGGAGGGTTCGTTGAGCGGGTGACGGGTCCTAGGCGTTCCAGATTGTTCCTTTTCTTCGAGGAAGATAAATACGGTGACGAGGTACGCAAGAACATTTGGAAGGAGAGAGGCACTGGCGAGGTGCGCATCCTGAAGCACAAGACGGAGAAGACGGAGAGAATCGTTATGCGCCAGGAGAAGACCCTGAAGCTGATTCTGAACCACGTCATCAACCCCATGACCATCCTGGTAGTTGCAGGGCGCGGGCGTCATGTGTAGAAGGACAATCCGGGAAGCGACCGCTCTTGGTGCTTCTTCTGCGAGGACTTTGCCGATGGCGAGGTCAAGAAGGGTTTCTACGCCATCCGTTTCAGAGATCACGAGTGCGCCATGAACTTCAAGAAGGCTTTTGACGAGGCCCGCAAGAACAACGCCGAGTGGGTTCGCGCTGGCGCTGTGATCTGTAGGCACTTCCACATTAAGGTCGATATGGAGACGGGCGAGCTGCTCTCCAAGCCCGAGGAGCCTGCTGCTGAGGCTGCTGCCGAGCCTGAGGCGAAGAAGGAGTAATGGTGATCTCTTTATGCTGTGTTTGTTGTTCATTCGTTGTGTGTTTGCTTGTTGAGTTGTTGCCTTCTGCTATCTGTTTTGTTTTGTTGTTGCTTCGCATTGTTGCTTTCTTTTGCTATCCAACCTATCGATCTCTCTCTATAGCAAATGGAATGAAATATGAAGCATTCAACTGAGAAACACAGGAAATGGCAAAGAGGACCCAAAGTCCCAATTCCATAAACAAGCGTCCCTATTATTTGAGGTCATGATTGGATTGAACAGTATTCGTTTTCTATAGCTTCTAGAAGTGTATGGTTTGTGCCTGTGTAATGAGCAATGGTCAAATTCGCCCAATTCGGGATTCGTTCTAAGGGTTCGTAGACTATGCCTCGTGATAAGGATTTTGACGATTTTGATGAAGATGAGGAGGAAGAGGTGGAAGAGGTGGAAGAGGCTGAGGACGGAGAGGAGGAAGAGGAGGAAGAGCAGGAGGAGCCCGAGGACGATCTGGAGGAAGTGGATATTGATGAGATGGGAGTGCGCAATGAGTCCGAGGAAGAGGAGGAGGAGAGAGAAGACGTCTGGAAGAATGGTCCTCATCCCGTCGATCAGGAGGTGGATCCCGAGAAGAACTACATCCATTCTTACTCGAAGGAGGGAGTGGGCCGTTTCATGAAGAACACCAAGCTGAAGATCACTTGGGAGCTGGTGATCGAGGGCGAGGAGCACACGATCGCCGTGTACCACAGCCAGCTGTCCGGCAAGAAGGTGGTGCTGCTGGACGGTGACACGGAGTACGAGGAAGCCGAGTTCTTCGACGCGGGTCTGGACTACACCTTCCCGTTCCGCATTGAGGGCCGTGAGGTGTCCGTGCTGATTTCGGACGCTCTGGGAGACGGCAAGGTCGGCTGGAACTACGATATTCTGATCGACGGAGTCTCTCTGAACGAGCTGCAGGAGCAGAGATCGATGGGCGCTGGCGGTGGTTACGAGGAGGATGAGGAGCTGTTCGACTAATTGCGTATTTCATTGCTCTTGTTTGTTGGACTTTTTCTTGTAATGAATCACATCGTAAACCGCTTTCTATTCAATGGACTGAAGGAGGAGAGTGGGGGCGTCGTCTGGGGCTCACGCGTAGAATGCATGGTGTTTTTGAACATGGACATGAACCGCGAGCTGTTCAAGTTCATTTGGATGAATTCAGTCATAACACATAGGTATCTGTGGAGGACAACCGCATTTCACGTAACGGCGGATGGTGCGGCGAACCACCTATTTGACATGTTCCCGGAAGCGAGAGAGCAGTATATTCCCGACTATATCATCGTAGGCGCGGTTTGCGGATGTCAGAATTAGGGCGATTTCGACTCTCTCCACAGCAATGTACTGGACTACTACCAGGCGCACGGTTCTCACGTGCTGAAGGACCCGAATCAGGACAACACCGATTTGGATAAGTGCTTGCTTCATCTTCACGAGCTCTCCGCGGACCGTTCTGTCATGAACGTGCCCAGCGATCGGCTACACGTGCTGGTGTATGGCGACTTGGGTGGTCGTTTCGACCACGCTTTTGGTATTATCAACTCGCTGATGCTCGCCTATCCGTTTTTCAAGGATTTGGTGCTGGTGGGGCCGAAGAGTACGATGCGCATCCTACCGCCTGGAGTGAACCAGATTGAGCGGTGCAGCGAATTCCAGAGCGGAGATGGAGACATTTGCGGAATCATCCCTCTGGGCGGCGTAGCGTGTGAGCATGTCACGACTACGGGATTGAAGTGGAATCTAAACGATTCACGAATGCAGTTCGGCGAGCTGGTGAGCTCCTCGAATTGTATGCTCTTTGATAGTGCAACGGTCAGCGCTCCTTGCCATTTGGTCTGGACGCTTTCGACGAAATGGGAGGTGTAGTGTATGTGTTTGTTTATGATTTAATTGGGGTGGTTAGGAGATTGAGTTGGTTTTGGAGACTGGGTTGTTTTGGAGACTCCCTTGAAGTGTGTTTGGAGACGTTAGGTAGTTTGGAGACACAACTGAAGAATGGGATGCCCCCACTTTTCACTTCAACACTTCAAACGGCAAAAGAGAATGGATTACTCACAGGAGCTGATAAAACGACTCGATTCCAGCCTATGCAGTGTAAGACGCGGAGGATGCGCATGATAAATAGGGAATTGAACTCGCGAAGAGAGGCGATTACCGTCAAGCGTGTAAAGTGATGTATGCGGCCGCAGACGAGGGAATTAGCTATTTGGAAAAGAATCGATGTAGGGTTCGGTGTGCTTGTGGAATGCAGTTAACGTGAACTCCGTTCTGGCGGCGACGATCAAGAGGTACTGCAGAGAGTTGGCCCTTCGCTACCAGCAACTGTCGCAGAAGGCATCGCCCTCAGTTGACGGAAAACCGGGTCGTCCCGTGCAACCACCAACCCAGAAATCTTTGCCGCAACAGCGTAACGCATCAAAGCGAGCCGTCAGCCCATCGAACCATCCGAATCGTTGTCCTCCTCCGCTACCTCCACGACAGGAAGGGCATACTGTGGCCATGCGATTCGTATGATTGATGTGTAGGCTGGCGTCCATCAAGGCGATTCTCCTGCGCAACCGGCTCTATCGTACCTTCATTCTCCGTACATCATTGGTAGGGAACCCAAGTTCCAGTTTTCGCACGCATCCGTGAATTACGAGTGCGATGCCTTTCTATACGATGATGCGTAGTCCCAACGATGCTTACGAGAAGATGGTGGTGGAGAATGTGCTGGACATATCCTTTGCACGCATTTCGTGGATTCCTTCACCGCACTCCTCTCCGAGCGTGAAATGGGAGGATATTGCCGGCGTGGACTATGCCAAGGAAGTGTTGTACGAGGTGGGTTCCTCCGTACTCCCTCACCCGCAGACCGTGATTCTCCCCTCCAAGCGTCCCGACCTCTTCACGGGACTTCGCGCACCTCCCAAGGGCATTCTGCTGTTCGGTCCGCCGGGCACGGGCAAGACGATGCTGGCGAAGGTATTGCATTAGAACCCAGCTGAAGCGTAGGCAGTGGCGACGGAGTCGTCGGCGGTGTTCTTCAGCATCTCGTCGTCGTCGCTGACCAGCAAGTGGGTGGGCGAGAGCGAGAAGATTGTGCGCGCGCTGTTCAAGTAGCTATAGAAACGCGGCACCAGGCGTAGAGTGGCGTACAAGAACCAGCCGTCCATCGTGTTCATCGACGAGATCGACTCGGTGCTGACGGCGCGCAGGTGGGCGTGGCGGTGCACTCTGAGGCGTAGCGACAACGAGAACGAGGCGAGTCGGCGGCTGAAGACGGAGTTCATGATCCAGCTGGACGGCGCGGCGACGAGCGGGTGGGGAAGCGACGGGCGCGTGAGGCGTAGCGAGGAGCGCGTGCTGATCATGGGCGCGACCAACCGTCCCTTCGAGCTGGACGATGCGGTGATTCGACGCATGGCGCGGCGCATCTACGTGGGTGCGAGGAGGGGAGGTGAGGCGCAGATCCCGCTGCCGGACGAGGTGACGCGCTACGAGCTGTTCAAGATAATGCTGAAGGACCAGAGTGTGAGTCTGAGCAAGGAGGACGTGAAGGAGGTGCTGCGCAGGAGCGAGCTGTACTCGGGGTCCGACATCAAGGTGCTGTGCAAGGAGGCAGCCATGGGGCCGGTGGGCGAGAAAGAGCGGGATGATGCGCAGATTCGCGAGGTCACGGATTTGCTGGACATTTCGGCCAGCAAGATTCGTCCGATCCAACTGAAGGACTTTGTGGCGGCATTCCGCACGGTGCGAAGCGGTTGGGTGGAATGAACCGTAGTGCTCTCCCTCCGTGAGTCCGAGTACTCTGACGAAGCTGGAGCAGTGGAACGAGTGCGAATGGAGAAGGCGAGTGAGGCGTAGACAGTTCGGGTCCAAGGGGGAGGGGGAGGAGAAGAAGCAACATCCGGCGGTCAAGAGTATAAAGCATAGTGCTGCAAAGAGAAGGTGAATGTATCATATGGCAATCGTGTTTGTTCGTCAGTAATTCTCCCCACTTCTGCCGACAGAGCCCATTCATGGGTGCATACTGCAATCGTGTTTGTTCGTCAGTAATTCTCCCCACTTCTGCCGACAGAGTCTATTCATGGGTGCATACAGCAATCGTGCTTGTCAATAATTCTCCCCACTTCTGCCGACAGAGCCCATTCATGGGTGGATGCACTTCTCATTACGGGGACGTTCAGAGCCATGAGACAAAAACGAGCACCGACTACAGCAGCCTTGAAATTGGAAAGACCGCACTCAGGCGGAAGGTAGCCGAAAAGTCGCCCTCGTCACCATGTGAAGGGTGCAAAAAGGAGGGCCAATCGAAGTCTGCTCCAGCGTGTTATCGTAATTGCATTCTATGTGGCGTCTCCAACGCAGTGTACCGAAGAGAGTAATGGGCATGGCGAGGACGATCATTGGGTAGTAATATTCGTGACAACTACATCCTCACCACGGAGGAGCTCGGAAGCGGGGCTTCCGGAAGTGTACGCGTTATTATCAACCGGTGGGGAGTGAATGGGTGGAGTTCAAAGGCAGTTTCACACACGACCGATTTGCGTTGAAGCGGATCAATCTAATCGGATTGTCGAAGGAGATGCACGAGCACGTGATCACGGAGTCCATGATCCTGGCTCGCCTGCATCACCAGAACATCGTGAAGCTGTACGAGATCTACGAGTCTTCGACGTCCCTTTACCTCGTTATGGAGCTGCTTCGTGGCGGCGAGCTGTTCGACCGCCTCATGATGCAGCCCAGTAGTGCCGCGCGGCCTCTTCCACCCTAGACCACAAATTCAGCGAGGACTACGCCTGCAAGCTGGTGAAGGACATTCTCCACGCGATCGTCTATCTTCACGACTACAAGAACATCGCCCATCGGGATCTGAAGTGCGTGCTCCACAATGGCGTAATCGGTAGACTGGGCAATATCATGTTCACGGACACCACTCCCGACGCGGATCTGAAGCTGATCGACTTCGGTCTCTCCAAGGTGGCGTTTCGCCGCCCCCTTCACCCCCAGCTTTTGAACCGGACGGAGTACACGCACAGCCTGGTGGGCACGCCGTCGTACATCGCCCCCGAGATCTACGCGAAGGACTACGTAGGCACGGGCTACACCAAGTCGTGTGACATGTGGTCGCTTGGCATCATTGCCTACTTCATGCTCACCGGCCGCAACCCCATGCCCGCACAGGCCAACCGCGAATGGGACCAGGACCTCAAGAGCGTGGTCGTGCCCTACCCGCCGCGCTACTGGGCCGGCGTCTCGCCCGAGGCGCGCTCCTTCGTGCAGGGTTTGTTGCAAGCCGACCCACTCAAGCGCATGACGGGTACGCCCCACGCCCTCTGTCGATCGTAGCGGCGCAGGCGCAGACGCACCCGTGGTTCCGACGGCTGGGCCAGTGCTGCGCGCCGTGCGTGGAGCCGTCGCTGGTGGAGAACCTGCAGACCTTCCAGGGCTTCAACCGGCTGAAGAAGGCGGCGATGACCGCCGTAGCGTACCACCTGAACCACGTACTCGAATTTGGGGGGCGTGAGGGGCAGCGGGAACTGGGCGAGCTGCGTGAGGCGTTCGAGTTCTTCGACAAGAACCAGACGGGGACGATCACGATGGAGGAGTTTCAGCAGGTGATCGAGTCGCTGTGGCAATTCTCCGGGAAGGACCAGGAGGTGCGCGCGACGCTGCAGGATCTGAACAGCAACGAGGCGAAGCTGAGAGAGCTGTTCAACGGGATTGACTTCAACAACACGGGGTATATCGACTACTCGGAGTTTTTGGCGGCGTGTCTGGCCCGGAAGGAGGGGCTGAAGCGGGAGTATGCGGAACTCATCTTTGACTTGTGCGGAGAAGGCGAGAGGGTGAGATGTAGAATTGATCGAGAAGGCAAGGGCGTCATCGAAGTGACGGATTTGCACCTGTTTTTCGGGGAGAGCATTCCTGTGGGAGGTGGCAGTGGGGGTGAGGGCTAGATCGAGGAGATCGAAATGACGATTGAGCAGACCTTCAAGGAGAAGAAGCAGTGGCTGACGGAGAGCGATTTGGAGAAGATCATGAACACGAGAGTGCTGGTTGGCTTGTGGGTGAGATCGTAGATGATTACGAACGAAACGACGACTTGTATGGCGGAGCGCCGCAACTCCACTTGCGAGGTGCAGATTCCGACGTACGCAAAGCTGAGCCAGATCTTCACGGCGTTTAAGGCGGGAAGTGAAGGCACTGTGGGCTTGGAGAAGAGCCGGTCCCACTCTTGTAACAATACGCCTCCCGAGGAGCGTAGTTTCCCTCCTCTGGAGAATGTGCAGTTTTCAAGCACGAAATTGCTTGTGGAAGGGGATGAGGGGTCTATGTGTTTGTGTGTTTGTTCTTTGATAGTTGGTGTTGCTGATTTGAGTGCTATCATATTGTTTGAGCGTTTGCGTGATTACCTGAGTGAGTGTTTGCGTGATTACCTGAGTGAGTGTTTGCGTGATTACCTGAGTGAGTGTTTGCGTGATTACCTGATTGTTTGCGTGATTACCTGAGTGATTGTTTGCGTGATTACCTGAGTGAGTGTTTGCGTGATTACCTGAGTGATTGGATGAATACTAGCCTATGTGATTGCCTAAGCGATGATTCACATCCGTGACTACTCAAGGGATGGAAGAATTGAAAAAAAACACCACACTCACGATTCAACCACCTCAAGCACCTGCAAAGAAGGCTCATACTCCAACACACCATCCCTTATCCGCACGACCGTACTATCACTCGTTCGCCGCCTCTTCTCAATCTGCCACTCATCTCGCTCACTGACGGGAATCCGCCCAATTTCGGGCGTGAACTCCACCGTCTTCCCATTATCCGGCATCAGAAACAGGGGATACTTGGTGTGCGATTTGCAGTAGAATCGGACGAAGCCGGTGCAGTTGTTTTTGTCACCGTGAACGAGCACGACGCACTGCGGACTGCTCCTTCGGATGAGCTCCGCCTCGGTGGTGCGATCCGGATGCGATGAGAATGGAATCACTCGGCGCTTGCACAGAATCGGCGTATCCTTCCCGTCGTTCAGCTTGGCGTTCTCCTTCATGATCTGCCCCGCGAACGTGTCCGACGGGTTGTTGCCCAGAAAAATGACGCAATTCTTGGGGTTTTTGGCGATCGACGGGAAAACGGCCTTGGACACGCCTGTTGTCATGCTAGGATGCGCTGCAAGCAGCACGAACGGACCGGGGTTGTTTAGGAAGTCCATCCGGAAGAGCTTGATCTGCTCGGAATGCACGGCCAGGGGACGAGTTGTCCACGCAGAAAACAGCGAGTACAGGGGAAGGATGCTGTACGTGTCTTGGGAGCTGTAGTAGACAGGAATCTGCGCGATGAAGAGGAATCGAGAGAATCACCGTGAGGTGGTTGTCCGCCCAGACCTGCTGGAGGAGTGCGAGCAGCTCCTGCGTGTAGCCAATGCCGTAGCAGGGAACGAGCACTCTGCCGCCATCTTGGATGGTCGACAGAATTGTCTGCACGAACACGTTGCGCCGCTGCTCCAGACTCTGGAACTGCGTGTTGCCGTAGGTACACTCCATAATCAGCATGTCCAGATTCCCGGGAGTCAGGAAGCGCGAGGGCAGCTGGTAGGGAGGGATGAAGCTCCCCTCCTCGTCGCTGAAATCGCCCGTGTAGAGGATCGTTTGTCCGTCCATCTCCACTTCCCACATCACGGCTCCTAGAACGTGTCCTGCCGCATGAGCAGTTACCTTGATGTGGGAGTCTGTAAATAACACTTCCCAATTGGGTTCCTACTGATTTGAATGGTCTCGCGCAGTGAAACGTCCTGGATACGCTTTGTTAGATTGGCACACATCTCAGCAGTGATAGTATTCGGCGTTTGAAGTTGATTTGCCAGCAGAACCCTACGCATCACGATCACAGGCAACGCCCACCGATTGTTGTTTAGAATGAGCGGCAGAATGGCGCGCGTCGGCGTGGACATGAGGATGCGTCCCTTGTACTTCATTTGCTCCGTGAGGTAAAACAACCCGCCCACATGATCCATGTGGAAGTGGGAGATCAGTACCGCCGCAATATCGTTCACTTTCACGCCTGTGGGGAGTTTTGAGAAATCGGGCAGAGCCTTCTTCGTATCCTTCCCCACGAACGAGCCACAGTCCAAAAGCACGTGCTGGTCACCGACAGACACGAGGAAGCAGCTCTTGCCGATACTCTGTCCTCCTCCCAGAACAGTCAAGTGGATGGCTCTCTTGTTCATTGTAAGTAGAGGAAAAGCGGAATTGGGATGAGTGAGGTGATTACTGTAAAGATATCTGGGAGGGAGTTTGTGATTAGGGAAACAGTTACTGGAATGGAGGTAGCGACTAATGAAACAAGCAATTAGTGAAATAGAGGTAGCGATTAATGAAACAAGCAATTAGTGAAATGGAGGTAGTGACTAATGAAACAAGCAATTAGTGAAATGGAGGTAGCGATTAGTGAAATGGAAACAAACAAGGATCACTTCACAGATGGACTTGGACTAGGAAGCGGCTGGAAGTACCAGACGGTTGGTTTCTTCCGATTCAACCGCTTGCCACAATCGCCAAATCCACTTACGGGCGTCAGCAACAGATAGTCGCACTGCCCGATCAGGTGCAGCTCCATGGCCGCGCGCAACAGCCCCGACTGCGTGGAGGACTTGCCCACATGCTTCAGATCCAGCCCAGAGACAGTGAACACGATCTTGCCGTACCGATCCAGAATGAGCTGTTTGTACGTGTCGGAGTCGGAGGACAGGAAGATCAGCGGCGCCGTCAGGTTGCGCAACACCGCGTCGATGTGGTCGAACTCGCGCGTGATCACGTCCGGCGTGAGGTGGAAGCTGCCGTCCTTCCACTTGGTCGAGTCGCCGCTGCGGATGTGGATGCCCAGCACCGGGTGCCGCGCGAACAGCTTCAGGTACGGCTGCAGGTACCCGCGCAGGTACTCCGTCGGCTGGAACAGGCTCTGCATGCAGGTGCGGTACCACACGCCCTGCGGCCTCTGATTCACCGACATCCCGAACAGCCGCGCCACGCGGTTGTGGTTGGCGCGGTTGGCGAGCAGCGGCCGCAGGAAGGAGTGCAGGGAGATGACGGCGGTGGAGCCGGGGTAGAGCGTGTTGAAGTCGCCGGGGGCGTTGACGCCGGGCGTGGCGTTGTTGATGGTGAACTCGATCCAGGTGTCCACGCGAGGGTGGTTCTTCTTGTTGTAGTTCTGGACAATGTGCTCGTTGTCTAGGGGTGAGGGAAGGGGCGCAGGTGCACCGCTGTCGTTGGCTAAGGTAACTGGGTAGGTTACATTCGCGATGGGGAAGGCGAAGAGGTATGATTGCAGGCTGGAGGCGTACATCTTAAATGGACGTTGATGGATGATGGAAAGAAGGAGTACGTCGCAGACACCGCGCATCTGACCCGCAATGCCTGTCGTTCCTCGTTTCACGTAAATGATGGGATTTGAATCGTTGGTGTGTTGCGCTTGGAAGGGAATGAATTGCTTGTTCATATAGTTGATAAACTGTTCCGATCCGGAGTTCCAATGAGAACGGACGGTCATGGCGTTACGAGGCACAGTCGAGTGCGGCAAATAAACTTCCTTCATATTCACGGGTTTGAATGGAGGAGTCAGGTTAAACAACCGCTCCTTGGGACTATACACAAAAGGAGGCAGAGAGTCCCTCTTCGGAGCTTTCTTTGAGGGTGCTTCGTCCTCTCCCTCACTTAGCCCCTCAAAGAACTGCACAATCACCATTTGGGTTGCATCGTTCTTCCTGATGACAACAATCTTGTTATACTATTCCATTAGCGATTTGCGACCAATTGGTACATAGAGGGGGTAGGAGTACACATCCTGCTGAAAAGAGAAGAAAAAGCGGATGGTAACCACCACGAATAAAACAGCCATAAAGCTGTAACGCGATGCCATTAGATAGGAACAGCGGTAAAGGTGATAGTGGAGACCAACGGTCTGTTCAACAATTCCAGTTTTTCGCTGTTTCTGGCTGTTCTTTCCTCATTGTTGGAAGGGAATTTGAATGGGCATGTTGAAGTGATGTAGTGTGGGGAAGAGAGAGGGTTGTTGTGCTGTGGTTTCCAATGTCGTGCGAATGGAGTTCGTATGGTGTGTTATTGGGTTCCTTTTGTGTGTATTGGGGTGGTGTTGTGATGGTGATTCGTATAACGGTGAAGTGTGTGGTCTGTGGTGATTGTGCTGTGTGTTGCATGTTTGAGATTTGTGTGGAGTTATTTGGATATTGGATCGTGTTCTGTGGAATGTGGAATGCTTTACGAGGGGATTGGGTTTGGGATCGGTGTATTCTGCGGTTAAGGTATTTCTGCTGAATGGGGTGTGCCGTATCGGTTGCTCTGTGCGGTCATCACTTTCCTTTCGCGCTTTACACAGAATTGCTTTACTCATGCCTTTATCGACTTGGTTTCCTTTCTATGTTCATGAACGTTTGATTCTATGACCCTTTGTTTCAATTGTCCTTCGTGCTCAGTCAAATCCGATTTGGGATCCTATCTGCATCAACCCTCCGATAGCGTTCTCCACAATTCATTTCCTAGACGTATACAGCTGTTGCTCGGAGTCTCGATCCTTGTCAGTGAAGGGTCTCATGATACTGCCACAATTGGCATAACCCTATCTCCCAGGATGAAGCCACCAGGTCTTAGCGGACTGTTTTCGCCATCCAGCCACGCTTGTAGAGGGGATCCCATGAACATGTCATTTCGCGTTTGCATGCTTGAACTGTTTCTTCTAATCACCCATAACCTACGCAACTGTATTCTCATTTTTTAAGAGTAGCGAAGACGCATCACTAATCCACTTCCAAATCATCATTCGCAAAACCCATGCCATCTACAGACGATTAAACAATCCTTGAAACGCTTTGGAGGGAGTAATCACATAACGGAGATGATGACACATAGAGAGGCTGTGACGACGCTTACTGCCTTGGAAAAGAATAGCAATAGGAGGGTCGTGATCAAGGTGATAACCAAGAACGAGAACACGAGTTGTACTCTGAAGCCGTTGAAGAAGCTCAAGGAATGCAATTGTAAGTATATCGTGGAGTATATACATTACTTTCAAACCGAGATGGAGTATTGGGTCGAGATTCATGTCGTGATTCTGATAGGTGATTGTAAGGGAGTATTGCGATTTGAGATCATTGAAAGTGATCCTTACGAGGAGGAATCGAATGAAAGAAGATGCATTGTGCGAGATTGCAAGCTGCTGCTTGCTTGGTCTTGATTTCCTTCATTCCAGACGTATTGTCTCCACTGTAAGTGAAATGGCGTGGAATGATGGTTTAGAGCGTCAAACCATGGAATCTGTTCATGGATGAGCATGGCGTTGTAAAGCTCAGCGATTATGGATTCGTAGTCAAGTCAAGACGATCCGATGAAAAGAGGTCCTCTGAATTGTATAGAGCACCTGAAGGGTGTGGAGGAAAGAGTGATGTGTGGTCCCTTGGGTTTTCACTCATTGAGCTGGCGGAGGCGGACACTCCCTATGAAAGAAATGAATTGGTCTTTCTGGTAGAAAAAGCCTTCAACAATGCAGTGCCTTCTCTCTCCCAGAGGAACTGGCCTCCGGAGTTTCGGGATTTCGTCAACAAGTGCATGGTGAGGGATGTGAACAAACGAGCATCCGTGAGTGAATTGATACAAGTACGGATTGTGCGAGGGAATGACGGTTAGCACCCCTTTGTGAAGGAATCGATTCGAGACATTCAGCAGAATGGCTGTGTGAAATCACTCAATTAGCAAAACAGAGGAGAATGCAACAATCCTGTGTTGATCTTTTGAAGAAACAACATGAGAATACCGCTCTATTGTTGTGTAGCCGTGATGACGAGTGCTTTTCTCATGAAGGGATTGTAGCAGTTACGGGGTCCGTACTGGCAGAATTGAGTGAAGAGAGGGTGGTTGAAGTGACATGATGGGTAGACTTGCCTAAACTCAACTCCCTTGTCACAGAGGAGACCCGTAATCCATTCCATTGCCCTCAACGCATCCATCTTGAGAGTGTTTCATGGGATTCGTCAATAACGACTAGACATTCCTTCTCCAATAGAGGACAGGATCCGAAGTGGAGCCTATTACAAGTGATTTGAGAATGATGATTGAGTATTTGAATGGCTCTTTCTTGGAACAAACACAATGTGTTTCTTGCTGTATGTGTGGAGTCCTTTGCTCTGTAGTGATCCTTTCCTTTTGCATCTCTGGCAACGGTTTGGGGAGAGCAGGATGGAAAAACTGAAGAATTCGTGAAGTATCAATCTGTGTCATTCTGCTAGTGTAAGGAATAATCGGGAGTATTCATGGAGTATTGACTTGTACATATTTGGGCCTGTTATATCACTCTTTTCCTATGTTACTGTCAAACTCTTCTCTTTGTCTCTTTCTTCTTACCTTGCTCCTCTCATCCATTTTATGCATAATCAACGCGCTTTTACTAGTAAATGATAGTGATAAGCGGATTATGATAACCTCCTGCAAGAGTGGCACCATTGTGGAAAACCCTGTGAAATGTGTGAGTGTTCCGAGTAGTAATGAAACAGTACTGATGTCCATGAAACCAGTCGTGAATCATGTATCTTTGTGATATGTAGTGCAGCAACATGAGCTTCTATGACCGTTTATATGGTGAACACTCGGAGTACATCACCCACGTTGAAAGGGAGAATACAGTACCTCACATCGGCAACGAAAAGCGACTCTTCTCACTTCTCACTACATATAATACAGAACCTCCAGGTGAGGAGGTGTGTGCAAATGCCAAGCGTTTGTTCTTTCTCTTCGTATTATGAGTAGAAGCCGTACAGTACGTACTGAGGAATGAAGAGAGGCTCTTTGTCAACTGTACTGATGATAGACCCTTCTCTCATTGCCAACAGTACTACTTGTTCCGCTATGATACTAGAATGGACCGCTGTGAGCCATTCTATAGACAGAACTGTAGTTTGCTAAGAATGGAGTGAAGTGTAGATAAGCATGATGTTGGATACGATGGAGTCACAGTTGCGACGCAAATATCGTTTATCACTTGTCTCATGATAAGCACTAGACTGGATAGAATGAATCGTATCCCGTACTTACTGCAGAGATGGAAACAGAGCATCAGTATTGCCGTGTTTCTGGATGAAAAGGAATTACCACAATTAGAAAGACTGCTAATGGAGTACTCTTTTCCAAAGAGGATCATCTTCTCCTTCTATATCCGCAAAACAATCACTAGTGTCAATACTCCCTACTATCGAAAGGGTAATGTGATTCAATACTTCAATGATGGATTGTATCCAATGAATATTCTGCGCGATATGGCTATTGAATCCGTGACGACAACCCATTACCTGCTGCTGGACATTGACACCTTCATCTCCTCCACTTTAGAGGAGAACATTGAACGGAGCAGGGGGTTTCTGAATAACCACTTCAACATCCTTGTTTTCCAAGTCTTCCAGTATTCAAAGACTGTTAATCAAACTATTTGCCGCACTACAGGTGAGTGCAATTACCTGTATTGATTCTGTCTTATGTTAATCCTAGATGGGATGCTATTCCACAGAATAAAGCAGATTTCACTATGGATATGAAAAGGGACATGTTCGATCCGATTCAATCCATCTATCATGTGCATCCTGCCATTAGGTTCTTATATGTAGAAGCTCATGAACATTTACCAGTGGATGTCAATTGACAAGTATTGCCTGGTGGAGTTTACATCAACAACAGAGATTGAACCGTGAGTGTGATTGCTGTTTATAATCAAAAGGTATGGCGTGTTCCGAAGATCGGCACTGGATCCCATCTTCAACCCCTATTTCGTGGATTATGGATATGATAAGATTGAATTCTACAAAAGAATCGATCTCTACAAGAGTCTCTCCGTGTAAACTGAACTCATTTGTAGAGTATCACTACTATGTTCTATCCACCGACTTTGCAGTCGATATACCTCATCAGCGGTCGAATAAGTCAATTGCATTTGGAGTGGAAAAGAGAGCCAACATTATGCGTTATCAAATTGTGCAATTCCGGAAATCGTATCAATCTGTGTCATTCTGTAATTGTTTGTATCCATAACAAGTGTATGATACTAGGCGTTTCTTGATCGTTCAGTTTTCTTACATAGTTTTTAGTTACTCTAATAGCAGGTGCTATCATGAAGGATAAGCACACATTCCTTGCATTTTGGTGTTGCTTCTCCTTCCTTCTTTTCTTCATTTGTCGACTTGTGTTAAGCAGGCAGTATGAGAAGGAGACATATGTCATGTACTAGAAGCGCTATTACTAATGGCTGTGATGATACTGGCGTTACTCAAGTGTTGTTTAGTTACATGTATGGTATGTCATATGATCGTGATGGCTAATCAGTAGACATCCACATTGTGAGTGAGAAGAATCATGTGTTCAAACCCATCCGTATCATCCCCTCCCTATTCTCATGGAATAGACTCTCATGAAATCCGACCCGCCTCAATGGAGCCGTATCTCAACAGTTCTCTTCCTCTATCCACCAGAGAACAATACAACAAAGACACATATCATCTCTTCCAACCTCTTTCACTTCCAAAGAGAGTGTTGCGATCAATCTCAAGACTCCTTGGTTTTGAGGATCGAGAGTACTTCAATGGAACGCAAATCGATTGTGTTTCCTCCTCCCCGTTTTCACATGTAGATGCTGATCCTGATGTGTTTCCGATCTACACTACGGATCAGTTTCCCATCACCAACGCCACCTACATGTCTCAATTCCCCCCTCTTCCTCCCATCTTCTTAGTCATTCCTCATGCAAATCAGTCCTGTGCTGTCGATATTGCGAATGTGCTTCCTCCATTCCTGCAATCCATACGCAATGCCTCTGTTCCTATGCCAGTGTCTGATAAGGAGTGGAGAGACAGAAACGCCATTGTGGACAGGGACATCATCGAAAGGGAGCAGTGGGCACAAAAGACCGAGGCTTACAAGAGAATGCGTGGTGCGTCGTTGGCTGAAGTCAATGGCGTTCTTCCCTCCGATCATTTGGGAGCCAAGTATTCTCGATTCATCTACAAGGATGTCCGCAACCTCGAAACCATGATAGTGGAGAAACTGTATGAGGAAATGAAGGGAATGCAGTGTATGAGGAGTGTGGTGAAGCGTTTTGAGGAAATGAAGAAGGAACTGTCAATCACGGAAGCAGAGGAGAAGAGGGTGATTCGCGAGGAATTGGAAAAGAACCAGGAGTCACCTGACGGGGTTGTTCCAGAGAGTGCAGTGCTTCATGAGTTTAACAGTCACAAGGAAGCACTCACAAGCCTCAGGAGGTTCTTCTTCTACACCACTTCCTACAAGTCGGAAGGAGCCCATGGCTGTGATGGTTGCTATGATATGCAGAAGGCTCATCCACTCATGAAAACGGTTTCCTTCCCAGACGGGGTGGTGATGCGCTGTTTCATCGGGAATAGGGAAATCCCCAACTTCCATGGTGTTCATTGTCTGCGAAGAATCGAGGGGTGACATGTAGTGGTGTTTCCCAAGCCGGATGATCCATTTGATGTGACAGGTGTTGTGGCAGGCAACTATAACCGCTTGTTTGCACTCCAGCAGTTATTGAATCGCTGGAGAGGGTAGGCATTAGAGTGGGGTTGATTAGACTAGTCCCATCTCCATTGTTCTTCACTGCCCGAGCAACTACGAAACACAGGCTTTGTCCTTCATTTCATCCTATTCCTTTCCCATCCGCATGACTCTCATCCTGTATGTGGTGGACTCGACTCACCCTCACTACTCCAACTTCCCCGTCAACTATCTTCGCAACCTCGCCATCAAAGCCGTGCGAACCACGCACTTCCAGATTCTCGACATGGATTTGCGAATGACCCGTTGGAGTGTTGAAGCCGAGTGATTTGTAGTCAACACATATGACGAAATCAAGAGGTTGCCAGAGTACATCACATCTAGCAACACTTCTGCCGTCATTCTGCCCATCTTCTTCTTCAATCATACCACTGTGTTGGATCATTGTGACTCTGTCGAGAGTTGCGCTTATCTGTGTTCCTTCATTTGACTATTCATGCATAGAACCAACTACTATCAGCCAGAGAACAAGCTCGATCTGATCGCTTGTATCGCCACGAAGAACTGCATCTCCAACAAGCGTCTTGTTCGGACTCATGCATTTCTTTCCTTCATCCCATTACTTAATAGATGTATGTGATGCCCGAATGGTTTGTGACCTCTCCCTCCTCCCCTGTTTCACGCATTCGTTGTTTCATGACGGACTTCATGGAACCCTATCTCATGGTGCGTCTTTCTCCAGACCTGCCTCTGTTTGATGACCGGTTTGTGAACTATGGATACAACAAGGTGGAGTATGTGGAGAACCTAAGACAAGCCGGTTTCTCGTTTTTCATTCTGAATCAAGCCTTCGCCATGGACTTCCCTCATCCCGAGTGAGAATGAGTGATGCTGTTGAAGAGTAGCACGGAGTTCAGAACGGCATATCATAACATGATTCACAGCAACAGCGGCAATCCCATGAAGGATGTCTACAACGATTTGCAGAAGAAGTTCAATCGGGACTTCCAGTATCGCGAGTCTTTTCCGGTGTGTTTCTTGCGTCAGTTGGCGTACTATGAGGAGTTGTTGGGTGTTTGTTGGTGTGAATTGAGATCTTGTCATTCTATTCCTGATTATGAGAAGTCTATGTAGGAGGGTGGAAATGCAACATGAATAGAATGGTCATTCCAGTTGTGAGAGAAAGGATACAAATCTGGGTGATGAATTCAGCGATTCAGATTATTCCTGTCAACTGTCATGCACTTCATCACCCTTCTCTTCATGACTGTTTTGTCACTGATAGTCTCATCGAATTACTATCATTCCCATTTCCATCAACCTGCTGTCCTTCGTGTTTTGCAATTCAAAGCAGAGGAGAATAACGAATGTAACCCTTGCTGCAGGAATGAACAGTAGATGATGAACAGTTGTGTTCCAGAATCCTTCAAGTGACAAGCAATAGCTCAGAATCAGTGATCGTTGTGAATGCGATTGGAGGCGGGCTGGGTCACAAGTTCATCTCCACCAGCATGGCTATAACCTACGCTCTCCTCACAAAGAAGAGACTCTATTGTTGGCTACAGAATCATCAGTAAGGAATAGTCAAAACACCAACTCCAATTCTCAATTCCACTGACTCCTGCTTCAAGGATAGGGAATACGCTGACGGTTGGTTCTGTTATGCATGATCATCGATAGAAACACTTCCTTCTCATGTCTGTAAAGGACCATTCTCCTGCTTCACTATTGCCAACGATGCGGTGGACTTTGCTGAAGCCCTGCAGGAGAACACAACACTGCGAGATGCTCGATTACCACTCAAGTATGTTTATAATGACCAGAACAGAGAAATCCTCATCAGAAATGGAGTGATGAGAGAAGATGAATCGATGAGCGATTATCAGAGGAAGCTCTATCAGTTGCTTCTTCGCCCCAACAGGAGAATGAGGGAAGAAATCATTCAAATGAGGAATGCAGTGCATCAACGCAGTGTTTCGATTGGAGCTCATATTCGCACTGCCGGATTGCTGGCTAATGATTGTGAGGGTGTTTCTATGGTGGATCAGCAAACACTGGAGACCATTCCCAGTCGAATTGAGAGTATGCAAAGTCTCCTCACCAACAATACCAAAGATGTGTCTGTGTATCTTTCCAGTGACTCTGATAAGGCACTCTCCTATCTTCGTGAACAACTCAATCCCGACTATTTGATCATCATCGCCTCGAATCACACAAGAGGTCGTACTACAGGAAAACGAGTATCAGAGGATAAGGTGGGTGGAGCCCTCTTGGATCTCTTCGTTTTGAGTGACTGTAATGCTCTTCTCACTACGCAGGGAAGTGGTTTCAGCACAATTGCAGGAGACCTTTCAAAGTCAAGTGTCAAACAGGTTATTCCAGTGACAAGGGGAGAAGTGAAATGCTAAAAACCGCAGTCATTTTTACTGTTTGTGTCACACCAGTCGATGAATAACTGAAACACAATCATTACACATTCAAAACACAGTTACACAGAGAAAACTCACAATTTGTTTATCACTATGAGCTTTTCCGATTTGAAGATTTGCGTTGTGGGTTTGGGCTACGTGGGTATGCCCATGGCTGTGGCCTTCGCTGAGAAGGGAGTGAAGGTGATCGGTTTCGATGTGTGCAAGCCCAAGATCGAGGCCTATCTCAACGGCGAAGATCCTACCTGCGAAGTCGGTACGGATAGACTCGTCAAGACCCTCAAGGGCGGCAATCTCTCCCTCACCTACGATCTGGAACAGATCCGCTCTGCCAACTTCTACATCGTGGCTGTGCCCACTCCCGTCAACGAGGATCGTTCTCCCGATGTGCGTCCCGTGGAGGGTGCTTCGGAGGTGGTCGGCAAAGTGATCTCCAAGGGTGACTACGTTGTGTTCGAGTCTACCGTGTACCCCGGTCTGACGGAGGAGCTGTGCATCCCCATCATCGAGAAGTTCTCTGGACTGAAGTACAAGGAGGACTGGAAGCTGGGCTACTCTCCCGAGAGAATCAACCCTGGCGACAAGGTCCACACCTTCAAGACCATCAAGAAGATCGTGTCGGGTTGTGATGCGGAGTCGCTGGACAAGATCGCCAAGGTCTACGAGATGGTGGTGGAGCCCGGCGTGTACCGCGCCACTTCCATCGCCGTGGCGGAGGCTGCCAAGGTGATCGAGAACTCGCAGCGCGACATCAACATCGCCTTCATGAACGAGCTGGCGATGATCTTCGACAAGATGGGCATCGACACCAACGATGTGCTGGATGCTGCCGGCACGAAGTGGAACTTCCTCCACTTCCACCCGGGTCTTGTGGGCGGTCACTGCATCGGTGTGGACCCCTACTATCTGACCTACCGTGCCCAGAACCTCGGCTACACCAGTTTAGTGATTCAGAACGGTCGTCTGCTGAACGACTCGATGGGTGCGTGGATCGCCACGAAGACTGTCAAACTGATGGTGCAGTGCGGTCTGGTGGTGAAGGGCGCTCGCGTGTGCGTGATGGGCATCACCTTCAAGGAGAACTGCTCCGACACCCGCAACAGCAAGGTGCACGACATCATCAGAGAGCTGAAGGAGTACGACATCGACGTCGTCTCCTGCGACCCCATCGCTCCCAAGGACGAGGTGAAGCGCTTCTATGGCGTCACTCTCACCGATTTGAAGGACATCAAGGACTGCGATGCGGTGGTGATGGCTGTGGCTCACAAGGAGTACGCTGCAATGACGATGAAGGACCTCCGTGCCCTCTTCAAGCCTGAAATTGCTCAGAAGCCTGTTTACGATGTGAAGGGCGTGATCTCTCGTGAGGACGTGCCCAGTGATATGGTTCTGAAGCGCCTTTAAGTGGCAACCCGCTTGTTCCTTCACGCTTGAATGGGTTTGTTCCTCACCCTCTGATTTGTTTGAAACAAGAATTGCTAGAAGAAATAGACTTGAGCTGTCTCCTTCTTGATGGAATTGGCTAATCTGGAATAGGAGCTCTTGGTAGACAGAAAGAGCACATCACACTTTGACAGTAAAACCAACTCCGTGTAGGACCGCATCAAGCCCGCCTCGTTTGTGAAGGTGCCCGTATGTGTTCGAGGCAGATTGCCCACAAACAGTAACTGACTGCCAAACCGCTCTTCCATCTCCCTCTCAATCCATGGACTATCCGTTGCTAGGAAGAGGAGTGAATTGGGTTTCTCATCCAGTATCGATTCCATCGCGTCGAATTGGGCTTCCACTTGTGACAGGGTCATTGCAGCTGCCTTTTCTCGCCATGTGGTGAGATTGCCAGCCAATCGGATATGAGCACCCACCATGAAATGTCCCTCAAACGCATGCACCCAAGGCTCAATGAACTCTGCGGTAAACGCACTGGGCTGGAACAAGCCATAGAAGCATGTTCTGTACCAACTGCCACGAGCCACAGACGCGTTGGCATTGGGCATGATGACTGTACGAGCGAAATGGCGAACAGACTTGATACGGAAGATGGGACGAAGAAAAGTGGTCGCAGATTCAATCACAACAACGTCCTTATAGAGAGAATTGAAGGGTGTGCTGTCTGTGATGCCTGGAATCATGGCACGATAAGTGAATTCGAGATGGATGGTGGAGTCATTCACAACAGATGTAACGCTGCTGAGACGCGCTTCTTCTAACGATGAGGGAGAATGATGAGAATCACCAGATGGTGATGAGAGAACAGCGGGAAAGGTGAAATTGAAAAGGGGAAAAAGGAAGAAGTGACTGGGTATGGCTGGAGCATTAACTATGGGTTTCAGTCGAGAAGAGTGACTACTCTGAACAGAGCGATTATTCACGATTCCCAACAACAGCACATCACATGTGCCCATGATCTGGTTTGCCACTCCTGCATTCGCACGCTTTTGATAGATGAGTGTTGAGGACTCGTTCTTCACCTCTCTCCTGTGGGTGGGAATGTACACGCTATTCATGTACTCGATGAACTCTGCTTCTCCTGCATTCCACTTTGTGGCAGGCTCCTGCAGAATCCTTGGTGAAGTCATTCCGGGATTGTAGTAGGAGGAATAGTTGAAACCAAGGGATGTGATATCACTGCCTTGAATCAGTTCCACTAGGAATGATGTCTCTGAAAGAGGTAGTACGTTGCTTCATAACGCTGGCTTGTGTCCATTGAATGGTCCGAACAATGCGATTTGCGTCCTTGTAGTATGAAAAACCCTTGTCATAAGTCTGTGTGTTAAACGGTTAGAGTGCAATACGGAAGGAGTGAGGATGTCCTCGTCTTCTCTTCGTTGCGCCCATCCAAGGAGGAGAGTGAAGAAAAGCATGGAAAAGCAAAGAGAGAAGCAGAGAAGCGGAGAAAAGCTCATGATGGGTGATAAGAATACTGGTGGCTAAATGTGTTTGAAATGATGACTCCAGTTTTCATAGAGATTTGTTTCTTGTAATTGTGATGAGTGCATCTATAGCGAATGGAAAGAAAGACGAGAAGGATGTTCTATTGTGTGAGAAGATAACAAAGACAAAGATAAAGGGGAAACCCGCACTCCCTCCTGTGGCTAAGAGCAATCTCTACAAGACGCAACTATGTCGCAATTTCATGTCTAATGGAAAGTGCAAGTATGGAAGAGTGTGTCAGTTCGCTCATGGAAGGAAGGAGTTGGAGAAGTACTCATTCACTGTTTGTTGTAGATGAAAAGGTGTATGTCTTTCATTGAAGTGATAGCTGTGTTGTATATCTTGCTAATCGTATCGTATCTTCTTCAATTGATGAGTTAAGTGTTAGTTCACGGGGTATCTATGGATGTGTGAGAGGCGACGACGGAGAGCAGCGTGATGGAGTTCCTGTTTAACGAGGAGCTGGGTCTGGTGGTGGAGGTGGACGACGCAAAGGTGGTGTGATCGCGAAGACTTAGGCGGCGAACCGCGTGAAGGTAAGCGTGAACGGCGCGGTGGTGCTGGACGAGGACGAGAAGGCGCTGTACGACCTATGGGAGGCGACGTCGTTCAAGCTGGACAAGCTGCAGTGGAATCCCGCGTGTGCCGAGCAGGAACAGGAGGGTCTGAAGAAGCGTCACAAGCCCGTGTGGAGGCTGACCTACGAGCCGTGTGTGTTGATGATGGTGACTGGCTGGTGAAGTACCGCATGGCGATCATCCGCGAGGAGGGCTCAAATGGGGAGTGTGAGGTGGTTGTGAGAGTGGCGGGCTTCGAGCCGTGGGACGTGCACGTGCGCGACCCGCTGAGCAGACGCATCACGCTGGAGGGCTTCCTAATCAAGGTGTTGGTGGGCAGGTCCAGCTATGTGTACGTGCTGGAATTGGTGCACACGCAAAGCACTGTCGAGAGGGGTTTATTACATCCTTTGATGGCTCAGCCCTGCATAATGGATTGACCTGTGCTGTTAGCCATTTCTCCGGATTATTCGTGATTTGATGGATGTGAATTGAAATGACATATTCACTTCATGTGATTCTTATTACAAAACAAACAACAGGCTAAATGTCGTACACCTCATATTAGCACCAATTACATACATAAAACACATATGGAAAGAACTGTGTATCATGCTGTCTATGCTCAAGCAAGTGTCATCCCGCACTATCACAGTATCAGATTCTCGGGAATGATAATACACTAATTGAGTTCGTGCATCCAATAGGAGTAGTTGTAACATTATTTGCAGCTGAGAATGAAACTCTCCTTCATTTCTTCAGAATAAGTGTGAGAAAGGAAAAGAGAAAGATGGAGCCTGCTGCTACTGAACGTAGTATCATATAATAGACTTAAATGTAGAAGCCCATGTCCTTGCTAATGTCTATCGCGACAAAGGGATAACAGTATTATGGATTCTTCCGTGGCTGTAATGCACAAACCCTTGAGAGTATACCAATAATCCGCTGCTAATGAGTAGATCTGTCTTCCCTAACATCCGTTTTCAGTCCTGAATTGAGGGACATCGAGTTCTCTCGACTCCAGACGCTCTCCATTACTAGTCCTATAAGTGAATTCAAATGACAAGTAGTTGTTCTTGTGACGCTGAAGGTGAAACGCAGTGGAGCTGGAATGATGATTGAAAGCCATATGTAAGGATGAGACATCAGGCCTCAGTGTTTACAATCAACAAGTGTACTTCCAATGCTCTCCTCTGTGTGTTGTACAACTCATCGTTAATGAATACTGGGAGTTTCTTTTATTCTAATTGTATTTCCATACGTCTTCCATTTCTCCATTCAACAATCAAGCGCACAACTTTACATATATCTGTGTTTTAGATCTACACATCCACTCCCAAAACACTTCACTCCAATCAATCACTACCATGCATGATTTCAACTTGTGTTACCACTCTGTCTTCTTATCTCGCATTATGCACTATGGATTTGCCCATGTTCTATGATAATAACGGTTCTCATCGTGATTCATGTTTGGAAGATGTGTATAGGTCTCTAGTTAGTGTTGCAAACTTACCTACTAACTTACTTGTTTTATTCTGCTTTTTTTGAAGCAATCATCTGATTACCGATTATGCCTGCATTGTATACAACAATTGGAGAATGACATGTCTCTTCTATTCTATGATGATTGCAGGTATTTGCAAGGTCCAAACCAACAGGAGTGATACCGAGTCTAACTACGAAGGAAGGCAATGCCATTCAGCTTCTATCACTCTAGAAGAAATGCTGTACTATTTTCAAATGGCTACGAAGAGTATGATCGAGATTAGTGAAGTGGGATCCCCATAGTCGATATAATGACATGAAAGCGGTAATTCATCTCTATCTCAATTCATTGCATTCGTGTCTCGCTGGTTTTTCTTCAGAGGGGAGAATCAATCCATGGGTACGCTATTGTGGTCAAATACTATTATGGAAGTGGAGCTGTACTCCTATTTCACACAAATAAGAATGGCAGCTGTCACAATTCCTCATCAGATCAAAACCAAGCAATGGATTCCCTCAAGAAGCATAAGGAGTCATAGTTTAATGGAAATCACTCATAAGTCGTCAAAACAGCCACTCCTATGTGATTACTCTTCCTAGTCTTCTGATCGTCTAGCTATCCTAGTCATCAAGGTAGGAACGAAGGAAACTAGCAGCTACGTGAAGAAGAATTGAGAGAATCGTTATTGGAAATGGTTTTTCCGTCATCTGAAGAGACGGATCTTATCTCATCTCTTGTTCGTTTTTATATCATCCTCTTTGAATCTTTGACACTCTTCTCTCCAACTCTCATTCTTTCTTTTCTGGATTGTCAAAGACGTGTAGGACTGTTCTTGATGTATGAACCTGCATTTTCAAGTTGGAAGGAATGCTTGTGAACTCCAAAGCATCCACCCTGTACTCATTTCCCGAATCCGTTACCCTATGACTACGCTATTTCAATTGCAATCTCTATAATGGATGCTGTGAAGAATGGAATGTAGCATAACCTTCTTCTCGAGAGTGGCATCCAGTTTGTTCATTGTTCTCCTTTCACCGTTTTAGAATGCATTCAACCAACTATTGGAGAGAGATGAATCAATATCCATGCCGTTTTGCCCAGAAACTGCTTGTACAGTCCCATTCAGTGCAGTCCAGCAGAGGAACATCGTTCTTCTTTTTCCTATTCATCACTGCAGTCAGAATGTTGATTTGGTCTTTGGAAATGCCTTCCCTGTGTTTGTGGAGTGTGATTCTGGAGGCTACAGCATTCTCACTGATTCCCATTTCGGAATCATGATGCTGGTGTGAATCTACGCCCTTCCCGATGAGATGGTGGTTGATGTGAAGCAGACCTGTCCATTGCATCCCAGTATCCTTCATTCTCTCTCCTCAGTCTTAGAACAGCATGATCCCATCCGTAGCATTCGAGTCATGAGTGGATCTGCACTGGACGTGATGTGCGCTCTGTTCCTGCCGCAGTGGTCAGAGACGAAGGCACACGAGAAGCCGATCCAATCTCTTCTCCCTGCTGGACTCCGCCTTGTCCCCACCGCCTGGGCGTGTCGCCGCTCTCCGTCGCCGAGAACGAGGGCTGTATCGCTGTTCCAGATGCTGAAGGAGGAGCATCCTGCGGTGGAGGACAAGACGGTGAAATCACCATGGCATTTGACTCCTTCAACGCGTGTCCTTTCATCCGCGAGGAGAATGGGAAGGAACAGAGTGTGGCGATCGACAGACGGCGCTGAGGGTCCGAAGCAGGAGCACGACGCGAACCCCAGTGACGGGCTGTCCGCCAAGGCGAGCGTGGTGAGCAGGGCGATCCGTCCGTGTCTGCGTGAGGGCTGCAGGAGACCGTGTGTGGCGCACGCCCAGCAGACGGCGATCTGGCGGCCATCTGGCGGCAGAAGCGCTGGCTGGAGAAGGTCGACGGGATGGTGCGGCGCGAGGACTGCTGGGCGACCACTCGAACGAGCTGTGCAGAGGCGAGGTTCGCTGGGGTGAGTCGTCCTCCGCCACTCCATGCGCATTCCCGCGGCTGTCGCATTGGGAGGTGTTCGCTGTGTCCCTCGGTGTCGTGGACAGCAGCCGCAGCATGATGTGCTGGGTGTTCGATCACCCGTCTCATGGTGCGTTGCTGCCGCACAGCTTCATGATCAGCGGGAAAGAACGATCGGACGATGTACCGACTGAGGTTGTTGTTTGAGATGGAGAAGGTGAAGAGGTTGACGGAGGAGGAGTAAGTGATCAAGTGAGGTGATGAGGAAGCCGAAGCTGGTGAAGAATGCATAATCGGCTGAATCGCTGTGAGAAGGAGGGTTATGCATATTGAATTGATTGTGACGACGAATTACAGATGATTTGTTTGTTGACAAATCGGAGTTGTGTGTTTGAGAATCAGAATACACTATCCAGTGGATCCATAATGAGCGATCTGACTAAGATAGGCGATTATGAGTTATTGGAGAAGCAGAGGGAAGGGTATGAAACAAACTGAGGGAATGAAGCATAGAGAGTGGTTTGACGAGTATAAGGCACGCAATCGAAACACTAATGAGATTGTATTGATGGCAAGAGTGAGGAATGGATTGGATGTGAAGGGAATCGAATCACGCTTCACACAATTGAAAGAATGCAGCAATGAGCATTTGGTAAGGTATATAGATGTTGTGAAGAAGGATGAGGAGTTATGGGTAGTGATTCCTTGGAGAGTTGACAGAATAGATTGTGATGGAGAATTGTGATTGCTATTCTCTCTCGCAATTCTTGGAGCATAAGGATTTCATGACTGAGGAGCAATTGCATGAAATCGCTCAAGGTTGTTTATTGGGACTGAGCTATCTTCATGAGCGAGGCATCATGCATGGAGTAAGTATTCTGAAGTAAGAATGAGTGAATAGGACGTGAGACCAGTGAATCTGTTCCTGACTGAAGATGGTGTGTTGAAACTGGGTTACTACGGACTGACAACACAAGCAGAGTGCTATTCCCTCAAGATAGTGCATTGTAATAGGTTTCTTAGATTTGCTCCTGAAGTGTTTGCAGAGGAGTATGAGATGAAGAGTGATTTGTGGTCACTAGGCACTGCTTTGATTGAATTGATGGGCATAACACCATATTTCCTGTACAAGTATAACCGCTTACCCAGAAAGAATAGTGCTTTATGGTCACTACTTAAGACAGATGACATTCAATCATCACAATTGGTTCGTTTCCTGAAGAGGTGTTTTGAGGAGAGAGTGAATACAAGATCGAGTGTGAATGAGTTGCTGAATGTGAGTGTGATGGGATGGAGAATGATGAGTAGCATCCATTCGTGAAGGAGTGTGAAGAAGCGAATGAAGTGTTGGGTCAATTGGTGAAGATCCTGAAGTATCAAGAGTATTGTGAATGGGTACTGAAGGAGGATGTGAAGGAGGCATATCTGGTGTTGCATAAGAATGGATTGTGCTGGTGTCATGAAGGAGTGATTGAGAAGATACCTTCTGTTGTAATGGAGTTGCATTTGAATGGAGTGATCGAAGTGGATACTGCATCCCACGCACTGCTAAGAGTGAATGGAGAGGAGGTGAAGGGAATCGAGCATGATCAGGTGTTGGATTTGAATGACGAGGGAGCAAGGTGGGAAGGCGACGTGTTGGATAATCAACCGTATGGTTGGGGTGTGCTGTATGACAGTGAAAACAGAATGGTGTATGAGGGATTCCGAATCAGAGGAGTGAATGTGTGTTACGGCACTCAATACTACTCAGACATCCAAAAGGTGGAGTATGAGGGAGAATGGTTTGAAGGAAAGCGATGGGGAAGAGGCATTCAGTATGATCGCAGTAGCAAGACTGTGTTTGATGGAGAATGGATGGATGATGAACAACTGAGCAAGCGAGTCGTGCTGAATGAAGAGAATCAGTTCCTTCACAACCACATTGAAGAACTGATTGTGGAGAACAACAGTTGCAATGGAAGAGAATGGAATGCATTTGTTTTTTCCTTGCTAATCAAATTGAAAGAGTTGAGAGTGGGAGATGACTGCTTTGCATGTATGGAAGAAGTGAAGTTGATTGGATTGAGTCAATTGGAGAGAGTGGTGATTGGAAAGAAGTGTTTCAGAAGAATTGACGGTTGCAACCCAAAGGGTCATTTCTATTTGAAGAATTGTGAGAGACTGAGGGAATTGAAGATTGGTTGTTATTCTTTCTCTGACTATATGGTGTGTGAGATTGAGAATGTGCCTTCTTTGGAAATGATTGAGATGGGAGAATTGAATGGAGATGGTTGCAATTTCTATCATGCTTCATTGGAATTGAAGAGTGAATGTGAAAGAATGAAATGATGAATAGACTTGCCCAGTTTGAAATCACTCCTGTTTGGTGATCGTGCATTCCGTGAGTGTTCTCGTGTGGTATTTGAGAGTGAATTGTTTGAAGAGAGAATGATGAATAGACTTGCCTGAACTGACTTCCATTCGATTTGGTAAAGATGCATTCTGGTTCAATGGTTTAATCTCAACTGAATTGATCATGCGAAGTGATGATGATGAAATGAGATGATGAATAGATTTGCCCAAACTCACTTCACTCACTACTGAAGGGGAAGACAGTCGGGCATTCCTCAATCCTCATTCCATCACTCTGGAGAGTACTTCCTATCACTCTATCCTCACGAACAGACATGCCCTCTCTCTCCACTGTCACTCTCCCTCGTGCATTTGAATACAGAAATCAATTGTCCCATAAGAGTAATCACAATCAGAGAGAGTGATGGATAGACATTGGCGAATTGATCAACCATCCAATCATTCCTAAGCACAATCCCCATACGAGCATTCATTCTGTTGAGGAACTGAGAGCAATGAGTCCAAATGTGGAAGTGATGATTATGGATAACAATGTATGTAATGAAAAGAGTTTTACGGCATTGGTTTTATCATTCTCAAATCTGAAGGTGTTTGAAGTGGGTGATTATTCCTTTGCGTTTGTGGATGAAGTGAAGTTGATTGGATTGAATCAGTTGGAGAGAGTGGTGATTGGAGAGAATAGCTTCACGAAGGAGAAGAATAGGTGGGCTATGGATTCAAATCGTCATTTCTATTTGAAGAATTGTGAGAGAGTGAGAGAACTGAAGATGGGTCATCACTCATTCATGGATTATTCAGTGTGTGAGATTGAGAATGTGCCTTCTTTGGAAGTGATTGAGATGGGAGTTTTGAATGAAGAGAGTGGCAATTTCTTCTATGCTTCCAAGTTGGAATTGAAGAGTGATTCTGAAAGAATGAAGTGATGAATAGACATGCCCAGTTTGAAATCACTTCTGTTTGGTAGAGCTGCATTCCGTGATTGTTATCGTGTTATATTTGAAGGTGAATGACTTGAAGAGAGAATGATGACTAGACTTGCCTGAATTGACTTCCATTCGACTTGGTAACGATGCATTCTTGTTCACTCATAATGAATCAAGTGAGCTGATCATGCGAAGTGATGATGATGAAATGAGTTGATGAATAGACTTGCCCAAACTCACTTCACTCACTACTGAAGGGGATTACAGTCACACATTCGAGAATTATCATATTATTACTCTGGAGAGTATTTCCCATCACTCTATCCTCACGAACAGACATGCCCTCTCTCACCACTGTCACTCTTTTCAAGGGACGTGCTTTCTATTGGAAGAAAACCATCCATACGAGGAGTCCCTCTTCTTCCTCCCCCTCATTCCTAGACATCACTCCCGCTCTCCAACAGTACCTCTCCTTTCCTCTTTCTTTCACACACGATTCACCATCAATTCTCTCCAAATGAGTAATTCTCATTTCATAACCCTCTCTATCATCACACCACACTGATCCGTAATTCCCAAGCGAGGAATGCATGAGGATGTGCCATTCCAGTACTTCCAATCCACTTGCTCCATTCCCCTCTTCAACTCTACAAATCACATAATACTCACACACTAACCCCAAAAAGGAGAAGGAATCACTAATTCGGCCTCGTAATGCACACACAACTCGCAAAGAGCATCTACAAGACTGCATTACGTAGAGCCATTGCAATCGACAAGGAACCCGTGCTGAAAGTGGGGTTGTTCTCTTCTCCTTCTGATTGTAGTGTCTCATCACCCAGGAGTCCTTTGACCGGTACTATAATCAAATCAAAAGTGGATCGATGAAAGAAAGAGACTATTGCAAAGATCGCGTGGACGCCTTTCCTCTGGTTCCCATTTCACTCTCTTTCCACCTAGAAGTCATAACCAATTCTATTCCATGGATCGATCTCTCTCTGCGTTCCTTCGTCAACAAGTTCAACAGGCAGACATGAAAGAGAAGAACCCAATGTATTTCTCTCTTCATACAATTCAGTAGTAGCGCATTTCCTGCTCTGTTGCGTCTTTCCGATTACCTTCATTCGTGTCTGTAGTACGCCAGCAATTCTGGATTCATCAAATCGAAGATGGAATCCACACTTCCTACTCCTCGTGATGGTGCTATTCGATCCTCCCCTTTCCCCGTAGTGCGTGAATGCTACGATCGGATTCATCCCTCTCTGGAAACAGAGACAAGAGACCAGTACACTGGCTATGTGTTCATCCAAAACCCTTCTGCGCTTCTTCAGATGAAGAGCTGGGATGAAGCCGATGCTGTTTTCGGGCGGCGTGGGCCAGCTGGACGACCGGCACCTTCACAAGGGGCAGCCGGAGAAGGACATGCTGGTGGTGAAGGTGGGCGGTCCTGCCTACCGCATCGCTCTACCACATCGCTCTACCACATCGCTCTACCACATCGCTCTACCACATCGCTCTACCGCATCGGCTTCGGCCGCCGCCTGCCCGACGCGGTGATCTCCCCCGAGGAGGACAGCAGCGCGTCGGTGGTGATGTGCCCGGCGAACAGCAACAAGTGCGAGTCGACGCTGCGCTTCACGAAGGAGTCGCGCGAGAACGTGCACGCGTGCTACTGGTTCAGCCGCGACCCCGGCTACTGGAAGAGCTACGAGAACCTGCGCCTGAAGGTGATGCAGCCGGGCGAGCTGACGGTGGAGTCGCTGGAGGGCTTCTCGAACCGCGGGCTCGTGGCGAACCAGGCGAAGGTGTTCTACATCAGCGGCTACTCGACGCAGGACAAGGTGTACCTGGTGCAGAGCGCGAGCGCGTGCCTGGAGGAGAACGCGCTGGACGGCCGCGTATTCCAGACGACGGTGCTGGACGGCGCGACGGGCTTCGCGATCGTGGTGAACATGACCTACGCGACGGCGGCGGAGGACCTGAAGATGTGCTACCAGTTCTCGACGCTGACGGCGTCCGGCGACAAGGTGGAGGGCGTCTTCCACGTGTACGCGGTGAGCGGCTTCGACGCGGAGCGCACGGTGGGCAGCATCGACTCGGTGGTGGCCGGCAAGACGAAGGAGCTGTTCCTGCTGGGCGCGGGCTTTGTGGAGAGCGACATGGTGGCGTGGGCGGAGAGCGGCGCGTCGTGCGCGGAGCGGAGCCAGGAGGGCGCGATGCACAAGCTGGTGGACGCGGAGGCGTTCTACGCGGTGGTGAGCATGAACACGCTGAGCGCGGGCAAGGAGTTCCACCTGTGCTACAAGTTCACGAACGAGGCCTGGAACGAGTACCTGGCGCTGGCGCTGAGAGTGAAGCACTTCGCGGGCGTGAACGGCGTGAGCCAGGGCAACGCGAACGCGTTCGTGGTGAGCCAGCCGAAGGCCTTCTACCTGGACGACGAGGACGCCGTGAGCGGCTACTCGACGCAGGACAAGGTGCATCTGGTGCTGAACGCGAGCGCGTACGTGTACACGGCGGACGTGGAGGCGGGCCACTTCCAGTTCACCCTTAACCTGCCCGAGGCACTGGCGGGCTCGGTGTACCGAGTGTGCTATGCCTTCGGCGCGGAGACGCCGGTGCAGACGAGCAGCACGGTGGCGGTGAAGTCCATGCCGGGCTTCGTGGGCGTGCTGGAGGGCACGGCGGTGGACGCGGAGCAGAGCGTGAACGCGGTGGTGCTGAACAAGGAGAAGAAGCTGGTGTTCCCGGCGAACAAGGCCATCAGCGACAACGACCGCTTCCTGCTGGTGAAGTCGCAGAGCGAGTGCGCGGCGGCGACGGCGTTCCAGCCGATCAACTCGGAGGGCGCGCAGCTGTACTTCAGCGTGCTGCGCTCGGCGGCGGAGGAGGTGAACACGGAGCTGTTCGGCTGCATCAAGTTCAACGGCGAGCCGGCGCTGTTCCTGCCGCAGGTGGCGATCCGCGTGAAGAGCTTCGCGGGCCTGACGGCGACGGCGGGCGACAGCGCGGTGCTGGTGCTCACGCAGCCGAAGACCTTCGTGGTGAGCGCGGAGGGCGGCGCGAGCGTGGGCGACAGCGTGATCATCGCGTCGACGTCGTGCGAGGACGAGAGCGCGGCGAACCGCCTGGTGTTCCCCGTGGTGGCGAGCGGCGAGAGCCTGCAGACGACGGTGACGGTGGGCGTGGAGGGCATCGAGCCGTCGACGCCGCGCGCGTGGTTCCTGTGCTACCGCTTCGTGCACGAGAAGCCGGCAGTGACTTCGATCCTGATGGAGGTGGACGGCTTCACGAGCGCGGAGGCGCTGACGGTGAGCGTGGGCGACACGCTGAAGGCGGTGGTGAAGAAGGAGAAGCAGTATGCCTTCGCGACGGCGCAGGGCGCTCAGGCGGGCGACCGCGTGGCGCTGGGCTGCAGCTGCGAGAGCCTGCTGACGCCGATGGAGGAGCTGAACGCGTCGGCGACGGCGACGCTGGTGTTGGCGACGAAGCCCGACTGCGCGGTGGGCGTGTGCTACAAGTTCCGCGAGGAGCCGGAGGTGTTCTACGAGTGGGCGATGACGGTGTACGAGCTGAGTAGCCTGAACGGCCAGAGCGCGTTCACGAAGGACGTGGTGTCGGGCGAGCGCTACGTGTTCTCGTTCGAGGGCAGCTCCAGCACGGAGGACGAGTTCAAGCTGGTGGCGGCGAACACGGACTGCGCGGCAACGCTGCACGACTACAGCGACTCCTTCGGCGCCGTGCTGCCCGACATCGCGGTGGAGGGCGCCATGGACTCGGAGGACGGCAGCTACACGATCCTGCGTCTGGGCGGCAGTGGTGACCTGACCGCGTACTTCCCCTCGATGCAGGCGTCGATGGTGAACGGCAAGTGGACGGGTCTGAACGCGATCCTGGTGGACGGCGTGTACGCCTACATCCAGAAGTACGAGCCGAGCGCGCGCTTCCTGCACCTGACGGAGAAGATCGCGGTGGAGGCGGGAGCGACGCTGAAGCTGGTGCACGCGACGGAGATGGAAGTGGTGGCCTCGCTGAACGCGTACCGCGCGAACGTGACGCTGCCGCTGACGACGACGAGCGAGGGCCTGCTGAAGCTGTGCTACGCCTTCGCGGGCGACGCCTTCTTCGCGTACGACGAGTACCAGTTCCGCGTGCGCCAGGTGAGTCCGAGCACGCTGTCGGTGAGCGGCACGCCGGGCCACACGCTGCTGAAGGCGATGAAGAACGTGGTGGCGCTGGCGGGTCTGAACCTGGAGAGCGGCGACAAGCTGCTCCTGGTGCAGCCGACGAAGCGCTGCTCGGCGGTGCCCGCGGTGGAGGTGACGATGACGGTGGAGGACGGCGTGGCGTCGGCGGTGGTGGACGCGAGTCTGGAGGGCTCGTACCGCCTGTGCTACAAGTTCGGCGAGATTGGCATCCAGAACACGGCGGTGGTGGTGGACGTGGTGGGCGCGTCGGTGACGGGCCAGACCTCGGAGTACAACGCGTGGTTCTCAGTGGCGAACCAGGCGCACGCGATCACGTACACGACGCCCAAGTCGGAGGCCTTCGAGCAGGAGCGCGTGCCGTACTTCGCGACGATGGCGAACAGCGGCTACCACGTGACGGGCGTGCTGGACAGCCTGATGAAGCCGGAGGGCGAGCTGATCCTGTACGCGACGAGCGCGGCCAACGCGGTGTTCACGTTCTCGACGGCGCACGCCGCGGACGTGCTGAGCCGCGTGGAGCAGTTCGTGGTGACGATCGAGAACCACCAGCTGAGCGCGGTGACGCTGGAGGTGACGCTGAAGACGGGCGCGAGCAGCGTGATGAAGACGGTGACGGAGCTGGTGGACGGCGTGAACCGCGTGGTGTTCGACGCGAGCGTAGCGGGCTGGAGCGCGCTGACGTTCTCGGCGCCCGTGTCGTACACGATCAAGGTGTCGTCGTCGTCGATCTCCATCTTCAACTTCCAGAGAACCTACTCGACGCTGGTGTTCGCGGTGGAGGGCGCTGAGTCCCTGAAGTACGTGCGCGAGGCGTGCAGCGAGGAGCCGGTGGCGTCGGCGGTGATGCCGGTGGGCGAGGACCGCACGGTGCGCTGGCTGTTCACGGAGGGCTCCGCGACGGAGCAGTGGAAGCTGTGCTACGCGATCGGCGCGAGTGGCTTCGTGGGCGCGGGCGTGGAGTTCAACATGCGCGTGGGTGAGGTGACGGAGCTGGTGCCGCTGGTGGGCGCGGCGAACCGCGTGGTGGTGGCGGCGATGTACGCGGCGGGCTTGGAGCCGTGGGACGTGCATGTGCGCGACTTACTGAGTGGGCGCATCACGCTGGAGGGCATCCGCTGCACTGTTCGTGAGCAGGTTCAGCTACGCGGACGTGCTGGAGTAGGCGCGCGTGTGGTGCATGGCAAGGACCGCTGTTTCTCGTTGAATGATACCGTGGTGAGTCTTGCCTCTCTTGACGGTCGCTCTCTGTGATTGACTTCGACATCCGCAATCTGCACAATGGTGGTGTTTCGATTGTGTACATCATGTGTTTCTTGCAACAAAGCAATCACTGGTGGTTGAACTAAGCACTGTGCTGGAATGGAGCCCAGCGGGTTGCTATTGCACCTAATGAATTATGACTGATCATGATGGATCATGGCTGATGGCTCATGATGGATCTGAGCAGTGTGATTTGTGTTAAAATGTCCCGGTCCGAGTATCAACATGAAGGTCTATGAATAGTACTAGGGTAGCCGAGTAACACATGATAGATGATCACTCAAAAGGACGAGCGCAGAAATCAGACGATGTGGTGTTACCCTCGCTGAGATACTGGACGAGGAGGTCGAAGGTCTCATAGTGCATCTTGATAGTCATCTTGAAGACCATCGGATTGCAGTTCTCGTTAATCAGGTGTTCAAGCGACCTAGTTTCCATGTTATACTTCGCGACGTGTCGGTGGTTAACCGCCGCATATACAACAGCGCGTGTGTGGTAGATGCGCGCGATCATTCCGTGGCGACGATAGGACCCGGATAACTAGCAGTAGTTAGTACGCACAACTCAAAGACAGTAAAAGGAGAAAGAAAACCCACGTATTTCACCATATGACCAAAACAGTGTTTGCTGAAACAAAAGAGTGTTTTGCTGTTGCTAGACACACCAAATGGGGAAACACTTAGCTAAGGATGAGTGAATACTGCGGTTAGTTGTGTGGGTTGATAACCCCAAAGTGATAGATTCGGAGCATAGAGGGCAGGCAGTACACAATCAATTGTTTGCAACAAGGAGAATGGAATTAAGCCGGGCACTGATCTGTAAAGAAGGTCTTCAGTTCACCAATGTTGCCTAATCATCAACTCATTCCATCTTTCTCACAGTTCGTTGAAACATCATTCTTGTAATAGAATGCTTTAGGAAGATAAACAGTAGTGAGTGCTGGTATGTCTATTAATCATTTCTCTATACTACAAATACCATAAAGAATAATGCGACGAGGAAAACGGAAGGAGTGACTACCTAATCTAGTAGTGGTGAGTGAAGTGAGTGTAGGCAAGTCTATTCATCATTCATCATTACCAAACATCACTTCGCATTACAAGGGTGGAATTAGTATCCTTAAATCGGAATGCATCATAACCAAGTCGAATGGAAGTCAATTCAGGCAAATCTATTCGTTACTCTCACTTCAAGCAATTCACTCTCTAACACAAGACGAGGGGTATAAAACAATGCACGATAACCAAATAGAAGTGATTTCAATTTCGGTAAATCTATTCATCAATAGTAATAATCATCACTCACTCTTCAATTCCAACGATGCATAGAAGAAATTGTTACTGGTATTATCCATGTCACCCATTTCAATCAATTCCAAACTGTTCACATTCTCAATCTCAATCAATGAATAATCAGAGAATGAATAGCGACCAATCTTCAACTCCTTCAATGCATCACAATTCTTCACATACAATTTACGATTTGCATTATTCCCATAATCGTTCTTCTTCTTTGTGAAACTATTCTCTCCAATCATCACTCGCTCCAATGAATGCAAGCCAGTCAAATTCAACACATCCTGATAGAAGAAGCACTCATTACCAATCGACACATTCTTCAAGTTGAAATACTTGCTCAAATCAATTCGATCATTTGTTCCATTACACTTGTTATTGCCAACTGTAATTACTTCCACATTCAGAGGAACAGGAGTATCACTCCAACACTCATCAGCAGTAATTGGATACAAGGTGGGAGTGGGAGCAACTGTCGTAGGAGCAACAGTCGTAGGAGCAACTGTCGTGGGAGTCACAGTCGTCGGAGCGACAGTCGTTGGAGCAACAGTCGTAGGAGCAACTGTCGTAGGAGCAACAGTCGTAGGAGTGACAGTCGTTGGAGGAATGGTAGTAGGAGTAACAGTCGTCGGAGCAAGGGTAGTAGGAGCAACAGTCGTAGGAGCAACTGTAGTGGGAGCAACCGTAGTGGGAGCAACAGTCGTCGGAGCAACAGTCGTAGGAGCAACCGTAGTGGGAGCAACAGTCGTGGGAGCAACAGTCGTCGGAGCAACAGTCATCGGAGCAACAGTCGTCGGGGCAACAGTCGTAGGAGCAACTGTCGTAGGAGCAACAGTCGTCGGAGCAACTGTAGTAGGAGCGACAGTGGTCGGAGCCACAGTCGTCGGAGCAACTGTAGTAGGAGCAACAGTCGTCGGAGGAATGGTAGTAGGAGTAACAGTCGTCGGAGCAAGGGTAGTAGGAGCAACAGTCGTAGGAGCAACTGTAGTGGGAGCAACCGTAGTGGGAGCAACAGTCGTCGGAGCAACAGTCGTAGGAGCAACCGTAGTGGGAGCAACAGTCGTGGGAGCAACAGTCGTCGGAGCAACAGTCATCGGAGCAACAGTCGTCGGAGCAACAGTCGTCGGGGCAACAGTCGTGGGAACAACAGTCGTGGGAACAACTGTAGTAGGAGCAACCGTAGTGGGAGCAACAGTCGTAGGAGCAACTGTCGTTGGTATGCCGCCCTTCAACGCAATGGCAAATGCATACCCAGCAATACCCGCGAAATCCGTATTCGTCTCATTCGCACGCATCGGTAGTTTCACGTTCACGCTCTCACACGGAGAGGGCGTTCCCTCAAACACCCAGTAGCCATCCACCTCGTCCGTCGTCTTCACATAACCCGTCACCAAACCATAAATCGAAGGCTCGTACACGCTTCGACGCAGCACCTCCTCCTCCTCTCGCATGTCCTTCACAAAGCGAAGCTGAAGCAAATCCATCGAAATTGCCACCAGAACGGGATTTCCCGCACTCACAAGATTCATCAGACCACCTCGATTATAGCCCTCGGGCTTTTGGACATCAAAGCGATAGTGCTGAGAAAGAGGGATCGAGCAGACGCTCTCTCCTTCATCCATAGCGTGCTTTGCATCCTCCTCTCGCACAAGACCGATCTGCCTCAGGCGAGTCGCAATCTCATTCATGGTCCTTCCTTCGCAGATGTCGCTCCGATTGTAGCATTGTAGCACAAAGTCAACCGATAATCTCTCGTTGATACCCATTTGGGCAAGAACCCTCTCGCCAGCATTCACAATCATTGTCACCCAGGAGAGAGAGCAATTCGATGACACAGCATACTGACTTAGAGAGGGATGATTGCTGCAATACTCACGTTCCATAGTAGAGTACACAGGTTCGATGTGATCGACGTCGGGTACAATCTCTTCGTAGTAGGATCCCCGTCCAGAGTGCTTCTGCTGCACATCATGTAATCCCTGTAGATCTCGTTTGCTAAAGTCTGTAAGAATCGTAAACTCCATAGAATAGGGTGAAAAAGACTCCAGGCTCATCATATCGCGGCAGTTGGCCACAAAGTCATTGTAGTGAAGACTATGACATGAGTACAAGGAGGAATGATAAACCGCTTGTATTCGTCGCAGTGATTACCGCATTTCAAGCTGTACTTCTGCAAATAGTCGTCGTACTCTTCTTCCGAGCACATCCTTATGGCACGGAGCTTCACCATCAACATGACAATAATCAACACGAAAGAGTGCATTTCTTAGCGTTATTCTGGTTTTCTGGCTTGGATATGAATGGCGGACACCCGTGGCGAAATCACAGGTCAATTATGCACGTCCGACATGCTGTCTTTCACACATCAGCGTCGCGACGACAGTCCCTCTATTTCATCCCTTGACAAATGCCTCTTGTCTGTATTATGTTCAAGTGTATTTCATATGAACCCCCCACAAGTGCGGTTTTAGATGTCCTTACTGGATCAGACCCTGTCTCCTCTCCTACCTGCTTCGTTTTGCTCTGATGCAATTTGTGAAAGCGAGTGTTGCTATCAACTAGCATCAAATAGATGGTTGCTTACGTCATTAAGGTCTGTATCGCAATTGCGGCTCCGTAGTTCTTCCTATCTGCTCCTTTCGTTTTCAGATACAAACGGATGAGTGTCTCTTTGTGAATCTGTAGAAGAGCGTTCCTTCTCACATGTGTCCTTATACCCTTCCAAGTGATCACACTCGCAACCTCTTCACTTTGTAAAACAAACAGATGCAACCACAGAGATCACCATTATCCATGTACTCGGCAGAAGGAGGAGTGTGCATCCCTCATTGTATTCAAAGCAGGGAGCATGTATCGCTAGTCCTGCTTGCATTACTCCCATCATGGGCATTGATCGCTTCGCTCTTCACATACACTTCCATCACAAAGCAGCAGTGACTGCGTGACGATCCTCATTAGTACACACCCTCTTCCTCCCAGCTACTTCAGCATTTGTGGAACAGTTGAAGGTTCTTGTAGGGTCTCACAGCTTCACGTCCTTCACCGTGCGTTCCTTCACATATGCATTGAGTGTCGCCACACATGCAGCACCTTCACGTATGCAATGAGTGTCTCCACACACGCAACACCTTCACGTATGCATTGAGTGTCTCCACAAACGCAGCACCTTCACGTATGCATTGAGTGTCTCCACACATGCAACACTCTCACGTCCAACACGCCCGTCGCGTCGAACACGATGGCGGACTGGCCCGCAAGGCCATTATGTTCTTGCCAGTCACACGCACACGGAAGAGAGGACGATGTGAAAGAGGCTGTCGTCGTGCAGCGGGATCGCCTCCAAACTCGCGTCGAAGCTCTCCGCCAGGTTGAAGCGCGTCACCAAACGACCGTTGAAGGACACAACCACACCTCCCGCGCACTTCACGCACATGCTCAGCAGCGAGTCCTCCAGGGAAGGAATGTCCACCTCACGGCGCTGGTGGGGCTGCCCGTGCACAACTCCACCGACAGGATCACCTCATCGCTCGTGAACTGCTTCGCCGTGAGAGGGCAGACAGGAACCGAGATCATATCGTGTTGGAATAGATCACAATACCAGCAGGCAGAGCGGGCGTGAGGGTGAAAACGGAATTGGAGTACATCTCGCCCATCTCAATGTCCTTGATGCTGTTTTGGTATACCAGCTCGAAAACCTCCACCGCCGTCAGGTCCGCCTGCAGATCAGCCCTGCCAAGCCTCCACGCACATGCAGACGCGTCACCCATGTTAATGCTTTCCAGGCGGTACTGATTGTACGACATAACGCTTTCCGACGTAAAAGAAAGCACCGTTAGAGTCAATGCCTTCCTCCTTCTCATACCACTATTCCATACGCCCATACAAATGACAAGCAAATGACAACTGCAAACAGCAATTCCATTCCATCCAATCCCCTCTTCTTTTCAACATGAACACCAACGAAGGGATACAACGATTCACTACTTGCATACCAGTTCCCATAGCCTTCGACATGTATCACGCTACACAGAACGGGAGATAATCCTCTCCTTCACAAGAGCACTACAGAGAAAGAGAATCCTTCTTTCATTCGCATATAGCACACATCCAATTCCAAGGCACGCAATCAACTCGTATAGAAATCCAGAAACAGCAAATCACCACCCTGAGTCAAACGGAGCGAATGTCTATCATCGCAGAAGCGCATTCCAATTCCAGATGCAGCATACATAACATTGAAGTCATTCTCTTTCTTCTTCTGTCGATCTTCACACACCCTACTGAACGCCAAGTGAAATGAAAACAAACAAGCACAGTTCAAACCCTCACAGCCTTGGTCGTCTTCTTCGCCTGTGTCTTCTTCGCAGCCTTCCCCTTCACGCCTCCAACCGACTTGCTCTTTCTCGTTCTCAGCAGGATGAATACGACCGCCGCGATAACCAGAATCACAATCACCACGGCAATCACGATTCCCATAATGGGCAGGCAATTGCCCGTCGCCTTCTGCCACTCGCCGTCTCTCTTGCCCAGCACACACACTCTCTTCTGCGTGCCCACGTAGCTGCCCTGCATCGAGCACTGGTACACAGCCATCTCACCCACATTCGTTCTCTCGAACACGCCCTCCGGCTGGCAGTAGCCCTTGCGCACCGCCATAGTAATCTCCACAATCGTCTCGCCCGCAGGGTTCTTCCCACGCACTGTGAATGCCCGCTGCTCCATCTCCCTCACCGGCTTGCTCGTCGTCGCATCGATGCTCAGACCCTTGGGCAGCGGCGTGCTGCTCTGCATGAAGAACTCCGTGATGATGTTCTTGTACGCCGGTTTGCCGCTGCTCACCTCCGTGTTCAGCACAAACTCCATGTTGCTGTTCTCGTACTGGATGGTCTCAGGAAGCAGGTACTCGCACTTCTCATTCTTCACGTCGCCCAGCACGCCATTCGCACACTCTCGGTACGCATAGCCCTGGAAGCCCTCGGGACAGGCAGCGGGAGAGATCTGACCCTCGCCCACCGCGGGGAAGTCGCCAACAGCAGGACAGGAGCCCGTGCTCGCAGGCTTGCAGTACAACGTCATGAACGCGTTCACACTCACGTCCGTTGACGCCACGGCGTCCACCTCAAACCGGAAGGACGGGAAGCCCATCACGGCCACGGGCGCCTCCCACAGGTTGCGTGCTCTCTCCTTCGTCGACGCGTTCGTCACAGCCAGCACCGGCAGTGACGCTCCCTTCGAGGTGTTGCCGTAGAGGGAGAAACCGAACCGGTAGGCAGCGCTGTTCGTGTGGATGCCGAAGCGGTTCCACTTGGAGCCCTCCTGGTTTTCCACCGTCCACGCCAGGAAGGAGCCCACCTCGTTGGGCAGACTGCCGAAGGAAGGCGTCTTCAGCTCCAGCAGCCCTTCCTTCGCGCAGCCCGTCACGGGACTGGCGTCGATGGAGGAGAAGCTGTCCACAGCCACGGAGCAGTCGTTCACGCCGAACACGCCCGTCGCATCGAACACGATTGCCGACTGGCCCGGTGCGCGGTGCACTTCAAAGGCCATCACGTTCTTGCCAGCCACAGCACCCACCATCGGCAGAATCACGTGGAACTTGGAGAAGGAGGAATCGTGAACCGTCTGCGCCTCCGTGCTCGCGTCGAAGCTCTCCGCCAGGTTGAAGCGAGCCACTAAACGACCATTGAAGTACACAGCCACACCTCCAGCGTACTTCACGCGCACGTTCAGCACGTGGTAGTCCTCCAGAGACGGAATCTGCACCTCACGGCGGATGTACGCCGTGGTTCCCACGTGGTTGCCCATCGCCGCGGCCTTCACACTCTGCCACTCCGCATCATCAAACTCCACAGCCTTCCAGCCCTCGCTCACCGCACTCTCGCTGTTGAACAGTTTCCACTCGTCGACCTCCACCTGGAACGGCAGCAGCGACGAGAACACGGTGGACACGGAGGCCACGCCGTTCGGAATCTGCCCCATGTCGAAGATCATCTCGCCCAGGTCCACCGTCAGCCACCACCCGCAGGGTTCTTCCAGCCGTCGCTGCGCGAGTCTAGCAGCTCCAGAGCGTACAGGCCGTGCGCCACGCAGAAGTCGCCGTAGTTCAGCCCGTTCGCCACCTTGAAGGCAGACACGGAGGACACCACCTCGCCGCTCACGGCCTTGCCCTTGTGCAGCTTGTACGAGCCCTCATAGGCCCAGTCGTCCATGCGCGCCACCAGCGTGATCAGCGACTTGCCGCCCGTGCAGGCCTCCACAGACAGCGTCACCACCGTCGTGCTCACGCCGCCACTCACCTTCTTCGCTTGGATGGAGTAGGTGGCGGAGGGCAGCAAGGATGCCACACGCCCCGAGATTGTGTCGATCGACAGACCCTCCGGCAGTGCGGACGTCACGGTGAAGTCGTAGTAGAACGCGGAGTTGGGGTACACCTCACCCATCTCCACGCCGGCGCTGAGCACCAGCGGTGTGGGGTACGACAGCTCCGGCACCACGCCGATGGCGTCCGCGCTCAAATCGATGGAGCTCAGGCTCCAGTCGCAGCTGCTCTCGTTACCCGTGCCAATGTTCTCGAAGCGGTACTGGTTGTACGGCTTGCTGTTCTCCACCCACAGCTTCTTGTGCTCGCCCTTCAGCGACCACGCCATTCCGTCACTGTCTTCAGCGTCCTCCACTCCTCCATGTTGTTGTTGCGCGCCCTCAGCAGGAACTGCTTCGGCTGCTGCGTGTCCTGCGTGTAGTACAGGTAGAGGGTCGTCGAGGAGATCCACTCGCGGCGGTCGTTGTTGAACACCAGCGTCCAGTAGTACGCGTTCATGGTGTAGCCGTAGTAGTGCTCCGCCACGTACACTGCACTGCCCTGGATGGTGTAGCTCGAGATGGTGTACGAGAAGACGCGAGACGACGACGGACCGCTCATCAGACGCACTGCGCAGTCGAACACGGAGGCTGTCTGTGTCGCCGTTTGTGCCACGATGGCAATGGCGATGGTGTTGTCTCCAGTTCGAAGGTGGTCAACAGCGGCGTTATCCACGGAAGCAACGGTCCGCACGGGCAGCGAGATCTGGTGGTAGAGCACGCCGTTGTAGTTGTTCAGACCGAGACTCGTCAGGCTGAGATCCCCGTCCACGCCGTTGCGGAACACCTCCACGCCGTTCATGTAGATCACGCAGCCGTAGATGTAGCGCAGCGAGATCACGAAGCCCGCCACGCCCTCCAGCGACGCCACGTTGAAGGACTTCTTGTACAACTGGATCTGGTTGGAAGATGCAGAGAAGGAGCCGAAGGAGCCGCTCTCCCACCCAGCCGTTTCCGCATTGTGCCAACTTGCGGGCAGCACACCCATCTTGTAGAACCACGATGCCTTCGGGGCGACGGACCACTTCAGGTTCACGATGCGGTCCTCGGGCAGACCCAGGTTGGCGTCGTAGCGGATGCGCACCACCGTGTCCACCTCCTCTCCGTCCAAGATGGCGTACAGATACAACAAGGAGGTGCCCTGCCAGTAGACGCTGGTGGAGCCCACGTCGACTTCATACAGCGAGCCGGTCAGGCAGAGTATCGTCGACCAGGTCTCGCTGCTCACTTGCCCGGAGTTGGCCGCCACAGACAGCACCTCCTCCTGTGTGGATTTGTCCTTGATGGAGAAGGACTCCTGGAATGCGCTCCAACTGTACGTGCGCGTCACTGTCAGCAGCGTACCCTCACACACCACACCTTCCAGCGAAAAGGAGCCCTGCAGAGTCACACCGCCCATGGTGCTGGTCATCACGAAGGTGGTATTCGGCAGTGCGGAGTGCAGTATGCCGGACACCGTGCAGGTCGTCTCGTCCAGCGACAAGCCGGCAGGAAGAGAGAGAGAGACCGAACAGCCCGTGATTTCCTTCAGCATTGGAGCGATGTGCACCTGGTCATACAGGGCGTAGACGGAGTAGGAGGAGGGACTGAACTGGATGGTGGTCGGCATCTGCGTGTTGCAGGTCATCGGGTGCACTTCATACAGCTCCACTGTCGAGCCGGAAGAGCCCTCGGTCACGGTCAGACGGTAGGTTGTGTAGAGCTCGTTGTTGAAGTAGCCGTTGAAGATCTTGTTGGAGTTCGCCTCGTAGGTCGTTCCAGACACGCTGATCACCGAATGCCACGCATCCGCACTTCGCGAGTCTTCCCACTGGAAGGACGTGGGGGATGAAGTGTAGGCAGAGGCCGTGAACATGCGCAGGCTGTTGAGGGTCGGGCGAGGGCCCGTGAAGCCGAAGGTGATGACGGAGGGAAGCGTGGTGGCGGAGTAGTAGGAGGTGCGCTTGTAGTCGAACAGGTTGGCGGAGGACAATCCCGTCGCATCGATCGTGACGGAGTAGGGGTACACGAAGCAGAGATGGGAGCTGTCCCCGGCGATGGAGGAAGCGACCGAGGCCACAAACGCGTTGAAATCCACGACGGTTTCGTTGAGGGTTGGAAAGTGCAACTCCACAGCGAGGAGGTTGGGAGCGGAGGAGGACATCAACGATGCAGGAAGGATGATGCCGTGATACACGGTCGAATCGTAAGCGCCGGAAGAAGGGGTGGAAGGCGTGGCGGCTCCACTGTCCATGTTGTCGCGGAACACCTCCCTCCCGTTCACGTAGGCGATGATGCCGTAGCGGTAGTTGAAGCGCATCTCGTAGGCCGCCATGTTGTCAACGCCCGTGAAGGTCTTGCGGAAGTACTGCGTGCCAGTCGCTGAATTAGCGTCTGTTCCCAGTGTCGCCGTTTCCCAGTTGTCGCTGAAGCTCGCAGTGTTCCAGCCTTCAGCGACGGTCATTGCAGAGGAATACAGTTTCCACTCGCCGTTCATCGGAATTGGGTAATCAAAGGAAAGAGTGAATGACTCTTCGCGATTCTCAATCATCATCGTCTTCAACATGACATTGCCGTAAGGGCCCGCTACTGAAATCCAACTACCCGCCGTCCATGAATCGCCATAGGAGTCCTTTAACTTAAGGGTGTAAAGGCTATTCTGCGACGATTCAAGGCAGTACTCATCGGTTCTCGTCTCGTAGTTGGAAAAGGGGTCACTAAACAACAAACGAGTCGAGCCGGAGTAAAGCTCGTAGGATTCTTCACTAGCGTGCATCACACACTTCTTGGTGATGGACACGCGGATCGTTCCCGGAGAACAATCCTCCGATTTCGCAATCACAAAGACTACAGGTTAGGCGGTCGGGATTGAGCGTACCCAAAGTCAGAAAGAAGAAAGAAGTCAGAATGGATCGATTCATAGCACTTTTCTGAATTGTGTCACGATGGTAGTACCAACCACCAAAACCACCAATCCGACATGAGTAGTTTCATCAATCCACTGGGGAACACCTCACAGTCAATACACTCCGGTAAGGCAGTTTAGACAAGAAAGGACAAACACGAACAAGCTCAGCAGAAAGGTGGGTCACGACAATAACAGACACGACAAGATGGAGAAAGACGGCACGATATTAGCATGGGGAAGGTAATGGAAAGCAGTAGAACACGCCACAGTGTGATAAGAAGTTGTCATCATAGGAAATCGAAACAGGGCGTATCCACTTTGCCAAGTATACGGATACATCATGTAATGGCTCCACATAGGGTTCCACATCAACAATACCATCATTAGATCCACCCAGAAAAAAACGGAAATAACATCTACAGCCGCAATACACCCACCGAAATGATCTTATAAGCAGATATACGAAAAGGACAGCCATCTCACATCATGAAATGCAAAACAACAGCAAATCGAAACAACGATGAACAAAAGAAACTGCATACAAATTGCAATCCACTATCAAGCACGATTACACAAAGAAAAGAGCATCAAAAATAATGGGATTGAAACGAACACCTCACATCCTCTCCCCCTCCTCCACCTGTCCCACCGTCCTCGTCACCGTGCTCACGCCATCCACGAACTTCGTTCGGAACAGCACATTCGCGTTCGTGAACATGCCCTCCTTCAGACTCACCACGATGAACTGACTCTGACCGAAGTGCTTCCGCAGCATGCGCCCGATGTTCTGCGTGTGGCTCAGGTCCAGCGCCGCGTCCACCTCGTCCAGGATGTACGTCGGCGCGGGCTTGAACAGCAGCAGCGACAACACCAGCGACAACGCCAACAGACTGCGCTGACCCCCGCTCAGCTCAGACAGCGACTCCTTCTCCTTCCCGCCGAACGCCACGCGCACCTCCAAACCCTCCAGCACGTTCCCGTTGCTTGGCCCCAAACGCGCCGACGCGTCCGGCAACAGCGTCGAGAAGATCGACCCGAAATCGCGGTTCACCTTCGCGTACGTCGTCGCCAGCGTCTCCTTCTTTACGATCACCTTCTCGATCTGGCTCTTGTCCTTCTCGATGATCTCGCGCTTCTTCAGCAGCTCCTCGTACTCGCTCTCCGCCTTCTCCATCATCTCCAACACCTTCTTGTTCAGACGACGACCCAGCTGCTCCTACTCCTCCTCCAACGCCACCACGCGGCTGTGCACCTCCTCCATCTTCACGCGCTTGAAGTCGTAGTCCCCGCCCTCCTTCCCCACCTCGCTCTCCTCGCTCGCCAGCCACTTGTGCTCACTCAACAGACTCGTTTCACGCCTTCTCCAACTTCGCCTTCTTCACACCGTTCTGTTTCAACACACCCTCCACACGCACTCGCTCACTCGCGCATGCCTCCAACGCCTTCTCCAATCCACGCAACTCCTCACTCTGACGACGCGCCTCCTCCTTCTTCTCACTCGCCTCACGCTTCACCTTCTCGTACTCCTCCTTCACGCACCAACGCCACCTCCGCCACACCCTCCGCCTTCTCCAACACCTCCAGGTTGTGCAGCGCCAACTCCAACGCACTCTTCACACTTCGGTACTTCTCCGCGCGTTTACGCATCTCACTCAACTCTCTCGAACTCGCATCCAACTCGCGCTCCTTCGCATCCAACTCGCCACGCACCTTGTTCGCCTTCGACAACAGCGACAACACCGGCGCACCACGACGACGCGAACCGCCCTCCACAATGCCCGACGGCTCGAACACGTCGTCCTCCACTGTCACCGTGCGCGCGCGGATCGCCGGGTTGAACGTCACCTTCCGCGCCACCTCCAGCGACTCGCCCGTCTTGCTGTCCTTCACCACCATGCGGCCCGTGTCCCTCATCTTGCCCATCACCATCACCGGCACCTTCTCGCGCTCGCCCACCGCCTCTATCAACGCGCGGTCCTTCTCGCGGATCAGCATCGCCTCCTTCTCCTGCAACTCCGCGCCCCACACCTCCTTCACACACATCATCTGGAGGATGTCCATCTCCGCTCCGTTCCGCGCCGAGATCTCCTTCAGCACTTCCCGTTGCCTGCCGTCTCAGCATCCTCACTCTTCTCTCAGCAGTGGGTAGTTGTGCGTCTCGGAGGACAGCACCATGAACTGATGAATCAACTTGCAGGGCATGCAGAGTCACTTGGGTGGGAAGGCTGAGATTTCAAAGCTATGGATGACCGAGAAGTGGTCATTCAAGGCAAGCACGAGGATCAGGCGACGCACATCCATCAGCGTGTCACTCACAATGTGCATTCAACAGCACAGCTTCTTCTCATCATCAATCACCATGCTACAGCCGAAGAATCAGTGATACGAGATGCAAGTGAAATGACAAGACCATCGCTTCAAGAACAACAGTAAAGAATAGATACTCATCAGAAACACTCGAAATTACCTTCAAATGGGACACACGCCTTTCAGCTCCAGCTATAGCCAATTCAAGTGGCATATGGAAATGATAACCCATACACGCTTCAAAGAGCTTGTCAGAATGCTCACAGGGTACGAAATACCCAAAGAGCACATCCACAATGCCTTCTCATCACCACGCATTCAACCAATCAAGTACCATTCATTCCATCAGATAAGACACCAAAACAGGGTAGAGAGTGGATTACCATGTCAGCAGTCCGCGTATCCATTTCACACGGTGGGCACAACTCACCATTGGAATAGCAATATCAAAAGAAGAAGAATCGACTAGGGAGGCATTGGAACTGCTAGATGGGAGCAATTTAGCAATCCCATGATTTCACGTAGAAAAAGAAGCCAACTCAGCGTTACAAGCGAGAAATGAGGCAAAACAGGAATTGGCTGAAAGCGTCCCTATTTTCGTCAACCCCTTCATTCATTCTGAATCTGGCACATTTCTACTATCCATGCATCATTCCTTGTTCATGGAGTTCAGTACTATTGAATGGAATGGCAGTAATACGTATCCTTCCGTGATGGAGTGTTCCTGCCTTATGAATGCCTTTGCGACTGCCTAACGAGTTGAAACTGAGATGTTCCGTTCAATCGTGTGTGTCCTATTCCTTGCTTTGTGGTATCCCAGAGTTCGGTGATTGCGAGATCTTCTACCACTCCAGAACTGCAACTACAGTATCCCTGACCCCTAAACCTGACTTGCCTCTTCCTGTGTACCAA